>JAOPSE010000949.1:0-231432 GCA_029449295.1 Zea luxurians | reverse complement strand
GAATGGTTGACGTGCGGCAACAAAATTGCGCGAAACGACCCCAAACATGATCTTTGGACCTAAAGTAGTGGATTGGGCATGTTCGTTGAGAAAAACAAAGAAATGGTTCCGGTGCCAAAAACTCGTGCTTTGTATGCACCCTGACACCCGTTTACGGAATGAGTGACGAGCGGCAACGAAATTGCGTGAAACCACCCCAAACATGAGTATTGGACCTAAAGTATTGGGCATGTTCGTTGCGAAAAACGAAGAAATGGTTCCGGTGGCAAAAACTCGTGCTTGTATGCACCCCACACCCGTTTTCAGAATGGGTGACGTGCGGCAACGAAATTGCGCGAAACCACCCAAACATGATCTTTGGACCTAAAGTAGTGGATTGGGCATGTTCGTTGCGAAAAACAAAGAAATGGTTCCGGTGCCAAAAACTCGTGCTTTGTATGCACCCTGACA
The DNA here is from genome assembly GCA_029449295.1 of Zea luxurians. Lineage (NCBI taxonomy): Eukaryota > Viridiplantae > Streptophyta > Magnoliopsida > Poales > Poaceae > Zea > Zea luxurians. The sequence goes on along the minus strand of JAOPSE010000949.1, from coordinate 230,982 downwards.
CCCGTTTTTGGAATGAATGACTTGCGGCAACGAAATTGCGCGAAATCACCCCAAACATGAGTTTTGGACCTAAAGTGGTGGATTGGGCATGTTCGTTGCGAAAAACAAAGAAATGGTTCCGGTGCCAAAAAACTCGTGCTTTGTATGCACCCTGACACCCGTTTTTTGAATGGATGACGAGCGGCAACGAAATTGCGTGAAACCACCCCAAACATGAGTATTGGACCTAAAGTAGTGGATTGGGCATGTTCGTTGCGAAAAACGAAGAAATGGTTCCGGTGGCAAAACCTCGTGCATGTATGCACCCCGACACCCATTTCCGAAATGGGTGATGTGCGGCAACGAAATTGCACGAAACCACTCCAAACATGAGTTTTGGACCTAAAGTAGTGGATTGGGCATGTTCGTTGTGAAAAATGAAGAAATGGTTCCTATGGCAAAAACTCGTGCTTTGTATGCACCCCGACACCCGTCTTCGGAATGGGTGACATGCGACAACGAAATTGTGCGAAACCAGCTCAAACATGAGTTTTGGACCTAAAGTGGTGGATTGGGCATGTTCGTTGCGAAAACCGAAGAAATGGTTCCGGTGGCAAAAACTCGTGCTTTGTATGCACCCCGACACCCCGTTTTTTGAATGGATGACTTGCGGCAACGAAATTGCGCGAAATCACCCCAAACATGAGTTTTGGACCTAAAGTAGTGGATTGGGTATGTTCGTTGTGAAAAACAAAGAAATGGTTCCGGTGGCAAAAACTCGTGCTTGTATGCACCCCACACCCGTTTTCGGAATGGTTGACGTGCGGCAACAAAATTGCGCGAAACGACCCCAAACATGATCTTTGGACCTAAAGTAGTGGATTGGGCATGTTCGTTGCGAAAAACAAAGAAATGGTTTCGGTGCCAAAAACTCATGCTTTGTATGCACCCTGACACCCGTTTACGGAATGAGTGACGAGCGGCAACGAAATTGCGTGAAACCACCCCAAACATGAGTATTGGACCTAAAGCATGTTCGTTGCGAAAAACGAAGAAATGTTTCCGGTGGCAAAAACTCGTGCATGTATGCACCCCGACACCCATTTCCAAAATGGGTGATGTGCGGCAACGAAATTGCACGAAACCACTCCAAACATGAGTTTTGGACCTAAAGTAGTGGATTGGGCATGTTCGTTCCGAAAAACGAAGAAATAGTTCCGGTGGCAAAAACTCGTGCTTGTATGCACCCTGACACCCGTTTTCGGAATGGGTGACATGCGACAACGAAATTGTGCGAAACCAGCCCAAACATTAGTTTTGGACCTAAACTGGTGGATTGGGCATGTTCGTTGCGAAAAACGAAGAAATGGTTCCGGTGGCAAAAACTCGTGCTTTGTATGCACCCCGACACCCGTTTTTGGAATGGATGACTTGCGGCAACGAAATTGCGCGAAACCACCCCAAACATGAGTTTTGGACCTAAAGTAGTGGATTGGGCATGTTCGTTGAGAAAAACGAAGAAATGGTTCCTGTGGCAAAAACTCGTGCTTTTATGCACCCCGACACCCGTTTTCGGAATGGGTGACATGCGGCAACGAAATTGTGCGAAACCAGCCCAAAGATGAGTTTTGGACCTAAAGTGGTGGATTGGGCATGTTCGTTGCGAAAGCCGAAGAAATGGTTCCGGTGGCAAAAACTCGTGCTTTGTATGCACCCTGACACCCGTCTTTTGAATGGATGACTTGTGGCAACGAAATTGCGCGAAATCACCCCAAACATGAGTTTTGGACCTAAAGTAGTGGATTGGGCATGTTCGTTGCGAAAAACAAAGAAATGGTTCCGGTGGCAAAAACTCGTGCTTGTATGCACCCCACACCCGTTTTCGGAATGGGTGACGTGCGGCAACGAAATTGCGTGAAACCACCCCAAACATGATCTTTGGACCTAAAGTAGTGGATTGGGCATGTTCGTTGCGAAAAACAAAGAAATGGTTCCGTGGCAAAAACTCGTGCTTTGTATGCACCCTGACACCCGTTTTTTGAATGGATGACGAGCGGCAACGAAATTGCGTGAAACCACCCCAAACATGAGTATTGGACCTAAAGTAGTGGATTGGGCATGTTCGTTGCGAAAAACGAAGAAATGGTTCCGGTGGCAAAACCTCGTGCATGTATGCACCCCGACACCCATTTCCGAAATGGGTGATGTGCGGCAACGAAATTGCACGAAACCACTCCAAACATGAGTTTTGGACCTAAAGTATTGGATTGGGCATGTTCTTTTGAAAAACGAAGAAATGGTTCCTATGGCAAAAACTCGTGCTTTGTATGCACCCCGACACCCGTTTTCGGAATGGGTGACATGCGACAACGAAATTGTGCGAAACCAGCTCAAACATGAGTTTTGGACCTAAAGTGGTGGATTGGGCATGTTTGTTGCGAAAACCGAAGAAATGGTTCCGGTGGTAAAAACTTGTGCTTTGTATGCACCCTGACACCCCGTTTTTTGAATGGATGACTTGCGGCAACGAAATTGCGCGAAATCACCCCAAACATGAGTTTTGGACCTAAAGTAGTGGATTGGGCATGTTCGTTGCGAAAAACAAAGAAATGGTTCCGCTGGCAAAAACTCGTGCTTGTATGCACCCCACACCCGTTTTCGGAATGGTTGACGTGCGGCAACAAAATTGCACGAAACGACCCCAAACATGATCTTTGGACCTAAAGTAGTGGATTGGGCATGTTCATTGCGAAAAACAAAGAAATGGTTCCGGTGCCAAAAACTCGTGCTTTGTATGCACCCTGACACCCGTTTACGGAATGAGTGACGAGCGGCAACGAAATTGCGTGAAACCACCCCAAACATGAGTATTGGACCTAAAGTAGTGGATTGGGCATGTTCGTTGCGAAAAACGAAGAAATGGTTCTGGTGGCAAAAACTCGTGCATGTATGCACCCCGACACCCATTTCCGAAATGGGTGATGTGCGGCAACGAAATTGCACGAAACCACTCCAAACATGAGTTTTGGACCTAAAGTAGTGGATTGGGCACGTTCGTTCCGAAAAACGAAGAAATGGTTCCGGTGGCAAAAACTCGTGCTTGTATGCACCCCGACACCCGTTTTCGGAATGGGTGACATGCGGCAACGAAATTGTGCGAAACCAGCCCAAACATTAGTTTTGGACCTAAAGTGGTGGATTGGGCATGTTTGTTGCGAAAAAACGAAGAAATGGTTCCGGTGGCAAAAACTCGTGCTTTGTATGCACCCCGACACCCGTTTTGGAATGGATGACTTGCGGCAACGAAATTGCGCGAAACCACCCCAAACATGAGTTTTGGACCTAAAGTAGTGGATTGGGCATGTTCGTTGAGAAAAACGAAGAAATGGTTCCTGTGGCAAAAACTCGTGCTTTGTATGCACCCTGACACCCGTTTTCGGAATGGGTGACATGCGGCAACGAAATTGTGCGAAACCAGCCCAAACATGAGTTTTGGACCTAAAGTGGTGGATTGGGCATGTTCGTTGCGAAAACCGAAGAAATGGTTCCGGTGGCAAAAACTCGTGCTTTGTATGCACCCTGACACCCGTCTTTTGAATGGATGACTTGCGGCAACGAAATTGCGCGAAATCACCCCAAACATGAGTTTCGGACCTAAAGTAGTGGATTGGGCATGTTCGTTGCGAAAAACAAAGAAATGGTTCCGGTGGCAAAAACTCGTGCTTGTATGCACCCCACACCCGTTTTCGGAATGGGTGACGTGCGGCAACGAAATTGCGCGAAACCACCCCCAAACATGATCTTTGGACCTAAAGTAGTGGATTGGGCATGTTCGTTGCGAAAAACAAAGAAATGGTTCCGGTGGCAAAAACTCATGCTTTGTATGCACCCTGACACCCGTTTTTTGAATGGATGACGAGCGGCAACGAAATTGCGTGAAACCACCCCAAACATGAGTATTGGACCTAAAGTAGTAGATTGGGCATGTTCGTTGCGAAAAATGAAGAAATGGTTCCGGTGGCAAAACCTCGTGCATGTATGCACCCCGACACCCATTTCTGAAATGGGTGATGTGCGACAACGAAATTGCACGAAACCACTCCAAACATGAATTTTGGACCTAAAGTAGTGGATTGGGCATGTTCGTTGTGAAAAACGAAGAAATGGTTCCTATGGCAAAAACTCGTGCTTTGTATGCACCCCGACACCCGTTTTCGGAATGGGTGACATGCGACAACGAAATTGTGCGAAACCCGCTCAAACATGAGTTTTGGACCTAAAGTGGTGGATTGGGCATGTTCGTTGCGAAAACCGAAGAAATGGTTCCAGTGGCAAAATCTCGTGCTTTGAATGCACCCTGACACCCGTTTTTTGAATGGATGACTTGCGGCAACGAAATTGCGCGAAATCACCCCAAACATGAGTTTTGGACCTAAAGTAGTGGATTGGGCATGTTCGTTGCGAAAAACAAAGAAATGGTTCCGGTGGCAAAAACTCGTGCTTGTATGCACCCCACACCCGTTTTCGGAATGGGTGACGTGCGGCAACGAAATTGCGCGAAACCACCCCAAACATGATCTTTGGACATAAAGTAGTGGATTGGGCATGTTCGTTGCGAAAAACAAAGAAATGGTTCTGGTGGCAAAAACTCGTGCTTTGTATGCACCCTGACACCCGTTTTTTGAATGGATGAGGAGCGGCAATGAAATTGCGTGAAACCACCCCAAACATGAGTATTGGACCTAAAGTAGTGGATTGGGCATGTTCGTTGCGAAAAACGAAGAAATGGTTCCGGTGGCAAAAAGTCGTGCATGTATGCACCCCGACACCCATTTCCGAAATGGGTGATGTGCGGCAACGAAATTGCACGAAACCACTCCAAACATGAGTTTTGGACCTAAAGTAGTGGACTGGGCATGTTCGTTGTGAAAAACAAAGAAATGGTTCCTATGGCAAAAACTCGTGCTTTGTATGCACCCCGACACCCGTTTTCGGAATGGGTGACATGCGGCAACGAAATTGTGCGAAACCAGCGCAAATATGAGTTTTGGACCTAAAGTGGTGGATTGGGCATGTTCGTTGCGAAAACCGAAGAAATGGTTCTGGTGGCAAAAACTCGTGCTTGTATGCACCCCGACACCCGTTTTCGGAATGGGTGACATGCGGCAACGAAATTGTGCGAAACCAGCCCAAACATTAGTTTTGGACCTAAAGTGGTGGATTGGGCATGTTCGTTGCGAAAAACGAAGAAATGGTTCCGGTGGCAAAAACTCATGCTTTGTATGCACCCCGACACCAGTTTTAGGAATGGATGACTTGCGGCAACGAAATTGCGCGAAACCACCCCAAACATGAGTTTTGGACCTAAAGTAGTGGATTGGGCATGTTCGTTGTGAAAAACGAAGAAATGGTTCCTGTGGCAAAAACTCGTGCTTTGTATGCACCCCGACACCCTTTTTCGGAATGGGTGACATGCGGCAACGAAATTGTGCGAAACCAGCCCAAACATGAGTTTTGGACCTAAAGTGGTGGATTGGGCATGTTCGTTGCGAAAACCGAAGAAATGGTTCCAGTGGCAAAAACTCGTGCTTTGTATGCACCCTGACACCCGTTTTTTGAATGGATGACTTGCGGCAACGAAATTGCGCGAAATCACCCCAAACATGAGTTTTGGACCTAAAGTAGTGGATTGGGCATGTTCGTTGTGAAAAACGAAGAAATGGTTCCTATGGCAAAAACTCGTGCTTTGTATGCACCCCGACACCCGTTTTCGGAATGGGTGACATGCGACAACGAAATTGTGCGAAACCCGCTCAAACATGAATTTTGGACCTAAAGTGGTGGATTGGGCATGTTCGTTGCGAAAACCGAAGAAATGGTTCCAGTGGCAAAAACTCGTGCTTTGTATGCACCCGACACCCGTTTTTTTGAATGGATGACTTGCGGCAACGAAATTGCGCGAAATCACCCCAAACATGAGTTTTGGACCTAAAGTAGTGGATTGGGCATGTTCGTTGCGAAAAACAAAGAAATGGTTCCGGTGGCAAAAACTCGTGCTTGTATGCACCCCACACCCGTTTTCGGAATGGGTGACGTGCGGCAACGAAATTGCGCGAAACCACCCCAAACATGATCTTTGGACATAAAGTAGTGGATTGGGCATGTTCGTTGCGAAAAACAAAGAAATGGTTCTGGTGGCAAAAACTCGTGCTTTGTATGCACCCTGACACCCGTTTTTTGAATGGATGAGGAGCGGCAATGAAATTGCGTGAAACCACCCCAAACATGAGTATTGGACCTAAAGTAGTGGATTGGGCATGTTCGTTGCGAAAAACGAAGAAATGGTTCCGGTGGCAAAAAGTCGTGCATGTATGCACCCCGACACCTATTTCCGAAATGGGTGATGTGCGGCAACGAAATTGCACGAAACCACTCCAAACATGAGTTTTGGACCTAAAGTAGTGGATTGGGTATGTTCGTTGTGAAAAACGAAGAAATGGTTCCTATGGCAAAAACTCGTGCTTTGTATGCACCGCGACACCCGTTTTCGGAATGGGTGACATGCGGCAACGAAATTGTGCGAAACCAGCTCAAACATGAGTTTTGGACCTAAAGTGGTGGATTGGGCATGTTCGTTGCGAAAACCGAAGAAATGGTTCTGGTGGCAAAAACTCGTGCTTGTATGCACCCCGACACCCGTTTTCGGAATGGGTGACATGCGGCAACGAAATTGTGCGAAACCAGCCCAAACATTAGTTTTGGACCTAAAGTGGTGGATTGGGCATGTTCGTTGCGAAAAACGAAGAAATGGTTCCGGTGGCAAAAACTCATGCTTTGTATGCACCCCGACACCCGTTTTAGGAATGGATGACTTGCGGCAACGAAATTGCGCGAAACCACCCCAAACATGAGTTTTGGACCTAAAGTAGTGGATTGGGCATGTTCGTTATGAAAAACGAAGAAATGGTTCCTGTGGCAAAAACTCGTGCTTTGTATGCACCCTGACACCCGTTTTCGGAATGGGTGACATGCGGCAACGAAATTGTGCGAAACCAGACCAAACATGAGTTTTGGCCCTAAAGTGGTGGATTGGGCATGTTCGTTGCGAAAACCGAAGAAATGGTTCCAGTGGCAAAAACTCGTGCTTTGTATGCACCCTGACACCCGTTTTTTGAATGGATGACTTGCGGCAACGAAATTGCGCGAAATCACCCCAAACATGAGTTTTGGACCTAAAGTAGTGGATTGGGCATGTTCGTTGCGAAAAACAAAGAAATGGTTCCGGTGGCAAAAACTCGTGCTTGTATGCACCCCACACCCGTTTTCGGAATGGGTGACGTGCGGCAACGAAATTGCGCGAAACCACCCCCAAACATGATCTTTGGACCTAAAGTAGTGGATTGGGCATGTTCGTTGCGAAAAACAAAGAAATGGTTCCGGTGGCAAAAACTCGTGCTTTGTATGCACCCTGACACCCGTTTTTTGAATGGATGACGAGCGGCAACGAAATTGCGTGAAACCACCCCAAATATGAGTATTGGACCTAAAGTAGTAGATTGGGCATGTTCGTTGCGAAAAATGAAGAAATGGTTCCGGTGGCAAAACCTCGTGCATGTATGCACCCCGACACCCATTTCTGAAATGGGTGATGTGCGGCAACGAAATTGCACGAAACCACTCCAAACATGAATTTTGGACCTAAAGTAGTGGATTGGGCATGTTCGTTGTGAAAAACGAAGAAATGGTTCCTATGGCAAAAACTCGTGCTTTGTATGCACCCCGACACCCGTTTTCGGAATGGGTGACATGCGACAACGAAATTGTGCGAAACCCGCTCAAACATGAGTTTTGGACCTAAAGTGGTGGATTGGGCATGTTCGTTGCGAAAACCGAAGAAATGGTTCCAGTGGCAAAAACTCGTGCTTTGAATGCACCCTAACACCCGTTTTTTGAATGGATGACTTGCTGCAACGAAATTGCGCGAAATCACCCCAAACATGAGTTTTGGACCTAAAGTAGTGGATTGGGCATGTTCGTTGCGAAAAACAAAGAAATGGTTCCGGTGGCAAAAACTCGTGCTTGTATGCACCCCACACCCGTTTTCGGAATGGGTGACGTGCGGCAACGAAATTGCGCGAAACCACCCCAAACATGATCTTTGGACATAAAGTAGTGGATTGGGCATGTTCGTTGCGAAAAACAAAGAAATGGTTCTGGTGGCAAAAACTCGTGCTTTGTATGCACCCTGACACCCGTTTTTTGAATGGATGAGGAGCGGCAATGAAATTGCGTGAAACCACCCCAAACATGAGTATTGGACCTAAAGTAGTGGATTGGGCATGTTCGTTGCGAAAAACGAAGAAATGGTTCCGGTGGCAAAAAGTCGTGCATGTATGCACCCCGACACCCATTTCCGAAATGGGTGATGTGCGGCAACGAAATTGCACGAAACCACTCCAAACATGTTTTGGACCTAAAGTAGTGGACTGGGCATGTTCGTTGTGAAAAACAAAGAAATGGTTCCTATGGCAAAAACTCGTGCTTTGTATGCACCCCGACACCCGTTTTCGGAATGGGTGACATGCGGCAACGAAATTGTGCGAAACCAGCGCAAACATGAGTTTTGGACCTAAAGTGGTGGATTGGGCATGTTCGTTGCGAAAACCGAAGAAATGGTTCTGGTGGCAAAAACTCGTGCTTGTATGCACCCCGACACCCGTTTTCGGAATGGGTGACATGCGGCAACGAAATTGTGCGAAACCAGCCCAAACATTAGTTTTGGACCTAAAGTGGTGGATTGGGCATGTTCGTTGCGAAAAACGAAGAAATGGTTCCGGTGGCAAAAACTCATGCTTTGTATGCACCCCGACACCCGTTTTAGGAATGGATGACTTGCGGCAACGAAATTGCGCGAAACCACCCCAAACATGAGTTTTGGACCTAAAGTAGTGGATTGGGCATGTTCGTTGTGAAAAACGAAGAAATGGTTCCTGTGGCAAAAACTCGTGCTTTGTATGCACCCCGACACCCTTTTTCGGAATGGGTGACATGCGGCAACGAAATTGTGCGAAACCAGCCCAAACATGAGTTTTGGACCTAAAGTGGTGGATTGGGCATGTTCGTTGCGAAAAGCGAAGAAATGGTTCCAGTGGCAAAAACTCGTGCTTTGTATGCACCCTGACACCCGTTTTTTGAATGGATGACTTGCGGCAACGAAATTGCGCGAAATCACCCCAAACATGAGTTTTGGACCTAAAGTAGTGGATTGGGCATGTTCGTTGTGAAAAACGAAGAAATGGTTCCTATGGCAAAAACTCGTGCTTTGTATGCACCCCGACACCCGTTTTCGGAATGGGTGACATGCGACAACGAAATTGTGCGAAACCCGCTCAAACATGAGTTTTGGACCTAAAGTGGTGAATTGGGCATGTTCGTTGCGAAAACCGAAGAAATGGTTCCAGTGGCAAAAACTCGTGCTTTGTATGCACCCTGACACCCGTTTTTTTGAATGGATGACTTGCGGCAACGAAATTGCGCGAAATCACCCCAAACATGAGTTTTGGACCTAAAGTAGTGGATTGGGCATGTTCGTTGCGAAAAACAAAGAAATGGTTCCGGTGGCAAAAACTCGTGCTTGTATGCACCCCACACCCGTTTTCGGAATGGGTGACGTGCGGCAACGAAATTGCGCGAAACCACCCCAAACATGATCTTTGGACATAAAGTAGTGGATTGGGCATGTTCGTTGCGAAAAACAAAGAAATGGTTCTGGTGGCAAAAACTCGTGCTTTGTATGCACCCTGACACCCGTTTTTTGAATGGATGAGGAGCGGCAATGAAATTGCGTGAAACCACCCCAAACATGAGTATTGGACCTAAAGTAGTGGATTGGGCATGTTCGTTGCGAAAAACGAAGAAATGGTTCCGGTGGCAAAAAGTCGTGCATGTATGCACCCCGACACCTATTTCCGAAATGGGTGATGTGCGGCAACGAAATTGCACGAAACCACTCCAAACATGAGTTTTGGACCTAAAGTAGTGGATTGGGTATGTTCGTTGTGAAAAACGAAGAAATGGTTCCTATGGCAAAAACTCGTGCTTTGTATGCACCCCGACACCCGTTTTCGGAATGGGTGACATGCGGCAACGAAATTGTGCGAAACCAGCTCAAACATGAGTTTTGGACCTAAAGTGGTGGATTGGGCATGTTCGTTGCGAAAACCGAAGAAATGGTTCTGGTGGCAAAAACTCGTGCTTGTATGCACCCCGACACCCGTTTTCGGAATGGGTGACATGCGGCAACGAAATTGTGCGAAACCAGCCCAAACATTAGTTTTGGACCTAAAGTGGTGGATTGGGCATGTTCGTTGCGAAAAACGAAGAAATGGTTCCGGTGGCAAAAACTCATGCTTTGTATGCACCCCGACACCCGTTTTAGGAATGGATGACTTGCGGCAACGAAATTGCGCGAAACCACCCCAAACATGAGTTTTGGACCTAAAGTAGTGGATTGGGCATGTTCGTTGTGAAAAACGAAGAAATGGTTCCTGTGGCAAAAACTCGTGCTTTGTATGCACCCCGACACCCGTTTTCGGAATGGGTGACATGCGGCAACGAAATTGTGCGAAACCAGACCAAACATGAGTTTTGGCCCTAAAGTGGTGGATTGGGCATGTTCGTTGCGAAAACCGAAGAAATGGTTCCAGTGGCAAAAACTCGTGCTTTGTATGCACCCTGACACCCGTTTTTTGAATGGATGACTTGCGGCAACGAAATTGCGCGAAATCACCCCAAACATGAGTTTTGGACCTAAAGTAGTGGATTGGGCATGTTCGTTGCGAAAAACAAAGAAATGGTTCCGGTGGCAAAAACTCGTGCTTGTATGCACCCCACACCCGTTTTCGGAATGGGTGACGTGCGGCAACGAAATTGCGCGAAACCACCCCAAACATGAGTTTTGGACCTAAAGTGGATTGGGCATGTTCATTGTGAAAAACGAAGAAATGGTTCCTGTGGCAAAAACTCGTGCTTTGTATGCACCCCGACACCCGTTTTCGGAATGGGTGACATGCGGCAACGAAATTGTGCGAAACCAGCCCAAACATGAGTTTTGGACCTAAAGTGGTGGATTGGGCATGTTCGTTGCGAAAATCGAAGAAATGGTTCCAGTGGCAAAAACTCGTGCTTTGTATGCACCCTGACACCGGTATTTTGAATGGATGACTTGCGGCAACGAAATTGCGCGAAATCACCCCAAACATGAGTTTTGGACCTAAAGTAGTGGATTGGGCATGTTCGTTGCGAAAAACAAAGAAATGGTTCCGGTGGCAAAAACTCGTGCTTGTATGCACCCCACACCCGTTTTCGGAATGGGTGACGTGCGGCAACGAAATTGCGCGAAACCACCCCAAACATGAGTTTTGGACCTAAAGTGGATTGGGCATGTTCGTTGTGAAAAACGAAGAAATGGTTCCTGTGGCAAAAACTCGTGCTTTGTATGCACCCCGAGACCCGTTTTCGGAATGGGTGACATGCGGCAACGAAATTGTGCGAAACTAGCCCAAACATGAGTTTTGGACCTAAAGTGGTGGATTGGGCATGTTCGTTGCGAAAAACAAAGAAATGGTTCCAGTGGCAAAAACTCGTGCTTTGTATGCACCCTGACACCCGTTTTTTGAATGGATGACTTGCGGCAACGAAATTGCGCGAAATCACCCTAAACATGAGTTTTGGACCTAAAGTAGTGGATTGGGCATGTTCGTTGCGAAAAACAAAGAAATGGTTCCGGTGGCAAAAACTCGTGCTTGTATGCACCCCACACCCGTTTTCGGAATGGGTGACGTGCGGCAACGAAATTGCGCGAAACCACCCCAAACATGATCTTTGGACCTAAAGTAGTGGATTGGGCATGTTCGTTGCGAAAAACAAAGAAATGGTTCCAGTGGCAAAAACTCGTGCTTTGTATGCACCCTGACACCCGTTTTTTGAATGGATGACGAGCGGCAACGAAATTGCGTGAAACCACCCCAAACATGAGTATTGGACCTAAAGTAGTGGATTGGGCATGTTCGTTGCGAAAAACGAAGAAATGGTTCCGGTGGCAAAAAGTCGTGCATGTATGCACCCCGACACCCATTTCCGAAATGGGTGATGTGCGGCAACGAAATTGCACGAAACCCCTCCAAACATGAGTTTTGGACCTAAAGTAGTGGATTGGGCATGTTCGTTGTGAAAAACGAAGAAATGGTTCCTATGGCAAAAACTCGTGCTTTGTATGCACCCCGACACCCGTTTTCGGAATGGGTGACATGAGGCAACGAAATTGTGCGAAACCAGCTCAAACATGAGTTTTGGACCTAAAGTGGTGGATTGGGCATGTTCGTTGCGAAAACCGAACAAATGGTTCTGGTGGCAAAAACTCGTGCTTGTATGCACCCCGACACCCGTTTTCGGAATGGGTGACATGCGGCAACGAAATTGTGCGAAACCAGCCCAAACATTAGTTTTGGACCTATAGTGGTGGATTGGGCATGTTCGTTGCGAAAAACGAAGAAATGGTTCCGGTGGCAAAAACTCATGCTTTGTATGCACCCCGACACCCATTTTAGGAATGGATGACTTGCGGCAACGAAATTGCGCGAAACCACCCCAAACATGAGTTTTGGACCTAAAGTAGTGGATTGGGCATGTTCGTTGTGAAAAACGAAGAAATGGTTCCTGTGGCAAAAACTCGTGCTTTGTATGCACCCCGACACCCGTTTTCGGAATGGGTGACATGCGGCAACGAAATTGTGCGAAACCAGCCCAAACATGAGTTTTGGACCTAAAGTGGTGGATTGAGCATGTTCGTTGCGAAAAACAAAGAAATGGTTCCGGTGGCAAAAACTCGTGCTTGTATGCACCCCACACCCGTTTTCGGAATGGGTGACGTGCGGCAACGAAATTGCGCGAAACCACCCCAAACATGATCTTTGGACATAAAGTAGTGGATTGGGCATGTTCGTTGCGAAAAACAAAGAAATGGTTATGGTGGCAAAAACTCGTGCTTTGTATGCACCCTGACACCCGTTTTTTGAATGGATGAGGAGCGGCAATGAAATTGCGTGAAACCACCCCAAACATGAGTATTGGACCTAAAGTAGTGGATTGGGCATGTTCGTTGCGAAAAACGAAGAAATGGTTCCGGTGGCAAAAAGTCGTGCATGTATGCACCCCGACACCCATTTCCGAAATGGGTGATGTGCGGCAACGAAATTGCACGAAACCACTCCAAACATGAGTTTTGGACCTAAAGTAGTGGACTGGGCATGTTCGTTGTGAAAAACAAAGAAATGGTTCCTATGGCAAAAACTCGTGCTTTGTATGCACCCCGACACCCGTTTTCGGAATGGGTGACATGCGGCAACGAAATTGTGCGAAACCAGCGCAAACATGAGTTTTGGACCTAAAGTGGTGGATTGGGCATGTTCGTTGCGAAAACCGAAGAAATGGTTCTGGTGGCAAAAACTCGTGCTTGTATGCACCCCGACACCCGTTTTCGGAATGGGTGACATGCGGCAACGAAATTGTGCGAAACCAGCCCAAACATTAGTTTTGGACCTAAAGTGGTGGATTGGGCATGTTCGTTGCGAAAAACGAAGAAATGGTTCCGGTGGCAAAAACTCATGCTTTGTATGCACCCCGACACCCGTTTTAGGAATGGATGACTTGCGGCAACGAAATTGCGCGAAACCACCCCAAACATGAGTTTTGGACCTAAAGTAGTGGATTGGGCATGTTCGTTGTGAAAAACGAAGAAATGGTTCCTGTGGCAAAAACTCGTGCTTTGTATGCACCCCGACACCCTTTTTCGGAATGGGTGACATGCGGCAACGAAATTGTGCGAAACCAGCCCAAACATGAGTTTTGGACCTAAAGTGGTGGATTGGGCATGTTCGTTGCGAAAACCGAAGAAATGGTTCCAGTGGCAAAAACTCGTGCTTTGTATGCACCCTGACACCCGTTTTTTGAATGGATGACTTGCGGCAACGAAATTGCGCGAAATCACCCCAAACATGAGTTTTGGACCTAAAGTAGTGGATTGGGCATGTTCGTTGTGAAAAACGAAGAAATGGTTCCTATGGCAAAAACTCGTGCTTTGTATGCACCCCGACACCCGTTTTCGGAATGGGTGACATGCGACAACGAAATTGTGCGAAACCCGCTCAAACATGAGTTTTGGACCTAAAGTGGTGGATTGGGCATGTTCGTTGCGAAAACCGAAGAAATGGTTCCAGTGGCAAAAACTCGTGCTTTGTATGCACCCTGACACCCGTTTTTTTGAATGGATGACTTGCGGCAACGAAATTGCGCGAAATCACCCCAAACATGAGTTTTGGACCTAAAGTAGTGGATTGGGCATGTTCGTTGCGAAAAACAAAGAAATGGTTCCGGTGGCAAAAACTCGTGCTTGTATGCACCCCACACCCGTTTTCGGAATGGGTGACGTGCGGCAACGAAATTGCGCGAAACCACCCCAAACATGATCTTTGGACATAAAGTTGTGGATTGGGCATGTTCGTTGCGAAAAACAAAGAAATGGTTCTGGTGGCAAAAACTCGTGCTTTGTATGCACCCTGACACCCGTTTTTTGAATGGATGAGGAGCGGCAATGAAATTGCGTGAAACCACCCCAAACATGAGTATTGGACCTAAAGTAGTGGATTGGGCATGTTCGTTGCGAAAAATGAAGAAATGGTTCCGGTGGCTAAAAGTCGTGCATGTATGCACCCCGACACCTATTTCCGAAATGGGTGATGTGCGGCAACGAAATTGCACGAAACCACTCTAAACATGAGTTTTGGACCTAAAGTAGTGGATTGGGTATGTTCGTTGTGAAAAACGAAGAAATGGTTCCTATGGCAAAAACTCGTGCTTTGTATGCACCCCGACACCCGTTTTCGGAATGGGTGACATGCGGCAACGAAATTGTGCGAAACCAGCTCAAACATGAGTTTTGGACCTAAAGTGGTGGATTGGGCATGTTCGTTGCGAAAACCGAAGAAATGGTTCTGGTGGCAAAAACTCGTGCTTGTATGCACCCCGACACCCGTTTTCGGAATGGGTGACATGCGGCAACGAAATTGTGCGAAACCAGCCCAAACATTAGTTTTGGACCTAAAGTGGTGGATTGGGCATGTTCGTTGCGAAAAACGAAGAAATGGTTCCGGTGGCAAAAACTCATGCTTTGTATGCACCCCGACACCCGTTTTAGGAATGGATGACTTGCGGCAACGAAATTGCGCGAAACTACCCCAAACATGAGTTTTGGACCTAAAGTAGTGGATTGGGCATGTTCGTTGTGAAAAACGAAGAAATGGTTCCAGTGGCAAAAACTCGTGCTTTGTATGCACCCCGACACCCGTTTTCGGAATGGGTGACATGCGGCAACGAAATTGTGCGAAACCAGACCAAACATGAGTTTTGGACCTAAAGTGGTGGATTGGGCATGTTCGTTGTGAAAACCGAAGAAATGGTTCCAGTGGCAAAAACTCGTGCTTTGTATGCACCCTGACACCCGTTTTTTGAATGGATGACTTGCGGCAATGAAATTGCGCGAAATCACCCCAAACATGAGTTTTGGACCTAAAGTAGTGGATTGGGCATGTTCGTTGCGAAAAACAAAGAAATGGTTCCAGTGGCAAAAACTCGTGCTTTGTATGCACCCTGACACCCGTTTTTTGAATGGATGACTTGCGGCAACGAAATTGCGCGAAATCACCCCAAACATGAGTTTTGGACCTAAAGTAGTGGATTGGGCATGTTCGTTGTGAAAAACGAAGAAATGGTTCCTGTGGCAAAAACTCGTGCTTTGTATGCACCCCGACACCCGTTTTCGGAATGGGTGACATGAGGCAACGAAATTGTGCGAAACCAGCTCAAACATGAGTTTTGGACCTAAAGTGGTGGATTGGGCAAGTTCGTTGCGAAAACCGAACAAATGGTTCTGGTGGCAAAAACTCGTGCTTGTATGCACCCCGACACCCGTTTTCGGAATGGGTGACATGCGGCAACGAAATTGTGCGAAACCAGCCCAAACATTAGTTTTGGACCTATAGTGGTGGATTGGGCATGTTCGTTGCGAAAAACGAAGAAATGGTTCCGGTGGCAAAAACTCATGCTTTGTATGCACCCCGACACCCGTTTTAGGAATGGATGACTTGCGGCAACGAAATTGCGCGAAACCACCCCAAACATGAGTTTTGGACCTAAAGTAGTGGATTGGGCATGTTCGTTGTGAAAAACAAAGAAATGGTTCCTGTGGCAAAAACTCGTGCTTTGTATGCACCCCGACACCCGTTTTCGGAATGGGTGACATGCGGCAACGAAATTGTGCGAAACCAGCCCAAACATGAGTTTTGGACCTAAAGTGGTGGATTGAGCATGTTCGTTGCGAAAAACAAAGAAATGGTTCCGGTGGCAAAAACTCGTGCTTGTATGCACCCCACACCCGTTTTCGGAATGGGTGACGTGCGGCAACGAAATTGCGCGAAACCACCCCAAACATGATCTTTGGACATAAAGTAGTGGATTGGGCATGTTCGTTGCGAAAAACAAAGAAATGGTTATGGTGGCAAAAACTCGTGCTTTGTATGCACCCTGACACCCGTTTTTTGAATGGATGAGGAGCGGCAATGAAATTGCGTGAAACCACCCCAAACATGAGTATTGGACCTAAAGTAGTGGATTGGGCATGTTCGTTGCGAAAAACGAAGAAATGGTTCCGGTGGCAAAAAGTCGTGCATGTATGCACCCCGACACCCATTTCCGAAATGGGTGATGTGCGGCAATGAAATTGCACGAAACCACTCCAAACATGAGTTTTGGACCTAAAGTAGTGGACTGGGCATGTTCGTTGTGAAAAACAAAGAAATGGTTCCTATGGCAAAAACTCGTGCTTTGTATGCACCCCGACACCCGTTTTCGGAATGGGTGACATGCGGCAACGAAATTGTGCGAAACCAGCGCAAACATGAGTTTTGGACCTAAAGTGGTGGATTGGGCATGTTCGTTGCGAAAACCGAAGAAATGGTTCTGGTGGCAAAAACTCGTGCTTGTATGCACCCCGACACCCGTTTTCGGAATGGGTGACATGCGGCAACGAAATTGTGCGAAACCAGCCCAAACATTAGTTTTGGACCTAAAGTGGTGGATTGGGCATGTTCGTTGCCAAAAACGAAGAAATGGTTCCGGTGGCAAAAACTCATGCTTTGTATGCACCCCGACACCCGTTTTAGGAATGGATGACTTGCGGCAACGAAATTGCGCGAAACCACCCCAAACATGAGTTTTGGACCTAAAGTAGTGGATTGGGCATGTTCGTTGTGAAAAACGAAGAAATGGTTCCTGTAGCAAAAACTCGTGCTTTGTATGCACCCCGACACCCTTTTTCGGAATGGGTGACATGCGGCAACGAAATTGTGCGAAACCAGCCCAAACATGAGTTTTGGACCTAAAGTGGTGGATTGGGCATGTTCGTTGCGAAAACCGAAGAAATGGTTCCAGTGGCAAAAACTCGTGCTTTGTATGCACCCTGACACCCGTTTTTTGAATGGATGACTTGCGGCAACGAAATTGCGCGAAATCACCCCAAACATGAGTTTTGGACCTAAAGTAGTGGATTGGGCATGTTCGTTGTGAAAAACGAAGAAATGGTTCCTATGGCAAAAACTCGTGCTTTGTATGCACCCCGACACCCGTTTTCGGAATGGGTGACATGCGACAACGAAATTGTGCGAAACCCGCTCAAACATGAGTTTTGGACCTAAAGTGGTGGATTGGGCATGTTCGTTGCGAAAACCGAAGAAATGGTTCCAGTGGCAAAAACTCGTGCTTTGTATGCACCCTGACACCCGTTTTTTTGAATGGATGACTTGCGGCAACGAAATTGCGCGAAATCACCCCAAACATGAGTTTTGGACCTAAAGTAGTGGATTGGGCATGTTCGTTGCGAAAAACAAAGAAATGGTTCCGGTGGCAAAAACTCGTGCTTGTATGCACCCCACACCCGTTTTCGGAATGGGTGACGTGCGGCAACGAAATTGCGCGAAACCACCCCAAACATGATCTTTGGACATAAAGTTGTGGATTGGGCATGTTCGTTGCGAAAAACAAAGAAATGGTTCTGGTGGCAAAAACTCGTGCTTTGTATGCACCCTGACACCCGTTTTTTGAATGGATGAGGAGCGGCAATGAAATTGCGTGAAACCACCCCAAACATGAGTATTGGACCTAAAGTAGTGGATTGGGCATGTTCGTTGCGAAAAATGAAGAAATGGTTCCGGTGGCAAAAAGTCGTGCATGTATGCACCCCGACACCTATTTCCGAAATGGGTGATGTGCGGCAACGAAATTGCACGAAACCACTCCAAACATGAGTTTTGGACCTAAAGTAGTGGATTGGGTATGTTCGTTGTGAAAAACGAAGAAATGGTTCCTATGGCAAAAACTCGTGCTTTGTATGCACCCCGACACCCGTTTTCGGAATGGGTGACATGCGGCAACGAAATTGTGCGAAACCAGCTCAAACATGAGTTTTGGACCTAAAGTGGTGGATTGGGCATGTTCGTTGCGAAAACCGAAGAAATGGTTCTGGTGGCAAAAACTCGTGCTTGTATGCACCCCGACACCCGTTTTCGGAATGGGTGACATGCGGCAACGAAATTGTGCGAAACCAGCCCAAACATTAGTTTTGGACCTAAAGTGGTGGATTGGGCATGTTCGTTGCGAAAAACGAAGAAATGGTTCCGGTGGCAAAAACTCATGCTTTGTATGCACCCCGACACCCGTTTTAGGAATGGATGACTTGCGGCAACGAAATTGCGCGAAACTACCCCAAACATGAGTTTTGGACCTAAAGTAGTGGATTGGGCATGTTCGTTGTGAAAAACGAAGAAATGGTTCCAGTGGCAAAAACTTGTGCTTTGTATGCACCCCGACACCCGTTTTCGGAATGGGTGACATGCGGCAACGAAATTGTGCGAAACCAGACCAAACATGAGTTTTGGACCTAAAGTGGTGGATTGGGCATGTTCGTTGTGAAAACCGAAGAAATGGTTCCAGTGGCAAAAACTCGTGCTTTGTATGCACCCTGACACCCGTTTTTTGAATGGATGACTTGCGGCAATGAAATTGCGCGAAATCACCCCAAACATGAGTTTTGGACCTAAAGTAGTGGATTGGGCATGTTCGTTGCGAAAAACAAAGAAATGGTTCCAGTGGCAAAAACTCGTGGTTTGTATGCACCCTGACACCCGTTTTTTTAATGGATGACTTGCGGCAACGAAATTGCGCGAAATCACCCTAAACATGAGTTTTGGACCTAAAGTAGTGGATTGGGCATGTTCGTTGCGAAAAACAAAGAAATGGTTCCGGTGGCAAAAACTCGTGCTTGTATGCACCCCACACCCGTTTTCGGAATGGGTGACGTGCGGCAACGAAATTGCGCGAAACCACCCCAAACATGATCTTTGGACCAAAAGTAGTGGATTGGGCATGTTCGTTGCGAAAAACAAAGAAATGGTTCCGGTGGCAAAAACTCGTGCTTTGTATGCACCCTGACACCCGTTTTTTGAATGGATGACGAGCGGCAACGAAATTGCGTGAAACCACCCCAAACATGAGTATTGGACCTAAAGTAGTGGATTGGGCATGTTCGTTGCGAAAAACGAAGAAATGGTTCCGGTGGCAAAAAGTCGTGCATGTATGCACCCCGACACCCATTTCCGAAATGGGTGATGTACGGCAACGAAATTGCACGAAACCCCTCCAAACATGAGTTTTGGACCTAAAGTAGTGGATTGGGAATGTTCGTTGTGAAAAACGAAGAAATGGTTCCTATGGCAAAAACTCGTGCTTTGTATGCACCCCGACACCCGTTTTCGGAATGGGTGACATGCGGCAACGAAATTGTGCGAAACCAGCGCAAACATGAGTTTTGGACCTAAAGTGGTGGATTGGGCATGTTCGTTGCGAAAACCGAAGAAATGGTTCTGGTGGCAAAAACTCGTGCTTGTATGCACCCGACACCCGTTTTCGGAATGGGTGACATGCGGCAACGAAATTGTGCGAAACCAGCCCAAACATTAGTTTTGGACCTAAAGTGGTGGATTGGGCATGTTTGTTGCGAAAAACGAAGAAATGGCTCCGGTGGCAAAAACTCATGCTTTGTATGCACCCCGACACCCGTTTTAGGAATGGATGACTTGCGGCAACGAAATTGCGCGAAACCACCCCAAACATGAGTTTTGGACCTAAAGTAGTGGATTGGGCATGTTCGTTGTGAAAAATGAAGAAATGGTTCCTGTGGCAAAAACTCGTGCTTTGTATGCACCCCGACACCCTTTTTCGGAATGGGTGACATGCGGCAACGAAATTGTGCGAAACCAGCCCAAACATGAGTTTTGGACCTAAAGTGGTGGATTGGGCATGTTCGTTGCGAAAACCGAAGAAATGGTTCCAGTGGCAAAAACTCGTGCTTTGTATGCACCTGACACCCGTTTTTTGAATGGATGACTTGCGGCAACGAAATTGGGCGAAATCACCCCAAACATGAGTTTTGGACCTAAAGTAGTGGATTGGGCATGTTCGTTGTGAAAAACGAAGAAATGGTTCCTATGGCAAAAACTCGTGCTTTGTATGCACCCCGACACCCGTTTTCGGAATGGGTGACATGCGACAACGAAATTGTGTGAAACCCGCTCAAACATGAGTTTTGGACCTAAAGTGGTGGATTGGGCATGTTCGTTGCGAAAACCGAAAAAATGGTTCCAGTGGCAAAAACTCGTGCTTTGTATGCACCCTGACACCCGTTTTTTTGAATGGATGACTTGCGACAACGAAATTGCGCGAAATCACCCCAAACATGAGTTTTGGACCTAAAGTAGTGGATTGGGCATGTTCGTTGCGAAAAACAAAGAAATGGTTCCGGTGGCAAAAACTCGTGCTTGTATGCACCCCACACCCGTTTTCGGAATGGGTGACGTGCGGCAACGAAATTGCGCGAAACCACCCCAAACATGATCTTTGGACATAAAGTAGTGGATTGGGCATGTTCGTTGCGAAAAACAAAGAAATGGTTCTGGTGGCAAAAACTCGTGCTTTATATGCACCCTGACACCCGTTTTTTGAATGGATGAGGAGCGGCAATGAAATTGCGTGAAACCACCCCAAACATGAGTATTGGACCTAAAGTAGTGGATTGGGCATGTTCGTTGCGAAAAATGAAGAAATGGTTCCGGTGGCAAAAAGTCGTGCATGTATGCACCCCGACACCTATTTCCGAAATGGGTGATGTGCGGCAACGAAATTGCACGAAACCACTCCAAACATGAGTTTTGGACCTAAAGTAGTGGATTGGGTATGTTCGTTGTGAAAAACGAAGAAATGGTTCCTATGGCAAAAACTCGTGCTTTGTATGCACCCCGACACCCGTTTTCGGAATGGGTGACATGCGGCAACGAAATTGTGCGAAACCAGCTCAAACATGAGTTTTGGACCTAAAGTGGTGGATTGGGCATGTTCGTTGCGAAAACCGAAGAAATGGTTCTGGTGGCAAAAACTCGTGCTTGTATGCACCCCGACACCCGTTTTCGGAATGGGTGACATGCGGCAACGAAATTGTGCGAAACCAGCTCAAACATGAGTTTTGGACCTAAAGTGGTGGATTGGGCATGTTCGTTGCGAAAACCGAAGAAATGGTTCTGGTGGCAAAAACTCATGCTTTGTATGCACCCCGACACCCGTTTTAGGAATGGATGACTTGCGGCAACGAAATTGCGCGAAACTACCCCAAACATGAGTTTTGGACCTAAAGTAGTGGATTGGGCATGTTCGTTGTGAAAAACGAAGAAATGGTTCCAGTGGCAAAAACTCGTGCTTTGTATGCACCCCGACACCCGTTTTCGGAATGGGTGACATGCGGCAACGAAATTGTGCGAAACCAGACCAAACATGAGTTTTGGACCTAAAGTGGTGGATTGGGCATGTTCGTTGTGAAAACCGAAGAAATGGTTCCAGTGGCAAAAACTCGTGCTTTGTATGCACCCTGACACCCGTTTTTTGAATGGATGACTTGCGGCAATGAAATTGCGCGAAATCACCCCAAACATGAGTTTTGGACCTAAAGTAGTGGATTGGGCATGTTCGTTGCGAAAAACAAAGAAATGGTTCCGGTGGCAAAAACTCGTGCTTGTATGCACCCCACACCCGTTTTCGGAATGGGTGACGTGCGGCAACGAAATTGCGCGAAACCACCCCAAACATGAGTTTTGGACCTAAAGTGGATTGGGCATGTTCATTGTGAAAAACGAAGAAATGGTTCCTGTGGCAAAAACTCGTGCTTTGTATGCACCCCGACACCCGTTTTCGGAATGGGTGACATGCGGCAACGAAATTGTGCGAAACCAGCCCAAACATGAGTTTTGGACCTAAAGTGGTGGATTGGGCATGTTCGTTGCGAAAACCGAAGAAATGGTTCCAGTGGCAAAAACTCGTGCTTTGTATGCACCCTGACACCGGTATTTTGAATGGATGACTTGCGGCAACGAAATTGCGCGAAATCACCCCAAACATGAGTTTTGGACCTAAAGTAGTGGATTGGGCATGTTCGTTGCGAAAAACAAAGAAATGGTTCCGGTGGCAAAAACTCGTGCTTGTATGCACCCCACACCCGTTTTCGGAATGGGTGACGTGCGGCAACGAAATTGCGCGAAACCACCCCAAACATGAGTTTTGGACCTAAAGTGGATTGGGCATGTTCGTTGTGAAAAACGAAGAAATGGTTCCTGTGGCAAAAACTCGTGCTTTGTATGCACCCTGACACCCGTTTTTTGAATGGATGAGGAGCGGCAATGAAATTGCGTGAAACCACCCCAAACATGAGTATTGGACCTAAAGTAGTGGATTGGGCATGTTCGTTGCGAAAAATGAAGAAATGGTTCCGGTGGCAAAAAGTCGTGCATGTATGCACCCCGACACCTATTTCCGAAATGGGTGATGTGCGGCAACGAAATTGCACGAAACCACTCCAAACATGAGTTTTGGACCTAAAGTAGTGGATTGGGTATGTTCGTTGTGAAAAACGAAGAAATGGTTCCTATGGCAAAAACTCGTGCTTTGTATGCACCCCGACACCCGTTTTCGGAATGGGTGACATGCGGCAACGAAATTGTGCGAAACCAGCTCAAACATGAGTTTTGGACCTAAAGTGGTGGATTGGGCATGTTCGTTGCGAAAACCGAAGAAATGGTTCTGGTGGCAAAAACTCGTGCTTGTATGCACCCCGACACCCGTTTTCGGAATGGGTGACATGCGGCAACGAAATTGTGCGAAACCAGCCCAAACATTAGTTTTGGACCTAAAGTGGTGGATTGGGCATGTTCGTTGCGAAAAACGAAGAAATGGTTCCGGTGGCAAAAACTCATGCTTTGTATGCACCCCGACACCCGTTTTAGGAATGGATGACTTGCGGCAACGAAATTGCGCGAAACTACCCCAAACATGAGTTTTGGACCTAAAGTAGTGGATTGGGCATGTTCGTTGTGAAAAACGAAGAAATGGTTCCAGTGGCAAAAACTCGTGCTTTGTATGCACCCCGACACCCGTTTTCGGAATGGGTGACATGCGGCAACGAAATTGTGCGAAACCAGACCAAACATGAGTTTTGGACCTAAAGTGGTGGATTGGGCATGTTCGTTGTGAAAACCGAAGAAATGGTTCCAGTGGTAAAAACTCGTGCTTTGTATGCACCCTGACACCCGTTTTTTGAATGGATGACTTGCGGCAATGAAATTGCGCGAAATCACCCCAAACATGAGTTTTGGACCTAAAGTAGTGGATTGGGCATGTTCGTTGCGAAAAACAAAGAAATGGTTCCGGTGGCAAAAACTCGTGCTTGTTTGCACCCCACACCCGTTTTCGGAATGGGTGACATGCGGCAACGAAATTGCGCGAAACCACCCCAAACATGAGTTTTGGACCTAAAGTGGATTGGGCATGTTCATTGTGAAAAACGAAGAAATGGTTCCTGTGGCAAAAACTCGTGCTTTGTATGCACCCCGACACCCGTTTTCGGAATGGGTGACATGCGGCAACGAAATTGTGCGAAACCAGCCCAAACATGAGTTTTGGACCTAAAGTGGTGGATTGGGCATGTTCGTTGCGAAAACCGAAGAAATGGTTCCAGTGGCAAAAACTCGTGCTTTGTATGCACCCTGACACCGGTATTTTGAATGGATGACTTGCGGCAACGAAATTGCGCGAAATCACCCCAAACATGAGTTTTGGACCTAAAGTAGTGGATTGGGCATGTTCGTTGCGAAAAACAAAGAAATGGTTCCGGTGGCAAAAACTCGTGCTTGTATGCACCCCACACCCGTTTTCGGAATGGGTGACGTGCGGCAACGAAATTGCGCGAAACCACCCCAAACATGAGTTTTGGACCTAAAGTGGATTGGGCATGTTCGTTGTGAAAAACGAAGAAATGGTTCCTGTGGCAAAAACTCGTGCTTTGTATGCACCCCGAGACCCGTTTTCGGAATGGGTGACATGCGGCAACGAAATTGTGCGAAACTAGCCCAAACATGAGTTTTGGACCTAAAGTGGTGGATTGGGCATGTTCGTTGCGAAAAACAAAGAAATGGTTCC
This sequence comes from Zea luxurians, assembly GCA_029449295.1. Lineage (NCBI taxonomy): Eukaryota > Viridiplantae > Streptophyta > Magnoliopsida > Poales > Poaceae > Zea > Zea luxurians. The sequence continues at coordinate 206,319 of JAOPSE010000949.1, read as the reverse complement.
AGTGGCAAAAACTCGTGCTTTGTATGCACCCTGACACCCGTTTTTTGAATGGATGACTTGCGGCAACGAAATTACGCGAAATCACCCTAAACATGAGTTTTGGACCTAAAGTAGTGGATTGGGCATGTTCGTTGCGAAAAACAAAGAAATGGTTCCGGTGGCAAAAACTCGTGCTTGTATGCACCCCACACCCGTTTTCGGAATGGGTGACGTGCGGCAACGAAATTGCGCGAAACCACCCCAAACATGATCTTTGGACCTAAAGTAGTGGATTGGGCATGTTCGTTGCGAGAAACAAAGAAATGGTTCCGGTGGCAAAAACTCGTGCTTTGTATGCACCCTGACACCCATTTTTTGAATGGATGACGAGCGGCAACGAAATTGCGTGAAACCACCCCAAACATGAGTATTGGACCTAAAGTAGTGGATTGGGCATGTTCGTTGCGAAAAACGAAGAAATGGTTCCGGTGGCAAAAAGTCGTGCATGTATGCACCCCGACACCCATTTCCGAAATGGGTGATGTGCGGCAACGAAATTGCACGAAACCCCTCCAAACATGAGTTTTGGACCTAAAGTAGTGGATTGGGAATGTTCGTTGTGAAAAACGAAGAAATGGTTCCTATGGCAAAAACTCGTGCTTTGTATGCACCCCGACACCCGTTTTCGGAATGGGTGACATGAGGCAACGAAATTGTGCGAAACCAGCTCAAACATGAGTTTTGGACCTAAAGTGGTGGATTGGGCATGTTCGTTGCGAAAACCGAAGAAATGGTTCTGGTGGCAAAAACTCGTGCTTGTATGCACCCCGACACCCGTTTTCGGAATGGGTGACATGCGGCAACGAAATTGTGCGAAACCAGCCCAAACATTAGTTTTGGACCTAAAGTGGTGGATTGGGCATGTTCGTTGCGAAAAACGAAGAAATGGTTCCGGTGGCAAAAACTCATGCTTTGTATGCACCCCGACACCCGTTTTAGGAATGGATGACTTGCGGCAACGAAATTGCGCGAAACCACCCCAAACATGAGTTTTGGACCTAAAGTAGTGGATTGGGCATGTTCGTTGTGAAAAACGAAGAAATGGTTCCTGTGGCAAAAACTCGTGCTTTGTATGCACCCCGACACCCGTTTTCGGAATGGGTGACATGCGGCAACGAAATTGTGCGAAACCAGCCCAAACATGAGTTTTGGACCTAAAGTGGTGGATTGGGCATGTTCGTTGCGAAAACCGAAGAAATGGTTCCGGTGGCAAAAACTCGTGCTTTGTATGCACCCTGACACCCGTTTTCGGAATGGGTGACGTGCGGCAACGAAATTGCGCGAAACCACCCCAAACATGATCTTTGGACATAAAGTAGTGGATTGGGCATGTTCGTTGCGAAAAACAAAGAAATGGTTCTGGTGGCAAAAACTCGTGCTTTGTATGCACCCTGACACCCGTTTTTTGAATGGATGAGGAGCGGCAATGAAATTGCGTGAAACCACCCCAAACATGAGTATTGGACCTAAAGTAGTGGATTGGGCATGTTCGTTGCGAAAAATGAAGAAATGGTTCCGGTGGCAAAAAGTCGTGCATGTATGCACCCCGACACCTATTTCCGAAATGGGTGATGTGCGGCAACGAAATTGCACGAAACCACTCCAAACATGAGTTTTGGACCTAAAGTAGTGGATTGGGTATGTTCGTTGTGAAAAACGAAGAAATGGTTCCTATGGCAAAAACTCGTGCTTTGTATGCACCCCGACACCCGTTTTCGGAATGGGTGACATGCGGCAACGAAATTGTGCGAAACCAGCTCAAACATGAGTTTTGGACCTAAAGTGGTGGATTGGGCATGTTCGTTGCGAAAACCGAAGAAATGGTTCTGGTGGCAAAAACTCGTGCTTGTATGCACCCCGACACCCGTTTTCGGAATGGGTGACATGCGGCAACGAAATTGTGCGAAACCAGCCCAAACATTAGTTTTGGACCTAAAGTGGTGGATTGGGCATGTTCGTTGCGAAAAACGAAGAAATGGTTCCGGTGGCAAAAACTCATGCTTTGTATGCACCCCGACACCCGTTTTAGGAATGGATGACTTGCGGCAACGAAATTGCGCGAAACTACCCCAAACATGAGTTTTGGACCTAAAGTAGTGGATTGGGCATGTTCGTTGTGAAAAACGAAGAAATGGTTCCTGTGGCAAAAACTCGTGCTTTGTATGCACCCCGACACCCGTTTTCGGAATGGGTGACATGCGGCAACGAAATTGTGCGAAACCAGACCAAACATGAGTTTTGGACCTAAAGTGGTGGATTGGGCATGTTCGTTGTGAAAACCGAAGAAATGGTTCCAGTGGCAAAAACTCGTGCTTTGTATGCACCCTGACACCCGTTTTTTGAATGGATGACTTGCGGCAACGAAATTGCGCGAAATCACCCCAAACATGAGTTTTGGACCTAAAGTAGTGGATTGGGCATGTTCGTTGTGAAAAACAAAGAAATGGTTCCGGTGGCAAAAACTCGTGCTTGTATGCACCCCACACCCGTTTTCGGAATGGGTGACGTGCGGCAACGAAATTGCGCGAAACCACCCCAAACATGAGTTTTGGACCTAAAGTGGATTGGGCATGTTCATTGTGAAAAACGAAGAAATGGTTCCTGTGGCAAAAACTCGTGCTTTGTATGCACCCCGACACCCGTTTTCGGAATGGGTGACATGCGGCAACGAAATTGTGCGAAACCAGCCCAAACATGAGTTTTGGACCTAAAGTGGTGGATTGGGCATGTTCGTTGCGAAAACCGAAGAAATGGTTCCAGTGGCAAAAACTCGTGCTTTGTATGCACCCTGACACCGGTATTTTGAATGGATGACTTGCGGCAACGAAATTGCGCGAAATCACCCCAAACATGAGTTTTGGACCTAAAGTAGTGGATTGGGCATGTTCGTTGCGAAAAACAAAGAAATGGTTCCGGTGGCAAAAACTCGTGCTTGTATGCACCCCACACCCGTTTTCGGAATAGGTGACGTGCGGCAACGAAATTGCGCGAAACCACCCCAAACATGAGTTTTGGACCTAAAGTGGATTGGGCATGTTCGTTGTGAAAAACGAAGAAATGGTTCCTGTGGCAAAAACTCGTGCTTTGTATGCACCCCGAGACCCGTTTTCGGAATGGGTGACATGCGGCAACGAAATTGTGCGAAACTAGCCCAAACATGAGTTTTGGACCTAAAGTGGTGGATTGGGCATGTTCGTTGCGAAAAACAAAGAAATGGTTCCAGTGGCAAAAACTCGTGCTTTGTATGCACCCTGACACCCGTTTTTTGAATGGATGACTTGCGGCAACGAAATTGCGCGAAATCACCCTAAACATGAGTTTTGGACCTAAAGTAGTGGATTGGGCATGTTCGTTGCGAAAAACAAAGAAATGGTTCCGGTGGCAAAAACTCGTGCTTGTATGCACCCCACACCCGTTTTCGGAATGGGTGACGTGTGGCAACGAAATTGCGCGAAACCACCCCAAACATGATCTTTGGACCTAAAGTAGTGGATTGGGCATGTTCGTTGCGAAAAACAAAGAAATGGTTCCGGTGGCAAAAACTCGTGCTTTGTATGCACCCTGACACCCGTTTTTTGAATGGATGACGAGCGGCAACGAAATTGCGTGAAACCACCCCAAACATGAGTATTGGACCTAAAGTAGTGGATTGGGCATGTTCGTTGCGAAAAACGAAGAAATGGTTCCGGTGGCAAAAAGTCGTGCATGTATGCACCCCGACACCCATTTCCGAAATGGGTGATGTGCGGCAACGAAATTGCACGAAACCCCTCCAAACATGAGTTTTGGACCTAAAGTAGTGGATTGGGAATGTTCGTTGTGAAAAACGAAGAAATGGTTCCTATGGCAAAAACTCGTGCTTTGTATGCACCCCCGACACCTGTTTTCGGAATGGGTGACATGAGGCAACGAAATTGTGCGAAACCAGCTCAAACATGAGTTTTGGACCTAAAGTGGTGGATTGGGCATGTTCGTTGCGAAAACCGAAGAAATGGTTCTGGTGGCAAAAACTCGTGCTTGTATGCACCCCGACACCCGTTTTCGGAATGGGTGACATGCGGCAACGAAATTGTGCGAAACCAGCCCAAACATTAGTTTTGGACCTAAAGTGGTGGATTGGGCATGTTCGTTGCGAAAAACGAAGAAATGGTTCCGGTGGCAAAAACTCATGCTTTGTATGCACCCCGACACCCGTTTTAGGAATGGATGACTTGCGGCAACGAAATTGCGCGAAACCACCCCAAACATGAGTTTTGGACCTAAAGTAGTGGATTGGGCATGTTCGTTGTGAAAAACGAAGAAATGGTTCCTGTGGCAAAAACTCGTGCTTTGTATGCACCCCGACACCCGTTTTCGGAATGGGTGACATGCGGCAACGAAATTGTGCGAAACCAGCCCAAACATGAGTTTTGGACCTAAAGTGGTGGATTGGGCATGTTCGTTGCGAAAACCGAAGAAATGGTTCCGGTGGCAAAAACTCGTGCTTTGTATGCACCCTGACACCCGTTTTTTGAATGGATGACTTGTGGCAACGAAATTGCGCGAAATCACCCCAAACATGAGTTTTGGACCTAAAGTAGTGGATTGGGCATGTTCGTTGTGAAAAACGAAGAAATGGTTCCTGTGGCAAAAACTCGTGCTTTGTATGCACCCCGAGACCCGTTTTCGGAATGGGTGATATGCGGCAACAAAATTGTGCGAAACTAGCCCAAACATGTGTTTTGGACCTAAAGTGGTGGATTGGGCATGTTCGTTGCGAGAACCGAAGAAATGGTTCCGGTGGCAAAAACTCGTGCTTTGTATGCACCCTGACACCCGTTTTTTGAATGGATGACTTGCGGCAACGAAATTGCGCGAAATCACCCCAAACATGAGTTTTGGACCTAAAGTAGTGGTATGGGCATGTTCGTTGCAAAAAACAAAGAAATGGTTCCGGTGGCAAAAACTCGTGCTTGTATGCACCCCATACCCGTTTTCGGAATGGGTGACGTGCGGTAACGAAATTGCGCGAAACCACCCCAAACATGATCTTTGGACCTAAAGTAGTGGATTGGGCATGTTCGTTGCGAAAAACAAAGAAATGGTTCCGGTGGCAAAAACTCGTGCTTTGTATGCACCCTGACACCCGTTTTTTGAATGGATGACGAGTGGCAACGAAATTGCGTGAAACCACCCCAAACATGAGTATTGGACCTAAAGTAGTGGATTGGGCATGTTCGTTGCGAAAAACGAAGAAATGGTTCCGGTGGCAAAAACTCGTGCTTGTATGCACCCCACACCCGTTTTCGGAATGGGTGATGTGCGGCAACGAAATTGCACGAAACCACTCCAAACATGAGTTTTGGACCTAAAGTAGTGGATTGGGCATGTTCGATGTGAAAAACGAAGAAATGGTTCCTATGGCAAAAACTCGTGCTTTGTATGCACCCCGACACCCGTTTTCGGAATGGGTGACATGCGACAACGAAATTGTGCGAAACCAGCTCAAACATGAGTTTTGGACCTAAAGTGGTGGATTGGGCATATTCGTTGCGAAAACCGAAGAAATGGTTCCGGTGGCAAAAACTCGTGCTTTGTATGCACCCTGACACCCGTTTTTTGAATGGATGACTTGCGGCAACGAAATTGCGCGAAATCACCCCAAACATGAGTTTTGGACCTAAAGTAGTGGATTGGGCTTGTTCGTTGCGAAAAACAAAGAAATGGTTCCGGTGGCAAAAACTCGTGCTTGTATGCACCCACACCCGTTTTCGGAATGGGTGACGTGCGGCAACGAAATTCCGCACGAGTTTTTGCCACCAGAACCATTTCTTCGTTTTCCGCAACGAACATGCCCAATCCACTACTTTAGGTCCAAAACTCATGTTTGGGGTGGTTTCACGCAATTTGGTTGCCGCACGTCACCCATTCCGAAAACGGGTGTGGGGTGCATACAAGCACGAGTTTTTGCCACCAGAACCATTTCTTCATTTTCTGCAACGAACATGCCCAATCCACTACTTTAGGTCCAACACTCACGTTTGGGGTGGTTTCGCGCAATTTCGTTGCCGCACGTCACCCATTCCGAAAACGGGTGTCGGGGTGCATACAAAGCACGAGTTTTTGCCACAGGAACCATTTCTTTGTTTTTCACAACAAACATGCCCAATCCACTACTTTATGTCCAAAACTCATCTTTGGGGTGGTTTCGCGCAATTTCGTTGCCGCAAGTCATCCATTCCGAAAACGGTTGTCGGGGTGCATACAAAGCACGAGTTTTTGCCACCGGAACCATTTCTTTGTTTTTTACAACGAACATGCCCAATCCACTACTTTAGGTCCAAAACACATGTTTGGGGTGATTTCGCGCAATTTCTTTGCCGCAAGTCATCCATTCCGAAAACGAGTGTCGGGGTGCATACAAAGCACGAGTTTTTGCCACCGGAACCATTTCTTCGTTTTTTGCAACGAGCATGCCCAATCCACCACTTTAGGTCCAAAACTCATGTTTGAGCTGGTTTCACACAATTTCGTTGCAGCATGTCACCCATTCCGAAAACGGGTGTGGGGTGCATACAAGCACGAGTTTTTGCCACCGGAACCATTTCTTTGTTTTTCGCAACGAACATGCCCAATCCACTACTTTAGGTCCAAAACTCATGTTTGGGTGATTTCGCGCAATTTCGTTGCCGCAAGTCATCCATTCCAAAAACGGGTGTCAGGGTGCATATAAAGCACGAGTTTTTGCCACCGGAACCATTTCTTCGGTTTTCGCAACGAACATGCCCAATCCACCACTTTAGGTCCAAAACTCATGTTTGGGCTGATTTCGCACAATTTCGTTGCCGCATGTCACCCATTCCGAAAACGGGTGTCGGGGTGCATACAAAGCACGAGTTTTTGCCACAGGAACCATTTCTTCGTTTATCGCAACGAACATGCCCAATCCACTACTTTAGGTCCAAAACTCATGTTTGGGGTGGTTTCGCGCAATTTCGTTGCCGCAAGTCATCCATTCCAAAAACGGGTGTCGGGGTGCATACAAAGCACAGGTTTTTGCCACCGGAACCATTTCAATTTAGGTCCCATTCCGAAAACGGGTGTGGGGTGCATACAAGCACGAGTTTTTGCCACCGGAACCATTTCTTTGTTTTTTGCAACGAACATGCCCAATACACTACTTTAGGTCCAAAACTCATGTTTGGGGTGGTTTATTGCAATTTCGTTGCCGCACGTCACCCATTCCGAAAACGGGTGTGGGTGCATACAAGCACGAGTTTTTGCCACCAGAACCATTTCTTCGTTTTCCGCAACAAACATGCCCAATCTAGTACTTTAGGTCCAAAACTCATGTTTGGGGTGGTTTCGCGCAATTTCGTTGCCGCACGTCACCTATTCCGAAAACGGGTGTCGGGGTGCATACAAAGCACGAGTTTTTGCCACAGGAACCATTTCTTTGTTTTTCACAACAAACATGCCCAATCCACTAATTTATGTCCAAAACTCATGTTTGGGGTGGTTTCGCGCAATTTCGTTGCCACAAGTCATCCATTACGAAAACGGGTGTCGGGGTGCATACAAAGCACGAGTTTTTGCCACCGGAACCATTTCTTCGTTTTTCGCAACGAGCATGCCCAATCCACCACTTAGGTCCAAAACTCATGTTTGAGCTGGTTTCGCACAATTTCGTTGCAGCATGTCACCCATTCCGAAAACGGGTGTGGGGTGCATACAAGCACGAGTTTTTGCCACCGGAACCATTTCTTTGTTTTTCGCAACGAACATGCCCAATCCACTACTTTAGGTCCAAAACTCATGTTTGGGTGATTTCGCGCAATTTCGTTGCCGCAAGTCATCCATTCCAAAAACGGGTGTCAGGGTGCATACAAAGCACGAGTTTTTGCCACCGGAACCATTTCTTCGGTTTTCGCAACGAACATGCCCAATCCACCACTTTAGGTCCAAAACTCATGTTTGGGCTGATTTCGCACAATTTCGTTGCCGCATGTCACCCATTCCGAAAACGGGTGTCGGGGTGCATACAAAGCACGAGTTTTTGCCACAGGAACCATTTCTTCGTTTATCGCAACGAACATGCCCAATCCACTACTTTAGATCCAAAACTCATGTTTGGGGTGTTTTCGCACAATTTCGTTGCCGCATGTCACCCATTCCGAAAACGGGTGTGGGGTGCATACAAGCACGAGTTTTTGCCACCGGAACCATTTCTTTGTTTTTCGCAACGAACATGCCCAATACACTACTTTAGGTCCAAAACTTATGTTTGGGGTGGTTTATTGCAATTTCGTTGCCGCACGTCACCCATTCCGAAAACGGGTGTGGGTGCATACAAGCACGAGTTTTTGCCACCAGAACCATTTCTTCGTTTTCCGCAACGAACATGCCCAATCTAGTACTTTAGGTCCAAAACTCATGTTTGGGGTGGTTTCGCGCAATTTCGTTGCCGCACGTCACCTATTCCGAAAACGGGTGTCGGGGTGCATACAAAGCACGAGTTTTTGCCACAGGAACCATTTCTTTGTTTTTCACAACAAACATGCCCAATCCACTACTTTATGTCCAAAACTCATGTTTGGGGTGGTTTCGCGCAATTTCGTTGCCGCACGTCACTCATTCCGAAAACGGGTGTCGGGGTGCATACAAAGCACGAGTTTTTGCCACTGAACCATTTCTTTGTTTTTCGCAACGAACATGCCCAATCCACTACTTTAGGTCCAAAACACATGTTTGGGCTGGTTTCGCACAATTTCGTTGCCGCATGTCACTCATTCCGAAAACGGGTGTCGGGGTGCATACAAGCACGAGTTTTTGCCACCGGAACCATTTCTTTGTTTTTCACAACGAAATGCCCAATCCACTACTTTAGGTCCAAAACACATGTTTGGGCTGGTTTCGCACAATTTCGTTGCCGCAAGTCATCCATTCCGAAAACGGGTGTGGGGTGCATACAAGCAGGAGTTTTTGCCACCGGAACCATTTCTTTGTTTTTCGCAACGAACATGCCCAATCCACTACTTTAGGTCCAAAACTCATGTTTGGGGTGGTTTATTGCAATTTCGTTGCCGCACGTCACCCATTCCGAAAACGGGTGTCAGGGTGCATACAAAGCACGAGTTTTTGCCACCGGAACCATTTCTTCGATTTTCGCAATGAACATGCCCAATCCACCACTTTAGGTCCAAAACTCATGTTTGGGCTGGTTTCGCACAATTTCGTTGCCGCATGTCACCCATTCCGAAAACGGGTGTCGGGGTGCATACAAAGCACGAGTTTTTGCCACAGGAACCATTTCTTCGTTTTTCACAACGAACATGCCCAATCCACTACTTTAGGTCCAAAACTCATGTTTGGGGTGGTTTCGCGCAATTTCGTTGCCGCAAGTCATCCATTCCAAAAACGGGTGTCGGGGTGCATACAAAGCACGAGTTTTTACCACCGGAACCATTTCTTCGTTTTTCGCAACGAACATGCCCAATCCACCACTTTAGGTCCAAAACTCATGTTTGGGTTGGTTTCGCACAATTTCGTTGCAGCATGTCACCCATTCCGAAAACGGGTGTGGGGTGCATACAAGCACGAGTTTTTGCCACCGGAACCATTTCTTTGTTTTTCGCAACGAACATGCCCAATCCACTACTTTAGGTCCAAAACTCATGTTTGGGTGATTTCGCGCAATTTCGTTGCCGCAAGTCATCCATTCCAAAAACGGGTGTCAGGGTGCATACAAAGCACGAGTTTTTGCCACCGGAACCATTTCTTCGGTTTTCGCAACGAACATGCCCAATCCACCACTTTAGGTCCAAAACTCATGTTTGGGCTGATTTCGCACAATTTCGTTGCCGCATGTCACCCATTCCGAAAACGGGTGTCGGGGTGCATACAAAGCACGAGTTTTTGCCACAGGAACCATTTCTTCGTTTATCGCAACGAACATGCCCAATCCACTACTTTAGATCCAAAACTCATGTTTGGGGTGGTTTCGCGCAATTTCGTTGCCGCAAGTCATCCATTCCAAAAACGGGTGTCGGGGTGCATACAAAGCACGGGTTTTTGCCACCGGAACCATTTCTTCGTTTTTCGCAACGAACATGCCCAATCCACCAATTTAGGTCCAAAACTCATGTTTGGGCTGGTTTCGCACAATTTCGTTGCCGCATGTCACCCATTCCGAAAACGGGTGTGGGGTGCATACAAGCACGAGTTTTTGCCACCGGAACCATTTCTTTGTTTTTCGCAACGAACATGCCCAATACACTACTTTAGGTCCAAAACTCATGTTTGGGGTGGTTTATTGCAATTTCGTTGCCGCACGTCACCCATTCCGAAAACGGGTGTGGGTGCATACAAGCACGAGTTTTTGCCACCAGAACCATTTCTTCGTTTTCCGCAACGAACATGCCCAATGATGTAGCTGAGGTGCCCGATCTTTCGGCGAGTAGAGATAATTCCGATTTGGCGGAAGTTGACCCTTGCGATCCGACTACGACGAGCAAGCCCGAGGCGCCAATGCAATCGCTGAACCAACTCCCTGTGGTTACCGACCTTGCTGATGCGAGATCGGCCTGATCACGAAGATCGTTTCCTGTGCGCAATCGAAGAACGAACAAGAAAAAGATGCGAGCAATCTAATCTATTACTCGAGGGTGGAGTTCTGAATACACGAAGACAGCGCAGATTTGCGCGTGCTCGAGAGTAGCTAAAGCTAGATCTAAAACAAAACTCGGAAAATAAAGGAGGCGCAGCTCCTGTATAAATAGAGAGGGGGCGCAGCCCCTAGGGGCGGCCAACCCTAGGTCGTCCATTATGGGCCGCAATTGGGCTGGTCGTCTATTCTTCTGGGCCTTCGTTCTTTAACAACATGATGTAGTTCAATTCTCTTGCACGGGCCCGAGTCACTGGCCCAGGTGGAAGGGGTGGCGCCTGGGCTGGAGAAGGTGCTGCTGGTGTAGATGTGCTCGTGTTGGTGTTGATGTCCTCATCATCCTCCCCTTCTTGAACTGAAGTCGTCCTCGACGGCAACTCCTCGTCTTCTCCCGCATATGGTTTCAAATCTGCAACATTAAAACTAGTGGAAACACCAAACTCCGCAGGCAGGTCAAGGGTATAAGCATTATCATTAATCTTGGTTAGTATCTTAAAAGGACCAGCAGCACGAGGCATCAATTTAGAACGACGCAAAGTAGGAAAACGATCCTTTCTCAAATGCAACCAAACCATATCACCAGGTTCAAAAGTAACTAGTTTCCGGCCCTTACTACCAGTAATCTGATATTTAGCATTAGCAGCAGCAATGTTTTGTTGAGTTTGTTCATGGAGATTAATCATTTGTTCAACATGTGCAAGAGCATCTATGTGTGGTGCGTCCGCAGCATCAAGCGAAAACAAAGCAATAGGCGCCCTAGGAATGTAACCATAAACAATTTGAAAAGGGCACATCTTTGTAGAAGAATGGGTTGCATGATTATAAGCAAACTCAACATGAGGCAAGCAATCCTCCCAACGTTTCAAATTTTTGTCTAAAACAGCCCTAAGCATGGTAGACAAAGTTCGATTAACTACCTCAGTTTGACCATCAGTCTGAGGGTGACAAGTGGTGCTAAACAGCAATTTAGTTCCCAATTTATTCCACAGAGATCTCCAAAAATGACTCAGAAACTTAGCATCACGATCCGAGACTATTGTATTGGGAATACCGTGCAAACGAATAATCTCTCTAAAAAACAATTCAGCAACATTGCTAGCATCATCAGTCTTATGACAAGGTATGAAATGAGCCATTTTGGAGAATCGATCAACAACCACAAAAATGCTATCCCTCCCCTTCTTAGTTCTAGGCAATCCCAAAACAAAATCCATCGAAATATCAATCCAAGGGGAAGTAGGAACAGGCAAAGGCATATACAAACCATGGTTGTTCAATCGTGACTTAGCTTTCTGACAAGTAGTGCAGCGTGCAACAAGGCGCTCAACATCAGCGCGCATCCGAGGCCAAAAGAAGTGGGCAGCCAACACCTCATGTGTCTTGTAGACGCCAAAGTGCCCCATGAGACCGCCTCCATGTGCTTCCTGTAACAACAAAAGACGAACCGAGCTAGCTGGAACACACAGCTTGTTAGCGCGAAACAGGAACCCATCCTGTATGTGAAATTTGCCCCATGGTTTCCCATTAATACAATGGCCGAAAGCATCTTTAAAATCAGCATCATCAACATATTGATCTTTCACAGTGTGCAAACCAAAGATTTTAAAATCTAACTGTGACAGCATGGTATAGCGACGAGACAAAGCATCAGCAATAACATTGTCCTTCCCGTTCTTGTGTTTAATAATGTAAGGAAAGGACTCAATGAATTCTACCCATTTAGCATGACGACGGTTCAGATTTGTTTGGGTACGAATATGTTTTAAAGCCTCATGATCAGAATGGATTATAAACTCACGATGCCAAAGATAGTGCTGCCATGTATGCAAAGTGCGCACTAAAGCGTAAAGCTCCTTATCATAAGTAGAATATTTCAGACTAGCACCGCTTAATTTTTCACTAAAATAAGCAACTGGTTTTCCTTCTTGTAACAAAACAGCACCTAGCCCAATACCGCTAGCATCGCATTCAAGCTCAAACACTTTATTAAAATCAGGCAATTGCAATAGGGGAGCTTGGGTTAACTTATCTTTCAAAGTGTTGAACGCTTCCTCCTGGGAATCACTCCAAGCAAATGGAACATCTTTCTTTGTAAGCTCATGTAGAGGCGCTGCAATGGAGCTAAAATCACGAACAAATCTGCGGTAGAAACCGGCAAGTCCAAGAAAGCTCCGAATTTGTGTGACCGTCGTCGGTGTAGGCCACTCCCGAATGGCAGCAATCTTGCTGCTATCCACCTCAATGCCCTGTGGAGTAACAACATAACCAAGAAACGAGACACGTCGTGTACAAAAGATGCATTTTTCCATGTTAGCAAATAACTGGGCAGCACGCAATGCATCAAAAACAGCACTTAAATGTTCCAAATGCTCTTTCTTAGATTTGCTGTAAATAAGAATATCATCAAAATAAACAACCACAAACAATCCTATGAAGGGCCTTAGAACTTCATTCATCACTCGCATAAAAGTGCTGGGAGCATTAGTCAATCCAAACGGCATAACCAACCATTCATATAAACCAAATTTCGTTTTAAAAGCCGTTTTCCATTCATCACCCAGTTTCATTCTAATCTGGTGGTAACCACTACGCAAATCAATCTTAGTGAAAATAATGGCACCACTAAGCTCATCTAGCATATCATCAAGGCGTGGTATAGGATATCGATAACGAATAGTGATGTTATTAATAGCACGACAGTCTACACACATACGCCATGACCCATCTTTCTTGGGAACAAGTAACACAGGAACAGAGCAAGGGCTAAGAGACTCACGAATGTATCCCTTGTCAAGCAACGCCTGTACCTGGCGCTGAATCTCCTTCGTCTCATCCGGATTTGTACGGTACGGTGCGCGGTTCGGAAGCTGTGCGCCGGGAATGAGGTCGATCTGGTGCTCAATGCCACGAAGTGGTGGGAGACCCGGTGGTAAGTCTTTGGGAAAGACATCAGCGTACTCGAGTGGGTAACGATAACTTTTCGACCAGCTTGGTACTCGCCAAATTGTTGCAACTGCCGCTGTCGATAATGATGCGAATTGACCGCTCCTGCACAACACCCTTTGTATGGAACAGAGTGTGTCGCTGATTCTTCTCGGGCAAAGCGACCTGTGTACTGAGAACACGCTGCACAACAAGACTTTCATACCTATCAGCGTCGTCCGGGTTGACATGTACCTCCGCCTTAGCTGCATGGTCAGTGGCAAGTAGTGCATGTTCAATTTCTTCAGAATCACTAGCGGAAGAGTACTCACCATCGTCACGAATGAGCAAAGTGCGCTTGTTTGGGCAGTCCCGAATCACATGGCCAAATCCTCTACAGCGATGACACTGAATATCTCGTGTACGACCTGTGGGTGGGGCAGTGCTGGCTGGTTTGGTCGTCTTCTCGCGTGGAGTAGTGGTGGACGTGGATGGCGCAGGGGGAACTGGTGCTGAGGTGGATGTCGAGCTTCGTCCTGCAAAGGGGTTAGAATATGGCTTCGAGCGGCGTCCCTGCACTTCACGTTCAGCTTTGCAAGCATATTCAAATAAAGTAGTCATATCATAATATTCCTTATAATCAAGTATATCTTGGATTTCGCGGTTTAAACCACCACGAAAACGTGCCATAGCAGCGTCGTTGTCCTCTAATATGCCACAACGAATCATACCTTTTTGTAACTCCTGGAAATAGTCCTCAACAGATTGAGAACCTTGCTGAAAACGCTGCATTTTATTAAGCAAATCACGAGCATAATACGAAGGCACAAATCGATGTCGCATCGCAGCTTTCAACTGATCCCAAGTGGTTGGAATAGTAGTGGGATGTTTTATTTTAAACTCACGCCACCAAATTAAAGCAAAATCAGTAAATTCACTAATAGCAGCTTTAACCTGAGATTGTGCAGCAATATCATGGCATGAAAATTTTTGTTCAACCTCTAACTCCCAATCAAGATATGCAGCAGGATCATATTTGCCATTAAAAGGTGGAATTTTAAATTTAATCTTAGAAAATAAGTCATTAGGGGGATGACGAACCACACGGCGTGCACGACCACGGCGATCTCCATCTTCCCACTCAGTGTCACTGCCGTAGTCCTGCTCCATCTTTGTGGTCAACGCATCAAGGCGTGCCAGGATGGTGTCGAGTGTGGTGCGAGTCGCCGTTTGAGCAAGGTCAAGCTGGTTGAAACGCTCGGTCGTCGAAGTGACCGTTGAATCAAGTCGTTCATGCATCGTCCTAATGTCATCAGCAAGTCCATCAACTTGTCCCTTTACTTCCAGCAACTGGGCATCCACCGTGTCATGTGCTCCTGCCATAGTTAGCGCAAACACCAAAACACCAAAAAAAACGACAAAAACAGGGGTGTACTACTCACAAGGCGCTCACACTAGTGCTGTTATCAAATTCTTATCCGTTCTTACCAAGCCACAGTGGTGAATTGCAACCAACAGGTGGAACCGGTGAAAGATTGGATGAGCGATTGCCTGGAGAAACAGAAACCTACTCGTCGTAGAAATATGTGGAGTTCTGGGTAGGCTGCACTCAAGTCAAGGATTAGCACGACCAAACAATAATGCAAAGTTGAATTATAGTGCAAAACACGAAACTATATTGCTGGCCACAAGTGCAAAGGACGGATGGAACTAGCAGAATGGCAGTACCGTAAATATTGTACTAGCGAGGCCACTAGTAGGAATCACAAGTGATTTTGTTTTTCTTTTTTGTATGATTTTTTTGATATTTTTCTCAGCACAAGAAGCAACAAAATAGGAGCTACACAAAGTTTCACCTAAAACAGAGTTCAGATGTGGTCTACAGAAAATCAGGAAGTTCTCTGAAAAGCGTGCGAGAACTTTGACGGATTTTTTTTCTTTATTTTCCTGAATTTTTTTGACAATTTTGTCAAACCCAAACAGACCGAAGGTGAGTTTGGCCGGCCTCAGAATGGTGTCAACTAGCTCCTGTAAAAATTTCAGATTTTTCGGACACCCGAGCGAAAAGTTATGCCCGGTTTAAGGAAGGTAGCTCAAGTTATGTTTTCAAACGACCGGGATGAAACAACCGTATCCTTTCTCCTTCGTTGTTTTTTTTTTCTGTTTTTTTTTGACGTAACCGAAGGAGAAAAACAAGGAAACGATGTTGACTCGGTTTTTTTTCTGTTTTTTTTTCGTAACCGAAGGAGAAAAACAAGGAAACGGCCGTTGACTCGGTTTGTTTTTTCTGTTTTTTTTGACGTAACCAAAGGAGAAAAACAAGGAAACAATGTTGACTCGGTTTGTGGCGTGATCAAAGGGGAGGTGGTGGCGGCGCTAGGATTTGAATGGTGGAAGAACACAATGCAACCAGCAACAAATGACGCGAAAGCACACAAATTCAACAATGCAGATTATTGAAAGAAAGTGCGAGGCTCAAAAGGGTGCTGGGATAAGGTCTAACCTGAATTTTTATGTGGTTTTGTGGACTGTAGGAAAAAAAACACTCGATAAACTCACCGATCAACCTGGAAATCTGATACCAATTGATGTAGCTGAGGTGCCCGATCTTTCGGCGAGTAGAGATAATTCCGATTTGGCAGAAGTTGACCCTTGCGATCCGACTACGACGAGCAAGCCCGAGGCGCCAATGCAATCGCTGAACCAACTCCCTGTGGTTACTGACCTTGCTGATGCGAGATCGGCCTGATCACGAAGATCGTTTCCTGTGCGCAATCGAAGAACGAACAAGAAAAAGATGCGAGCAATCTAATCTATTACTCGAGGGTGGAGTTCTGAATACACGAAGACAGCGCAGATTTGCGCGTGTTCGAGAGTAGCTAAAGCTAGATCTAAAACAAAACTCGGAAAATAAAGGAGGCGCAGCTCCTGTATAAATAGAGAGGGGGCGCAGCCCCTAGGGGCGGCCAACCCTAGGTCGTCCATTATGGGCCGCAATTGGGTTGGTCGTCTATTCTTCTGGGCCTTCGTTCTTTAACAACATGATGTAGTTCAATTCTCTTGCACGGGCCCGAGTCACTGGCCCAGGTGGAAGGGGTGGCGCCTGGACTAGGGAAGATGGTGCCTGGGCTGGAGAAGGTGCTGCTGGTGTAGATGTGCTCGTGTTGGTGTTGATGTCCTCATCACTAGGGGCGGCCAACCCTAGGTCGTCCATTATGGGCGCCGCAATTGGGCTGGTCGTCTATTCTTCTGGGCCTTCGTTCTTTAACAACATGATGTAGTTCAATTCTCTTGCACGGGCCCGAGTCACTGGCCCAGGTGGAAGGGGTGGCGCCTGGGCTGGAGAAGGTGCTGCTGGTGTAGATGTGCTCGTGTTGGTGTTGATGTCCTCATCACCCAATCTAGTACTTTAGGTCCAAAACTCATGTTTGGGGTGGTTTCGCGCAATTTCGTTGCCGCACGTCACCTATTCCGAAAACGGGTGTCGTGGTGCATACAAAGCACGAGTTTTTGCCACAAGAACCATTTCTTTGTTTTTCACAACAAACATGCCCAATCCACTACTTTATGTCCAAAACTCATGTTTGGGGTGGTTTCGCGCAATTTCGTTGCCGCACGTCACTCATTCCGAAAACGGGTGTCGGGGTGCATACAAAGCACGAGTTTTTGCCACTGAACGATTTCTTTGTTTTTCGCAACGAACATGCCCAATCCACTACTTTAGGTCCAAAACACATGTTTGGGCTGGTTTCGCACAATTTCGTTGCCGCATGTCACTCATTCCGAAAACGGGTGTCGGGGTGCATACAAGCACGAGTTTTTGCCACCGGAACCACTTCTTTGTTTTTCACAACGAAATGCCCAATCCACTACTTTAGGTCCAAAACACATGTTTGGGCTGGTTTCGCACAATTTCGTTGCCGCAAGTCATCCATTCCGAAAACGGGTGTGGGGTGCATACAAGCAGGAGTTTTTGCCACCGGAACCATTTCTTTGTTTTTCGCAACGAACATGCCCAATCCACTACTTTAGGTCCAAAACTCATGTTTGGGGTGGTTTATTGCAATTTCGTTGCCGCACGTCACCCATTCCGAAAACGGGTGTCAGGGTGCATACAAAGCACGAGTTTTTGCCACCGGAACCATTTCTTCGGTTTTCGCAACGAACATGCCCAATCCACCACTTTAGGTCCAAAACTCATGTTTGGGCTGGTTTCGCACAATTTCGTTGCAGCATGTCACCCATTCCGAAAACGGGTGTGGGGTGCATACAAGCACGAGTTTTTGCCACCGGAACCATTTCTTTGTTTTTCGCAACGAACATGCCCAATCCACTACTTTAGGTCCAAAACTCATGTTTGGGGTGATTTCGCGCAATTTCGTTGCCGCAAGTCATCCATTCCAAAAACGGGTGTCAGGGTGCATACAAAGCACGAGTTTTTGCCACCGGAACCATTTCTTCGGTTTTCGCAACGAACATGCCCAATCCACCACTTTAGGTCCAAAACTCATGTTTGGGCTGGTTTCGCACAATTTCGTTGCCGCATGTCACCCATTCCGAAAACGGGTGTCGGGGTGCATACAAAGCACGAGTTTTTGCCACAGGAACCATTTCTTCGTTTTTCACAACGAACATGCCCAATCCACTACTTTAGGTCCAAAACACATGTTTGGGGTGATTTCGCGCAATTTCGTTGCCGCAAGTCATCCATTCCGAAAACGAGTGTCGGGGTGCATACAAAGCACGAGTTTTTGCCACCGGAACCATTTCTTCGTTTTTCGCAACGAGCATGCCCAATCCACCACTTTAGGTCCAAAACTCATGTTTGAGCTGGTTTCGCACAATTTCGTTGCAGCATGTCACCCATTCCGAAAACGGGTGTGGGGTGCATACAAGCACGAGTTTTTGCCACCGGAACCATTTCTTTGTTTTTCGCAACGAACATGCCCAATCCACTACTTTAGGTCCAAAACTCATGTTTGGGTGATTTCGCGCAATTTCGTTGCCGCAAGTCATCCATTCCAAAAACGGGTGTCAGGGTGCATACAAAGCACGAGTTTTTGCCACCGGAACCATTTCTTCGGTTTTCGCAACGAACATGCCCAATCCACCACTTTAGGTCCAAAACTCATGTTTGGGCTGGTTTCGCACAATTTCGTTGCCGCATGTCACCCATTCCGAAAACGGGTGTCGGGGTGCATACAAAGCACGAGTTTTTGCCACAGGAACCATTTCTTCGTTTATCGCAACGAACATGCCCAATCCACTACTTTAGGTCCAAAACTCATGTTTGGGGTGGTTTCGCGCAATTTCGTTGCCGCAAGTCATCCATTCCAAAAACGGGTGTCGGGGTGCATACAAAGCACGGGTTTTTGCCACCGGAACCATTTCTTCGTTTTTCGCAACAAACATGCCCAATCCACCAATTTAGGTCCAAAACTCATGTTTGGGTTGGTTTCGCACAATTTCGTTGCCGCATGTCACCCATTCCGAAAACGGGTGTGGGGTGCATACAAGCACGAGTTTTTGCCACCGGAACCATTTCTTTGTTTTTCGCAACGAACATGCCCAATACACTACTTTAGGTCCAAAACTCATGTTTGGGGTGGTTTATTGCAATTTCGTTGCCGCACGTCACCCATTCCGAAAACGGGTGTGGGTGCATACAAGCACGAGTTTTTGCCACCAGAACCATTTCTTCGTTTTCCGCAACGAACATGCCCAATCTAGTACTTTAGGTCCAAAACTCATGTTTGGGGTGGTTTCGAGCAATTTCGTTGCCGCACGTCACCTATTCCGAAAACGGGTGTCGGGGTGCATACAAAGCACGAGTTTTTGCCACAGGAACCATTTCTTTGTTTTTCACAACAAACATGCCCAATCCACTACTTTATGTCCAAAACTCATGTTTGGGGTGGTTTCGCGCAATTTCGTTGCCGCACGTCACTCATTCCGAAAACGGGTGTCGGGGTGCATACAAAGCACGAGTTTTTGCCACTGAACCATTTCTTTGTTTTTCGCAACGAACATGCCCAATCCACTACTTTAGGTCCAAAACACATGTTTGGGCTGGTTTCGCACAATTTCGTTGCCGCATGTCACTCATTCCGAAAACGGGTGTCGGGGTGCATACAAGCACGAGTTTTTGCCACCGGAACCATTTCTTTGTTTTTCACAACGAAATGCCCAATCCACTACTTTAGGTCCAAAACACATGTTTGGGCTGGTTTCGCACAATTTCGTTGCCGCAAGTCATCCATTCCGAAAACGGGTGTGGGGTGCATACAAGCAGGAGTTTTTGCCACCGGAACCATTTCTTTGTTTTTCGCAACGAACATGCCCAATCCACTACTTTAGGTCCAAAACTCATGTTTGGGGTGGTTTATTGCAATTTCGTTGCCGCACGTCACCCATTCCGAAAACGGGTGTCAGGGTGCATACAAAGCACGAGTTTTTGCCACCGGAACCATTTCTTCGATTTTCGCAATGAACATGCCCAATCCACCACTTTAGGTCCAAAACTCATGTTTGGGCTGGTTTCGCACAATTTCGTTGCCGCATGTCACCCATTCCGAAAACGGGTGTCGGGGTGCATACAAAGCACGAGTTTTTGCCACAGGAACCATTTCTTCGTTTTTCACAACGAACATGCCCAATCCACTACTTTAGGTCCAAAACTCATGTTTGGGGTGGTTTCGCGCAATTTCGTTGCCGCAAGTCATCCATTCCAAAAACGGGTGTCGGGGTGCATACAAAGCACGAGTTTTTGCCACCGGAACCATTTCTTCGTTTTTCGCAACGAACATGCCCAATCCACCACTTTAGGTCCAAAACTCATGTTTGGGCTGGTTTCGCACAATTTCGTTGCAGCATGTCACACATTCCGAAAACGGGTGTGGGGTGCATACAAGCACGAGTTTTTGCCACCGGAACCATTTCTTTGTTTTTCGCAACGAACATGCCCAATCCACTACTTTAGGTCCAAAACTCATGTTTGGGGTGATTTCGCGCAATTTCGTTGCCGCAAGTCATCCATTCCAAAAACGGGTGTCAGGGTGCATACAAAGCACGAGTTTTTGCCACCGGAACCATTTCTTCGGTTTTCGCAATGAACATGCCCAATCCACCACTTTAGGTCCAAAACTCATGTTTGGGCTGGTTTCGCACAATTTCGTTGCCGCATGTCACCCATTCCGAAAACGGGTGTCGGGGTGCATACAAAGCACGAGTTTTTGCCACAGGAACCATTTCTTCGTTTTTCACAACGAACATGCCCAATCCACTACTTTAGGTCCAAAACTCATGTTTGGGGTGGTTTCGCGCAATTTCGTTGCCGCAAGTCATCCATTCCAAAAACGGGTGTCGGGGTGCATACAAAGCACGGGTTTTTGCCACCGGAACCATTTCTTTGTTTTTCGCAACGAACATGCCCAATCCACCAATTTAGGTCCAAAACTCATGTTTGGGCTGGTTTCGCACAATTTCGTTGCCGCATGTCACCCATTCCGAAAACGGGTGTCGGGTGCATACAAGCACGAGTTTTTGCCACCGGAACCATTTCTTTGTTTTTCGCAATGAACATGCCCAATCCACTACTTTAGGTCCAAAACTCATGTTTGGGGTGGTTTATTGCAATTTCGTTGCCGCACGTCACCCATTCCGAAAACGGGTGTGGGTGCATACAAGCACGAGTTTTTGCCACCAGAACCATTTCTTTGTTTTTCGCAACGAACATGCCCAATCCACTACTTTAGGTCCAAAACTCATGTTTGGGGTGGTTTCGCGCAATTTGGTTGCCGCACGTCACCCATTGCGAAAACGGGTGTGGTGTGCATACAAGCACGAGTTTTTGCCACCAGAACCATTTCATCGTTTTCCGCAACGAACATGCCCAATCCAGTACTTTAGGTCCAAAACTCTTGTTTGGGGTGGTTTCGCGCAATTTCGTTGCCGCACGTCACCAATTCCGAAAACGGGTGTCGGGGTGCATACAAAGCACGAGTTTTTGCCACAGGAACCATTTCTTCGTTTATCGCAACGAACATGCCCAATCCACTACTTTAGGTCCAAAACTCATGTTTGGGGTGGTTTCGCGCAATTTCGTTGCCGCAAGTCATCCATTCCAAAAACGGGTGTCGGGGTGCATACAAAGCACGGGTTTTTGCCACCGGAACCATTTCTTCGTTTTTCGCAACGAACATGCCCAATCCACCAATTTAGGTCCAAAACTCATGTTTGGGCTGGTTTCGCACAATTTCGTTGCCGCATGTCACCCATTCCGAAAACGGGTGTGGGGTGCATACAAGCACGAGTTTTTGCCACCGGAACCATTTCTTTGTTTTTCGCAACGAACATGCCCAATACACTACTTTAGGTCCAAAACTTATGTTTGGGGTGGTTTATTGCAATTTCGTTGCCGCACGTCACCCATTCCGAAAACGGGTGTGGGTGCATACAAGCACGAGTTTTTGCCACCAGAACCATTTCTTCGTTTTCCGCAACGAACATGCCCAATCTAGTACTTTAGGTCCAAAACTCATGTTTGGGGTGGTTTCGCGCAATTTCGTTGCCGCACGTCACCTATTCCGAAAACGGGTGTCGGGGTGCATACAAAGCACGAGTTTTTGCCACAGGAACCATTTCTTTGTTTTTCACAACAAACATGCCCAATCCACTACTTTATGTCCAAAACTCATGTTTGGGGTGGTTTCGCGCAATTTCGTTGCCGCACGTCACTCATTCCGAAAACGGGTGTCGGGGTGCATACAAAGCACGAGTTTTTGCCACTGAACCATTTCTTTGTTTTTCGCAACGAACATGCCCAATCCACTACTTTAGGTCCAAAACACATGTTTGGGCTGGTTTCGCACAATTTCGTTGCCGCATGTCACTCATTCCGAAAACGGGTGTCGGGGTGCATACAAGCACGAGTTTTTGCCACCGGAACCATTTCTTTGTTTTTCACAACGAAATGCCCAATCCACTACTTTAGGTCCAAAACACATGTTTGGGCTGGTTTCGCACAATTTCGTTGCCGCAAGTCATCCATTCCGAAAACGGGTGTGGGGTGCATACAAGCAGGAGTTTTTGCCACCGGAACCATTTCTTTGTTTTTCGCAACGAACATGCCCAATCCACTACTTTAGGTCCAAAACTCATGTTTGGGGTGGTTTATTGCAATTTCGTTGCCGCACGTCACCCATTCCGAAAACGGGTGTCAGGGTGCATACAAAGCACGAGTTTTTGCCACCGGAACCATTTCTTCGATTTTCGCAATGAACATGCCCAATCCACCACTTTAGGTCCAAAACTCATGTTTGGGCTGGTTTCGCACAATTTCGTTGCCGCATGTCACCCATTCCGAAAACGGGTGTCGGGGTGCATACAAAGCACGAGTTTTTGCCACAGGAACCATTTCTTCGTTTTTCACAACGAACATGCCCAATCCACTACTTTAGGTCCAAAACTCATGTTTGGGGTGGTTTCGCGCAATTTCGTTGCCGCAAGTCATCCATTCCAAAAACGGGTGTCGGGGTGCATACAAAGCACGAGTTTTTGCCACCGGAACCATTTCTTCGTTTTTCGCAACGAACATGCCCAATCCACCACTTTAGGTCCAAAACTCATGTTTGGGCTGGTTTCGCACAATTTCGTTGCAGCATGTCACACATTCCGAAAACGGGTGTGGGGTGCATACAAGCACGAGTTTTTGCCACCGGAACCATTTCTTTGTTTTTCGCAACGAACATGCCCAATCCACTACTTTAGGTCCAAAACTCATGTTTGGGGTGATTTCGCGCAATTTCGTTGCCGCAAGTCATCCATTCCAAAAACGGGTGTCAGGGTGCATACAAAGCACGAGTTTTTGCCACCGGAACCATTTCTTCGGTTTTCGCAACGAACATGCCCAATCCACCACTTTAGGTCCAAAACTCATGTTTGGGCTGGTTTCGCACAATTTCGTTGCCGCATGTCACCCATTCCGAAAACGGGTGTCGGGGTGCATACAAAGCACGAGTTTTTGCCACAGGAACCATTTCTTCGTTTTTCACAACGAACATGCCCAATCCACTACTTTAGGTCCAAAACTCATGTTTGGGGTGGTTTCGCGCAATTTCGTTGCCGCAAGTCATCCATTCCAAAAACGGGTGTCGGGGTGCATACAAAGCACGGGTTTTTGCCACCGGAACCATTTCTTTGTTTTTCGCAACGAACATGCCCAATCCACCAATTTAGGTCCAAAACTCATGTTTGGGCTGGTTTCGCACAATTTCGTTGCCGCATGTCACCCATTCCGAAAACGGGTGTCGGGTGCATACAAGCACGAGTTTTTGCCACCGGAACCATTTCTTTGTTTTTCGCAATGAACATGCCCAATCCACTACTTTAGGTCCAAAACTCATGTTTGGGGTGGTTTATTGCAATTTCGTTGCCGCACGTCACCCATTCCGAAAACGGGTGTGGGTGCATACAAGCACGAGTTTTTGCCACCAGAACCATTTCTTTGTTTTTCGCAACGAACATGCCCAATCCACTACTTTAGGTCCAAAACTCATGTTTGGGGTGGTTTCGCGCAATTTGGTTGCCGCACGTCACCCATTGCGAAAACGGGTGTGGTGTGCATACAAGCACGAGTTTTTGCCACCAGAACCATTTCATCGTTTTCCGCAATGAACATGCCCAATCCAGTACTTTAGGTCCAAAACTCTTGTTTGGGGTGGTTTCGCGCAATTTCGTTGCCGCACGTCACCAATTCCGAAAACGGGTGTCGGGGTGCATACAAAGCACGAGTTTTTGCCACAGGAACCATTTCTTCGTTTATCGCAACGAACATGCCCAATCCACTACTTTAGGTCCAAAACTCATGTTTGGGGTGGTTTCGCGCAATTTCGTTGCCGCAAGTCATCCATTCCAAAAACGGGTGTCGGGGTGCATACAAAGCACGGGTTTTTGCCACCGGAACCATTTCTTCGTTTTTCGCAACGAACATGCCCAATCCACCAATTTAGGTCCAAAACTCATGTTTGGGCTGGTTTCGCACAATTTCGTTGCCGCATGTCACCCATTCCGAAAACGGGTGTGGGGTGCATACAAGCACGAGTTTTTGCCACCGGAACCATTTCTTTGTTTTTCGCAACGAACATGCCCAATACACTACTTTAGGTCCAAAACTCATGTTTGGGGTGGTTTATTGCAATTTCGTTGCCGCACGTCACCCATTCCGAAAACGGGTGTGGGTGCATACAAGCACGAGTTTTTGCCACCAGAACCATTTCTTCGTTTTCCGCAACGAACATGCCCAATCTAGTACTTTAGGTCCAAAACTCATGTTTGGGGTGGTTTCGCGCAATTTCGTTGCCGCACGTCACCTATTCCGAAAACGGGTGTCGGGGTGCATACAAAGCACGAGTTTTTGCCACAGGAACCATTTCTTTGTTTTTCACAACAAACATGCCCAAGCCACTACTTTATGTCCAAAACTCATGTTTGGGGTGGTTTCGCGCAATTTCGTTGCCGCACGTCACTCATTCCGAAAACGGGTGTCGGGGTGCATACAAAGCACGAGTTTTTGCCACTGAACCATTTCTTTGTTTTTCGCAACGAACATGCCCAATCCACTACTTTAGGTCCAAAACACATGTTTGGGCTGGTTTCGCACAATTTCGTTGCCGCATGTCACTCATTCCGAAAACGGGTGTCGGGGTGCATACAAGCACGAGTTTTTGCCACCGGAACCATTTCTTTGTTTTTCACAACGAAATGCCCAATCCACTACTTTAGGTCCAAAACACATGTTTGGGCTGGTTTCGCACAATTTCGTTGCCGCAAGTCATCCATTCCGAAAACGGGTGTGGGGTGCATACAAGCAGGAGTTTTTGCCACCGGAACCATTTCTTTGTTTTTCGCAACGAACATGCCCAATCCACTACTTTAGGTCCAAAACTCATGTTTGGGGTGGTTTATTGCAATTTCGTTGCCGCACGTCACCCATTCCGAAAACGGGTGTCAGGGTGCATACAAAGCACGAGTTTTTGCCACCGGAACCATTTCTTCGATTTTCGCAATGAACATGCCCAATCCACCACTTTAGGTCCAAAACTCATGTTTGGGCTGGTTTCGCACAATTTCGTTGCCGCATGTCACCCATTCCGAAAACGGGTGTCGGGGTGCATACAAAGCACGAGTTTTAGCCACAAGAACCATTTCTTCGTTTTTCACAACGAACATGCCCAATCCACTACTTTAGGTCCAAAACTCATGTTTGGGGTGGTTTCGCGCAATTTCGTTGCCGCAAGTCATCCATTCCAAAAACGGGTGTCGGGGTGCATACAAAGCACGAGTTTTTGCCACCGGAACCATTTCTTCGTTTTTCGCAACGAACATGCCCAATCCACCACTTTAGGTCCAAAACTCATGTTTGGGCTGGTTTCGCACAATTTCGTTGCAGCATGTCACACATTCCGAAAACGGGTGTGGGGTGCATACAAGCACGAGTTTTTGCCACCGGAACCATTTCTTTGTTTTTCGCAACGAACATGCCCAATCCACTACTTTAGGTCCAAAACTCATGTTTGGGGTGATTTCGCGCAATTTCGTTGCCGCAAGTCATCCATTCCAAAAACGGGTGTCAGGGTGCATACAAAGCACGAGTTTTTGCCACTGGAACCATTTCTTCGGTTTTCGCAACGAACATGCCCAATCCACCACTTTAGGTCCAAAACTCATGTTTGGGCTGGTTTCGCACAATTTCGTTGCCGCATGTCACCCATTCCGAAAACGGGTGTCGGGGTGCATACAAAGCACGAGTTTTTGCCACAGGAACCATTTCTTCGTTTTTCACAACGAACATGCCCAATCCACTACTTTAGGTCCAAAACTCATGTTTGGGGTGGTTTCGCGCAATTTCGTTGCCGCAAGTCATCCATTCCAAAAACGGGTGTCGGGGTGCATACAAAGCACGGGTTTTTGCCACCGGAACCATTTCTTTGTTTTTCGCAACGAACATGCCCAATCCACCAATTTAGGTCCAAAACTCATGTTTGGGCTGGTTTCGCACAATTTCGTTGCCGCATGTCACCCATTCCGAAAACGGGTGTCGGGTGCATACAAGCACGAGTTTTTGCCACCGGAACCATTTCTTTGTTTTTCGCAATGAACATGCCCAATCCACTACTTTAGGTCCAAAACTCATGTTTGGGGTGGTTTATTGCAATTTCGTTGCCGCACGTCACCCATTCCGAAAACGGGTGTGGGTGCATACAAGCACGAGTTTTTGCCACCAGAACCATTTCTTTGTTTTTCGCAACGAACATGCCCAATCCACTACTTTAGGTCCAAAACTCATGTTTGGGGTGGTTTCGCGCAATTTGGTTGCCGCACGTCACCCATTGCGAAAACGGGTGTGGTGTGCATACAAGCACGAGTTTTTGCCACCAGAACCATTTCATCGTTTTCCGCAACGAACATGCCCAATCCAGTACTTTAGGTCCAAAACTCTTGTTTGGGGTGGTTTCGCGCAATTTCGTTGCCGCACGTCACCAATTCCGAAAACGGGTGTCGGGGTGCATACAAAGCACGAGTTTTTGCCACAGGAACCATTTCTTTGTTTTTCACAACAAACATGCCGAATCCACTACTTTATGTCCAAAACTTATGTTTGGGGTGGTTTCGCGCAATTTCGTTGCCGCACGTCACTCATTCCGCAAATGGGTGTCGGGGTGCATACAAAGCACGAGTTTTTGCCACCGGAACCATTTCTTTGTTTTTCGCAACGAACATGCCCAATCCACTACTTTAGGTCCAGGACACATGTTTGGGCTGGTTTCGCACAATTTCGTTGCCGCATGTCACTCATTCCGAAAACGGGTGTCGGGGTGCATACAAGCACGAGTTTTTGCCACCGGAACCATTTCTTTGTTTTTCACAACAAACATGCCCAATCCACTACTTTAGGTCCAAAACACATGTTTGGGCTGGTTTCGCACAATTTCGTTGCCGCAAGTCATCCATTCCGAAAACGGGTGTGGGGTGCATACAAGGAGTTTTTGCCACCGGAACCATTTCTTTGTTTTTCGCAACGAACATGCCCAATCCACTACTTTAGGTCCAAAACTCATGTTTGGGGTGGTTTATAGCAATTTCGTTGCAGCACGTCACCCATTCCGAAAACGGGTGTCAGGGTGCATACAAAGCATGAGTTTTTGCCACCGGAACCATTTCTTCGTTTTTCGCAACGAACATGCCCAATCCACTACTTTAGGTCCAAAACTCATGTTTGGGGTGGTTTATAGCAATTTCGTTGCCGCACGTCACCCATTCCGAAAACGGGTGTCAGGGTGCATACAAAGCATGAGTTTTTGCCACCGGAACCATTTCTTTGTTTTTCGCAACGAACATGCCCAATCCACTACTTTAGGTCCAAAACACATGTTTGGGCTGGTTTCGCACAACTTCGTTGCCGCATGTCACTCATTCCGAAAACGGGTGTCGGGGTGCATACAAGCACGAGTTTTTGCCACCGGAACCATTTCTTTGTTTTTCACAACGAAATGCCCAATCCACTACTTTAGGTCCAAAACACATGTTTGGGCTGGTTTCGCACAATTTCGTTGCCGCAAGTCATCCATTCCGAAAACGGGTGTGGGGTGCATACAAGCAGGAGTTTTTGCCACCGGAACCATTTCTTTGTTTTTCGCAACGAACATGCCCAATCCACTACTTTAGGTCCAAAACTCATGTTTGGGGTGGTTTATTGCAATTTCGTTGCCGCACGTCACCCATTCCGAAAACGGGTGTCAGGGTGCATACAAAGCACGAGTTTTTGCCACCGGAACCATTTCTTCGGTTTTCGCAATGAACATGCCCAATCCACCACTTTAGGTCCAAAACTCATGTTTGGGCTGGTTTCGCACAATTTCGTTGCCGCATGTCACCCATTCCGAAAACGGGTGTCGGGGTGCATACAAAGCACGAGTTTTTGCCACAGGAACCATTTCTTCGTTTTTCACAACGAACATGCCCAATCCACTACTTTAGGTCCAAAACTCATGTTTGGGTTGGTTTCGGGCAATTTCGTTGCCGCAAGTCATCCATTCCAAAAACGGGTGTCGGGGTGCATACAAAGCACGAGTTTTTGCCACCGGAACCATTTCTTCGTTTTTCGCAACGAACATGCCCAATCCACCACTTTAGGTCCAAAACTTATGTTTGGGCTGGTTTCGCACAATTTCGTTGCAGCATGTCACCCATTCCGAAAACGGGTGTGGGGTGCATACAAGCACGAGTTTTTGCCACCGGAACCATTTCTTTGTTTTTCGCAACGAACATGCCCAATCCACTACTTTAGGTCCAAAACTCATGTTTGGGGTGATTTCGCGCAATTTCGTTGCCGCAAGTCATCCATTCCAAAAACGGGTGTCAGGGTGCATACAAAGCACGAGTTTTTGCCACCGGAACCATTTCTTCGGTTTTCGCAACGAACATGCCCAATCCACCACTTTAGGTCCAAAACTCATGTTTGGGCTGGTTTCGCACAATTTCGTTGCCGCATGTCACCCATTCCGAAAACGGGTGTCGGGGTGCATACAAAGCACGAGTTTTTGCCACAGGAACCATTTCTTCGTTTTTCACAACGAACATGCCCAATCCACTACTTTAGGTCCAAAACTCATGTTTGGGGTGGTTTCGCGCAATTTCGTTGCCGCAAGTCATCCATTCCAAAAACGGGTGTCGGGGTGCATACAAAGCACGGGTTTTTGCCACCAGAACCATTTCTTTGTTTTTCGCAACGAACATGCCCAATCCACCAATTTAGGTCCAAAACTCATGTTTGGGCTGGTTTCGCACAATTTCGTTGCCGCATGTCACCCATTCCGAAAACGGGTGTCGGGTGCATACAAGCACGAGTTTTTGCCACCGGAACCATTTCTTTGTTTTTCGCAATGAACATGCCCAATCCACTACTTTAGGTCCAAAACTCATGTTTGGGGTGGTTTATTGCAATTTCGTTGCCGCACGTCACCCATTCCGAAAACGGGTGTGGGTGCATACAAGCACGAGTTTTTGCCACCAGAACCATTTCTTTGTTTTTCGCAACGAACATGCCCAATCCACTACTTTAGGTCCAAAACTCATGTTTGGGGTGGTTTCGCGCAATTTGGTTGCCGCACGTCACCCATTGCGAAAACGGGTGTGGTGTGCATACAAGCACGAGTTTTTGCCACCAGAACCATTTCATCGTTTTCCGCAACGAACATGCCCAATCCAGTACTTTAGGTCCAAAACTCTTGTTTGGGGTGGTTTCGCGCAATTTCGTTGCCGCACGTCACCAATTCCGAAAACGGGTGTCGGGGTGCATACAAAGCACGAGTTTTTGCCACAGGAACCATTTCTTTGTTTTTCACAACAAACATGCCGAATCCACTACTTTATGTCCAAAACTCATGTTTGGGGTGGTTTCGCGCAATTTCGTTGCCGCACGTCACTCATTCCGAAAACGGGTGTCGGGGTGCATACAAAGCACGAGTTTTTGCCACCGGAACCATTTCTTTGTTTTTCGCAACGAACATGCCCAATCCACTACTTTAGGTCCAAGACACATGTTTGGGCTGGTTTCGCACAATTTCGTTGCCGCATGTCACTCATTCCGAAAACGGGTGTCGGGGTGCATACAAGCACGAGTTTTTGCCACCGGAACCATTTCTTTGTTTTTCACAACGAACATGCCCAATCCACTACTTTAGGTCCAAAACACATGTTTGGGCTGGTTTCGCACAATTTCGTTGCCGCAAGTCATCCATTCCGAAAACGGGTGTGGGGTGCATACAAGAAGGAGTTTTTGCCACCGGAACCATTTCTTTGTTTTTCGCAACGAACATGCCCAATCCACTACTTTAGGTCCAAAACTCATGTTTGGGGTGGTTTATAGCAATTTCGTTGCCGCACGTCACCCATTCCGAAAACGGGTGTCATGGTGCATACAAAGCACGAGTTTTTGCCACCGGAACCATTTCTTCGGTTTTCGCAATGAACATGCCCAATCCACCACTTTAGGTCCAAAACTCATGTTTGGGCTGGTTTCGCACAATTTCGTTGCCGCATGTCACCCATTCCGAAAACGGGTGTCGGGGTGCATACAAAGCACGAGTTTTTGCCACAGGAACCATTTCTTCGTTTTTCACAACGAACATGCCCAATCCACTACTTTAGGTCCAAAACTCTTGTTTGGGGTGGTTTCGCGCAATTTCGTTGCCGCAAGTCATCCATTCCAAAAACGGGTGTCGGGGTGCATACAAAGCACGAGTTTTTGCCACCGGAACCATTTCTTCGTTTTTCGCAACGAACATGCCCAATCCACCACTTTAGGTTCAAAACTCATGTTTGGGCTGGTTTCGCACAATTTCGTTGCCGCATGTCACCCATTCCGAAAACGGGTGTGGGGTGCACACAAGCACGAGTTTTTGCCACCGGAACCATTTCTTTGTTTTTCGCAACGAACATGCCCAATCCACTACTTTAGGTCCAAAACTCATGTTTGGGGTGGTTTATTGCAATTTCGTTGCCGCACGTCACCCATTGCGAAAACGGGTGTGTGTGCATACAAGCACGAGTTTTTGCCACCAGAACCATTTCTTTGTTTTTCGCAACGAACATGCCCAATCCACTACTTTAGGTCCAAAACTCATGTTTGGGGTGGTTTCACGCAATTTGGTTGCCGCACGTCACCCATTCCGAAAACGGGTGTGGGGTGCATACAAGCACGAGTTTTTGCCACCAGAACCATTTCTTCGTTTTCTGCAACGAACATGCCCAATCCACTACTTTAGGTCCAACACTCACGTTTGGGGTGGTTTCGCGCAATTTCGTTGCCGCACGTCACCCATTCCAAAAACGGGTGTCGCGGTGCATACAAAGCACGAGTTTTTGCCACAGGAACCATTTCTTTGTTTTTCACAACAAACATGCCCAATCCACTACTTTATGTCCAAAACTCATGTTTGGGGTGGTTTCGCGCAATTTCGTTGCCGCAAGTCATCCATTCCGAAAACGGGTGTCGGGGTGCATACAAAGCACGGGTTTTTGCCACCGGAACCATTTCTTCGTTTTTCGCAACGAACATGCCCAATCCACCACTTTAGGTCCAAAACTCATGTTTGGGCTGGTTTCGCACAATTTCGTTGCCGCATGTCACCCATTCCGAAAACGGGTGTCGGGGTGCATACAAGCACGAGTTTTTGCCACCGGAACCATTTCTTTGTTTTTCGCAACGAACATGCCCAATCCACTACTTTAGGTCCAAAACTCATGTTTGGGGTGATTTCGCGCAATTTCGTTGCCGCAGTCATCCATTCCAAAAACGAGTGTGGGGGTGCATACAAAGCACGAGTTTTTGCCACCAGAACCATTTCTTCGTTTTTCGCAACGAACATGCCCAATCCACCACTTTAGGTCCAAAACTCATGTTTGGGCTGGTTTCGCACAATTTCGTTGCCGCATGTCACCCATTCCGAAAACGGGTGTGGGGTGCATACAAGCACGAGTTTTTGCCACCGGAACCATTTCTTTGTTTTTCACAACGAACATGCCCAATCCACTACTTTAGGTCCAAAACTCATGTTTGCGGTGATTTCGCGCGATTTCGTTGCCGCAAGTTATCCATTCCAAAAACGGGTGTCAGGGTGCATACAAAGCACGAGTTTTTGCCACCGGAACCATTTCTTCGGTTTTCGCAACGAACATGCCCAATCCACCATTTTAGGTCCAAAACTCATGTTTGGGCTGGTTTCGCACAATTTCGTTGCCGCATGTCACCCATTCCGAAAACGGGTGTCGGGGTGCATACAAAGCACGAGTTTTTGCCACAGGAACCATTTCTTCGTTTTTCACAACGAACATGCCCAATCCACTACTTTAGGTCCAAAACTCATGTTTGGGGTGGTTTCGCGCAATTTCGTTGCCGCAAGTCATCCATTCCAAAAACGGGTGTCGAGGTGCATGCTGTTGATGGTGTTAAGTGCCTGTGGGCTCGGCCTTCTTATATAAGTATACCCCGTCTTTATCTTCTTATTGAGGATGGTCACTTAAGCTAGCATATATTTCAAACTTATAAACAATTTATAACAATTCAAAGTTATTTCTTTGAATCACTTTTGTAATCATTTCGATCATGTACATTGTAAAACTTGATGTAACATGTAAAATTTGGTAATAAGATTTCCACTGCAAAATTATTGGTGTGTGATTTGTGTTTACTGAATCCTGCGGTTCTAGTTGTAAGTGGTTTATCTGAGGTCCTTGGGGCACTCGGACAGATCCTGTTGAGTTATCTGGTGCACCTGCATAGAAGTCTGAGGTCTTTGAGACAAGGACAAGTGCATGTGGGCCCGATAACTTGGGAGGTTCTGCCACAGCTGGTATCGGAGCAGGATTAAGTTTATACGGTCACATACGCATTTTCAAAACAAAAGTTTTGGTTTTAGAAAACCTATTTTCAACTAAACACATTGTTTGGCTTTGAAAAACAGTTGTGAAAAAAAAACTATAATGCTACGACATCCTCTGTTAAGCCCTAAACTAAGGACTATCAGGTGGCTTAGTTCAAAACCACTAACCCACAACCGGGGGTATTGCATACATGTGTATTGTTATTTTTTAGGCCATTCAGTCTTGAATGGATCGACGCTTAGGTAAGGTGAGATGTGAGAGCATGACCGAACAAACGTCGGTCTAGGG
This sequence comes from Zea luxurians, assembly GCA_029449295.1. Taxonomy (NCBI): domain Eukaryota; kingdom Viridiplantae; phylum Streptophyta; class Magnoliopsida; order Poales; family Poaceae; genus Zea; species Zea luxurians. The sequence continues at coordinate 172,985 of JAOPSE010000949.1, read as the reverse complement.
AAGTGCTTAATTGTAGCGCTTGACTATATACATGTTCTACATATGTATATATGAAAGCTGCGATGTGGAGTAATTACTTTTCCGGAAATTCAGTATCCCATGGATGTGTATGGGTATACAGACATGGGAATACTAAGAAGTGTAATGTACTTGTAACGACGCACCTACCCTCAGGTAAGAAGGTGAGTTACCATAATGAGTTGCCCTATGGTTAAAGTGTGGCAACGGCGCCTATGCGTGGCTCGACGCTTAATGATGAGCTGGCCTCCATATAGCAATATATGGAGTATAAACTGTGATAAACTGCCATGTGTGAACTGCATCATGGGAATTGGGCTGCAATGGAATTTTCTGCAGGTACACTAACCTCGAAAACGTATGTGTAGTTGATGACTAGCAAAATACCGTGAGAGTCATAAGTATGCCACCGATATAGAACGCTATTGCCACAGTATGTTGGCAAAATTCGTGAGGACGAATAGGACGAACATGCATCCTGATTGTTGCATCATGTTTGTTACCGATTCATCCAAAATGCTCCTCTCATCTTTATTCTAGTAAACAGTGATTGTGGATAATGTAGTGTTTTAGAGATTCATGTTTAGATAGCTTCTAGTTTTCTTAATTTGACCATTAGGTATTTTGTGTTAACTCTGGTGCTTGATGTGCTGATAAAATATTTGTGACTTGTTTGCCTAAACCCAAAATTAGGCCATGTTCTTATTTAGTGAACCATGACCCAAATTTGAATTTTTCGTTATCCCTCCATGACCGGACTCATGCAAATGGGTGTTTGGATAATTTCTTTATCCAACGCAAGTTGTGCATGGGCTTAAAGCTAGGATCTCGAGTTATGTCTCCTTCCAAAGCCATGTCCTTATTCGATTGGCGCAAGCTGATGTCTCCATTCCAATTTGCCTGGTCTTGAAGATCGCAATGTTGTTTTATCAACCTAACCTAGGAAAGTCTTGTGTGATCATCTTCTTTAATTTGATGTCTTTGGTTTCCTCATATCTCTCGAAGGCATACCAACTTAATCTTATGATTGTTTTCCCTCCGTATCTAATAGATACTAATCCTTGATCTTGTAATCTCTATGATGGGCATAGAAATATGCTCGGGGCTGAATTAACAGTCTCCCATCGTACTCCCTCCTCAATTTATTTTAGGTTATGGCCATACCTTGTTCCTTTCATCGGGCCATGATCTATTTGGCTCTCTACTTGTAACCGTTTTGACACGTAGAGTCTCTCTGCATATTGTCACCCTTGCTCAATCTATTTGTGGGGCATGAGATTTCTTATTGGTTACATCTGGTAATGGCGTTATGACTAAAGCCGATGGTGCCACGACGAAACCAAGGGCCTCCGGTGGGTGATCAACACATGGTTGCGCTACTTGGCACGCGTTGGTATCACCGTTAGCAGTCATAATCCATTATGAGATTATATCAATATGTTATCTCTGCACAAATTGTTCCTCCATGTGAGCTTCATTATTGGTGCTGTTTGGTAATGGTGTCACGATTAATGACTTATGGTGCCGCGGCGAAACTAAGAGCCTCCTATGAATGCGCACATAGGACTGTGCTACTCGTCGGATGCTGGTATCAAGGTCTCTGGTCACGATCCATTGCGGAACTACACTAATATTTTATCTTTTGTAGATCTCTTCCTTGAAATGATTCTGGTGTTGTTTGTCAAGTGATCAAGCAACATCTATCATCTCTATTGGATCAAGAGGGCATACCCCTTTCATGTGTGGTCTCTTTTCCTTGACTTTGATGGTGACTTCACACATACACGTTCCCTTTGCATCCTTTGTGTAAAGGTGAAGTCTTGGAGCTTTTTAGTGTTGGGAAACAGCTGATTAGCTCTCAAAATGGAGATATGTTTCCCCTGCTGCTGAGATGCAGGAGTTTGTTCATTCATTCTCTTATTAATCCCTATATTCCTTAACCAAGTGGATAATTCATCTCGCATGAAGAAACGGAAGAACAACCTGACCAAATGAATTTCTACCCAAATACATGATCTCCTATTAGCAAATGTGAACTCTCAACCCTTGGCTTATCGATGGTACTGAGAGGACTTGCCCAATGTCAAAAGTAGTTCAACAAGTTGGTTTTACTAACTTGTAACTGTCCAATGAACAAAGGTTGAGTTTAGAGATCGTTTTGTCGAGTTGTCTAAACTCACTTTGGTTCAACCCATCCTAAGAATGTTCTTACAAAGATCAAGTTAAAATCGACCGATAACCACCTAATCATCGCTCTAGTCCTGCCTCGATCGCCTCACGTATGGTTTTCTAACGTGTGTGATCAAGTCGAGCCATGCCTAGTGCTTGATAAAGTGGATTCGACCTAAAGGCAGCATCTACATATCCCTCCGCTGGTGATTTTCTCGAATCTATATCATCTTTTGGGGACTTGTATTTTCTGGCTAACACGAGTTAACTGTGATGTTATTCGACATTCACACCTGTCTCGTGTGCTATGAACTTACCGTGACCACTTGTTGGTAAACCTCTTTTTGTGTGTTTTACCTAAGATGGTTCATCTGATTCTCCTTGGGTAAGATCGCATATTTGTCGCTTGCTCAACAGACTCAGATAGTACAGTGTCATAAAAAAAGCAAACTGCACACATGGAACCTTATGTGTTCCTCTGGCAGACATCGCCTCTACTGGTGGACATCTCTAAATTAGTTTAAGGCAATACATGTTATGTCCACTAGAGAAACGACATCTTGAGACACTCATCTTTGCTTGGAAATGTCTCATGATTATCGCTGATATGAACATGGGTTACATGATTCTATACTCTTAAGAGTCTTTCGCTCCGAATCTCGGGACGAGATTCTTTTAAGGGGGGAGGGCTGTAACACCCCTGGTGTTTATATTCCGCTCGATAACGAGTATGGATTTAAGCACGTAATATCAGTGGATAAAACAGATGCTAAATTTTAAACATCTTCGCCTATCGCGATTTAATATCGCATTTGTTTCGTCTATCGCGAGTTCGACATTATTTTTATCTATCCGGGCTCATCCTAAATTTTTGTGATGTTCAGAACATTGTTGTTCTGAAAATCGGTGCGTCCGGTGATTTTGTAAAATTCATCGCTCGCGCGAATACGAATTCGGAAGCTCGACCCACTCGGGTGATTTTTATCCCGGGCAAATTAAATTGAACTCGTCGACTAAAGTTTTGGTGCAAAATAATTATGTCTCCACTCGTCAGCTGAGAAATCGCGTCCGAGGATTTATAATTAAGATTTATTTGTCTAGTAAATTATCTGCTCTAAATTAAATCAAGCGCAATCTGTACTAGTTTGACTGGTATCTTTTGTTTCGTCCAGTTTACATCCCGTGCAAAGTTAATCTGAGAACCAAATTATCTGTGTAGTCTTTTGTGTAAGAATTCAAATAGGAGAGAAATATATAATCAGTGAGTATATAAGAAAAACAGAATAAGGAAAAATTTATTTTCTTTTCTTCACCGCTCTAATTATTGCCTTCCTTATCCCCACGTCACCATTCTCAATCAAATAAGGCAAGTACGTCTCCCTTTTTATTCCTTGCTCGGCCATGTATATCAACTCCTTGAACGTGCGCGCCCTCCGAGCAACTCGTTCCTTTGTCGGTCATTGATCTCCTATTCACCATGGTCACCACGTCGACTATCCCTATCTAAGCCAACCCTGATGTAGCTGAGGTGCCCGATCTTTCGGCGAGTAGAGATAATTCCGATTTGGCGGAAGATGACCCTTGCGATCCGACTACGACGAGCAAGCCCGAGGCACCAATGCAATCGCTGAACCAACTCCCTGTGGTTACCGACCTTGCTGATGCGAGATCGGCCTGATCACGAAGATCGTTTCTTGTGCGCAATCGAAGAACGAACAAGAAAAAGATGCGAGCAATCTAATCTATTACTCGAGGGTGGAGTTCTGAATACACGAAGACAACGCAGATTTGCGCGTGTTCGAGAGTAGCTAAAGCTGACGTAAAACAAAACTCAAGAAATAAAGGAGGCGCAGCTCCTGGATAAATAGAGAGGGGGCGCAGCCCCTAGGGGCGGCCAACCCTAGGTCGTCCATTATGGGCCGCAGTTGGGCTGGTCGTCTATTCTTCCTGGCCTTTGTTCTTTAACAACATGATGTAGTTCAATTCTCTTGCACGGGCCCGAGTCACTGGCCCAGGTGAAAGGGGTGGCGCCTGGACTGGGGAAGATGGTGCCTGGGCTGGAGAAGGTGCTGCTGGTGTAGATGTGCTCGTGTTGGTGTTGATGTCCTCATCATCCTCCCCTTCTTGAACTGAAGTCGTCCTCGACGGCAACTCCTCGTCTTCTCCCGCATACGGTTTCAAATCTGCAACATTAAAACTAGTGGAAACACCAAACGTCATCAATTTAGAACGGCGCAAAGTAGGAAAACGATCCTTTCTCAAATGCAACCAAACCATATCACCAGGTTCAAAAGTAACTAGTTTCCGGCCTTTACTACCAGTAATCTGATATTTAGCATTAGCAACAGCAATGTTTTGTTGAGTTTGTTCATGGAGATTAATCATTTGTTCAACATGTGCAAGAGCATCTATGTGTGGGGCATCCGCAGCATCAAGCGAAAACAAAGCAATAGGCGCCCTAGGAATGTAACCATAAACAATTTGAAAAGGGCACATCTTTGTAGAAGAATGGGTTGCATGATTATAAGCAAACTCAACATGAGGCAAGCAATCCTCCCAACGTTTCAAATTTTTGTCTAAAACAGCCCTAAGCATGGTAGACAAAGTTCGATTAACTACCTCAGTTTGACCATCAGTCTGAGGGTGACAAGTGGTGCTAAACAGCAATTTAGTTCCCAATTTATTCCACAGAGATCTCCAAAAATGACTCAGAAACTTAGCATCACGATCCGAGACTATTGTATTGGGAATACCGTGCAAACGAATAATCTCTCTAAAAAACAATTCAGCAATATTGCTAGCATCATCAGTCTTATGACAAGGTATGAAATGAGCCATTTTGGAGAATCGTTCAACAACCACAAAAATGCTATCCCTCCCCTTCTTAGTTCTAGGCAATCCCAAAACAAAATCCATCGAAATATCAATCCAAGGGGAAGTAGGAACAGGCAAAGGCATATACAAACCATGGTTGTTCAACCGTGACTTAGCTTTCTGACAAGTAGTGCAGCGTGCAACAAGGCGCTCAACATCAGCGCGCATCCGAGGCCAAAAGAAGTGGGCAGCCAACACCTCATGTGTAGTGCTTCCTGTAACAACAAAAGACGAACCGAGCTAGCTGGAACACACAGCTTGTTAGCGCGAAACAGGAACCCATCCTGTATGTGAAATTTGCCCCATGGTTTCCCATTAATACAATGGCCGAAAGCATCTTTAAAATCAGCATCATCAACATATTGATCTTTCACAGTGTGCAAACCAAAGATTTTAAAATCTAACTGTGACAGCATGGTATAGCGACGAGACAAAGCATCAGCAATAACATTGTCCTTCCCGTTCTTGTGTTTAATAATGTAAGGAAAGGACTCAATGAATTCTACCCATTTAGCATGACGACGGTTCAGATTTGTTTGGGTACGAATATGTTTTAAAGCCTCATGATCAGAATGGATTATAAACTCACGATGCCAAAGATAGTGCTGCCATGTATGCAAAGTGCGCACTAAAGCGTAAAGCTCCTTATCATAAGTAGAATATTTCAGACTAGCATCGCTTAATTTTTCACTAAAATAAGCAACTGGTTTTCCTTCTTGTAACAAAACAGCACCTAGCCCAATACCGCTAGCATCGCATTCAAGCTCAAACACTTTATTAAAATCAGGCAATTGCAATAGGGGAGCTTGGGTTAACTTATCTTTCAAAGTGCTGAACACTTCCTCCTGGGAATCACTCCAAGCAAATGGCACATCTTTCTTTGTAAGCTCATGTAGAGGCGCTGCAATGGAGCTAAAATCACGAACAAATCTGCGGTAGAAACCGGCAAGTCCAAGAAAGCTCCGAATTTGTGTGACCGTCGTCGGTGTAGGCCACTCCCGAATGGCAGCAATCTTGCTGCTATCCACCTCAATGCCCTGTGGAGTAACAACATAACCAAGAAATGAGACACGTCGTGTACAAAAGGTGCATTTTTCCATGTTAGCAAATAACTAGGCAGCACGCAATGCATCAAAAACATCACTTAAATGTTCCAAATGCTCTTTCTTAGATTTGCTGTAAATAAGAATATCATCAAAATAAACAACCATAAACAATCCTATGAAGGGCCTTAGAACTTCATTCATCACTCGCATAAAAGTGCTGGGAGCATTAGTGAATCCAAACGGCATAACCAACCATTCATATAAACCAAATTTCGTTTTAAAAGCCGTTTTCCATTCATCACCCAGTTTCATTCTAATCTGGTGGTAACCACTACGCAAATCAATCTTAGTGAAAATAATGGCACCACTAAGCTCATCTAGCATATCATCAAGGCGTGGTATAGGATATCGATAACGAATAGTGATGTTATTAATAGCACGACAGTCTACACACATACGCCATGACCCATCTTTCTTGGGAACAAGTAACACAGGAACAGAGCAAGGGCTAAGAGACTCACGGTATCCCTTGTCAAGCAACGCCTGTACCTGACACCGAATCTCCTTCGTCTCATCCGGATTTGTACGGTACGGTGCGCAGTTCGGAAGCTGTGCGCCGGGAATGAGGTCGATCTGGTGCTCAATGCCACGAAGTGGTGGGAGACCCGGTGGTAAGTCTTTGGGAAAGACATCAGCGTACTCCTGCAAAAGGTTAGCAACCATAGGGGAATAGCCAAAGATGGTGCATCATCAAGTGAAATGAGGACACTAGAGCATATAAGTGCATAGCATGGCAAATGAGCACCGTGTAGATCATCAAAATCAGCACGTGTAGCAAGTAAAATAGGAGCCTTCAACTTGATTTCAGAAGGAACAGAGGGCGATGGATCAAGTTGTTTAGCAGTTATAGCAGCTCGGGCAAGATCATCTTTAACAATTTGTTCAGGTGTCATTGGATGTATAATTATTTTCTAACCCTTAAAAATGAAAGAATAATGATTCGAACGACCATGATGCAAGCTATCAGTATCATATTGCCAAGGTCGACCAAGTAACAAAGAGCATGCTTCCATGGGAATAACATCACAATCAACAAAATCAGAATAAGCACCCATGGAGAAAGGAACGTGCACGGAACGTGTGATTTTTATTTTACCACCATCATTAAGCCATTGAATGTGATATGGGTTTGGATGCTTACGAGTGGGTAACGATAACTTTTCGACCAGCATGGTACTCGCCAAATTGTTGCAACTGCCGCTGTCGATAATGATGCGAATTGATCGCTCCTGCACAACACCCTTTGTATGGAACAGAGTGTGTCGCTGATTCTTCTCGGGCAAAGCGACCTGTGTACTGAGGACACGCTGCACAACAAGACTTTCATACCTATCAGCGTCGCCCGGGTTGACATGTACCTCCGCCTTAGCTGCATGGTCAGTGGCAAGTAGTGCATGTTCAATTTCTTCAGAATCACTAGCGGAAGAGTACTCACCATCGTCACGAATGAGCAAAGTGCGCTTGTTTGGGCAGTCCCGAATCACATGGCCAAATCCTCTACAGCGATGACACTGAATATCCCGTGTACGACCTGTGGGTGGGGCAGTGCTGGCTGGTTTGGTCGTCTTCTCGCGTGGAGTAGTGGTGGACGTGGATGGCGCAGGGGGAACTGGTGCTGAGGTGGATGTCGAGCTTCGTCCTGCAAAAGGGTTAGAATATGGCTTCGAGCGGCGTCCCTGCACTTCACGTTCATCTTTGCAAGCATATTCAAATAAAGTAGTCATATCATAATATTCCTTATAATCAAGTATATCTTGGATTTCGCGGTTTAAACCACCACGAAAACGTGCCATAGCAGCGTCGTTGTCTTCCAATATCCCACAACGAATCATACCTTTTTGTAACTCCTGGAAATAGTTCCAACAGATTGAGAACCTTGCTGAAAACGCTGCATTTTATTAAGCAAATCACGAGCATAATACGAAGGCACAAATCGATGTCGCATCGCAGCTTTCAACTGATCCCAAGTGGTTGGAATGGTAGTGGGATGTTTTATTTTAAACTCACGCCACCAAATTAAAGCAAAATCAGTAAATTCACTAATAGCAGCTTTAACCTGAGAATGTGCAGCAATATCATGGCATGAAAATTTTTGTTCAACCTCTAACTCCCAATCAAGATATGCAGCAGGATCATATTTGCCATTAAAAGGTGGAATTTTAAATTTAATCTTAGAAAATAAGTCATTAGGGGGGATGACGAACCACACGGCGTGCACGACCACGGCGATCTCCATCTTCCCACTCAGTGTCACCGCCGTAGTCCTGCTCCATCTTTGTGGTCAACGCATCAAGGCGTGCCAGGATGGTGTCGAGTGTGGTGCGAGTCGCCGTTTGAGCAAGGTCAAGCTGGTTGAAACGCTCGGTCGTCGAAGTGACCGTTGAATCAAGCCGTTCATGCATCGTCCTAATGTCATCAGCAAGTCCATCAACTTGTCCCCTTACTTCCAGCAACTGGGCATCCACCGTGTCGTGTGCTCCTGCCATAGTTAGCGCAAACACCAAAACACCAAAAGAAGAAGAAAAAAAACAACGACAAAAAACAGGGGTGTACTGCTCACAAGGCGCTCACACTAGTGCTGTTATCAAATTCTTATCCGTTCTTACCAAGCCACAGTGGTGAACTGCAACCAACAGGTGGAACCGGTGAAAGATTGGATGAGCGATTGCCTGGAGAAACAGAAGCCTGCTCGTCGTAGAAATATGTGGAGTTCTGGGTAGGCTGCACTCAAGTCAATGATTAGCACAATCAAACAATAATGCAAAGTTGAATTATAGTGCAGAACACGAAACTATATTGCTGGCCACAAGTGCAAAGGACGAATGGAACTAGCAGAATGGCAGTACCGTAAATATTGTACTAGCGAGGTCACTAGTAGGAATCACAAGTGATTTTGTTTTTCTTTTTTTGTATGATTTTTTTGATATTTTTCTCAGCACAAGAAGCAACAAAATAGGAGCTAGACGAAATTTCACCTAAAACAGAGATCAGATGTGGTCTACAGAAAATCAGGAAGTTCTCTGAAAAGCGTGCGAGAACTTTGACGGATTTTTTTTCTTTATTTTCCTGAATTTTTTTGACAATTTTGTCGAAACCCAAACAGACCGAAGGTGAGTTTGGCCAGCCTCAGAATGGTGTCAACTAGCTCCTGTAAAAATTTTAGATTTTTTGGACACCCGAGCGAAAAGTTATGCCCGGTTTAAGGAAGATACCTCAAGCTATGTTTTCAAACGACCGGGATGAAACAGAAGTTATGTTTTAAGCGTGCGATAACCTCAGGTTAGTTTCATCCCGGTCGTTTGAAAACATAACTTGAGGTACCTTCCTTAAACCGGGCATAACTTTTCGCTCGGGTGTCCAAAAAATCTGAAATTTTTACAGGAGCTAGTTGACACCATTCTGAGGCCGGCCAAACTCACCTTCGGTCTGTTTGGGTTTCGACAAAATTGTCAAAAAAATTCAGGAAAATAAAGAAAAAAATCCGTCAAAGTTCTCGCACGCTTTTCAGAGAACTTCCTGATTTTTTGTAGACCACATCTGATCTCTGTTTTAGGTGAAACTTCGTCTAGCTCCTATTTTGTTGCTTCTTGTGCTGAGAAAAATATCAAAAAAATCATACAAAAAAGAAAAACAAAATCACTTGTGATTCCTACTAGTGGCCTCGCTAGTACAATATTTACGGTACTGCCATTCTGCTAGTTCCATCCGTCCTTTGCACTTGTGGCCAGCAATATAGTTTCGTGTTCTGCACTATAATTCAACTTTGCATTATTGTTTGATTGTGCTAATCATTGACTTGAGTGCAGCCTACCCAGAACTCCATATATTTCTACGACGAGCAGGCTTCTGTTTCTCCAGGCAATCGCTCATCCAATCTTTCACCGGTTCCACCTGTTGGTTGCAGTTCACCACTGTGGCTTGGTAAGAATGGATAAGAATTTGATAACAGCACTAGTGTGAGCGCCATGTGAGAAGTACACCCCTGTTTTTTGTCGTTGTTTTTTTTCTTCTTCTTTTGGTGTTTTGGTGTTTGCGCTAACTATGGCAGGAGCACACGACACGGTGGATGCCCAGTTGCTGGAAGTAAGGGGACAAGTTGATGGACTTGCTGATGACATTAGGACGATGCATGAACGGCTTGATTCAACGGTCACTTCGACGACCGAGCATTTGAACCAGGTTGACCTTGCTCAAACAGCGACTCGCACCACACTCGACACCATCCTGGCACGCCTTGATGCGTTGACCACAAAGATGGAGCAGGACTACGGCGGTGACACTGAGTGGGACGATGGAGATCGCCGTGGTCGTGCACGCTGTGTGGTTCGTCATCCCCCGAATGACTTATTTTTTAAGATTAAATTTAAAATTCCACCTTTTAATGGCAAATATGATCCTGCTGCATATCTTGATTGGGAGTTAGAGGTTGAACAAAAATTTTTATGCCATGATATTGCTGCACATTCTCAGGTTAAAGCTGCTATTAGTGAATTTACTGATTTTGCTTTAATTTGGTGGCGTGAGTTTAAAATAAAACATCCCACTACCATTCCAACCACTTGGGATCAGTTGAAAGCTACGATGCGACATCGATTTGTGCCTTCGTATTATGCTCGTGATTTGCTTAATAAAATGCAGCGTTTTCAGCAAGGTTCTCAATCTGTTGAGGACTATTTGCAGGAGTTACAAAAAGGTATGATTCGTTGTGGGATATTGGAGGACAACGACGCTGCTATGGCACGTTTTCGTGGTGGTTTAAACCGCGAAATCCAAGATATACTTGATTATAAGGAATATTATGATATGACTACTTTATTTGAATATGCTTGCAAAGCTGAACGTGAAGTGCAGGGACGCCGCTCGAAGCCATATTCTAACCCTTTTGCAGGACGAAGCTCGACATCCACCTCAGCACCAGTTCCCCCTGCGCCATCCACGTCCACCACTACTCCACGCGAGAAGACGACCAAACCAGCCAGCACTGCCCCACCCACAGGTCGTACACGGGATATTCAGTGTCATCGCTGTAGAGGATTTGGCCATGTGATTCGGGACTGCCCAAACAAGCGCACTTTGCTCATTCGTGATGATGGTGAGTACTCTTCCGCTAGTGATTCTGAAGAAATTGAACATGCACTACTTGCCACTGACCATGCAGCTAAGGCGGAGGTACATGTCAACCTGGGCGACGCTGATAGGTATGAAAGTCTTGTTGTGCAGCGTGTTCTCAGTACATAGGTCGCTTTGCCCGAGAAGAATCAGCGACACACTCTGTTCCATACAAAGTGTGTTGTGCAGGAGCGGTCAATTCGCATCATTATCGACAGCGGCAGTTGCAACAATTTGGCGAGTACCATGCTGGTCGAAAAGTTATCGTTACCCACTCGTAAGCATCCAAACCCATATCTATACTACCTATTAAGACTCTAAGGGGTAGGCTGCCCCTGACATGTTCTGCCTTCCAGCGATCTGGACCGTCCAATACGCCATAAAGTCCCTCTGTCGTCCGATGTGTGCGCCCTCTTCCCCGACGCACACCTGCTCGCGATCCCTGTTTTGCCTCCCCTATTCGGATCCAAAACCCTAAGCGGCGGCGGCGCGGCGCCCGCAGCCTGGATCCCAAGTCCCGCTCCCCCTGTCAAGTAGTCGTTCCTCCACTATGCTTACCTATCCCACGCCGCGTCGGCCTCCTTGTCCGCCCTCCCGCTCCCCCGGGGACCATTGGTCGTCGCTTTCCAGGGGCCTCGACGTGCCCAACCTGACGAAGTGATGCGGGAGGTTCGTCTCCACCACGCCCTGCCTCAGGCGCTTCGACCTTCGCCTTCACATCCATCGCGAGCACGAGGCGGGCAAGACGGAGTCGTCGTCGAGCTCACCATGCACAGCCGTCGTCGCAATTCTAAGATGTTTCGTATCCCCAACCAAAAGCCTTTGCCGCCGCGAGACCTGTTCGTGCTTCGCTCCTCCTCATCCTCTCCTCCGCACGAGCGTCACACAGCAACCGCTCACTCTCCAGCAACGCCCCTGCCCTTCCTCGGTCCTCGCACGTGTTTGGATCTCCTCGCCTCACACGCTACACCTTCTCTCACACGCAGCCGCCGCACCGTCGACCCCAACCATTGCCGCCCGGAGGTCCGCCTTGGGCCTCCACGATGCCCCCTACACGCAGTGGAGGGGCGCCAACTTGCTTTCCATGGGGAGCACAACGGACACGGTGGAGGGCGCCCCAGTCTGCGCCCAGCGGCCGGACCACAGAGGAAGGCAGCCAATGACACAGTGGTGAGCTGCAGCTTGTTCCCCTCCTATTGTTCGCTCCATCTCTTTCTCAAGTTTTCCGAAATCCCTAACCCTAAATTTCCTCTCTATCTATGCAATCCCGGTCCCAGTCATCGGACCACAGAGGAACGACCAGGAGCTCGGCAACCCGGTCCCCAAGATGCAGTCACGCACCTCCCATCTTCGATCCCAAAACGCTGCCACGCTTCCAACTTCCCTCCCCACTCCTTCCCATGCTACCTCTGGAGTCTGGATTTGACCTTGCGTGTGTTTAGGTGTGTTACAGGAGCCCATCCTGTTCCTGAAGCCGACCTCGTCGTTCCTCCACGCTGGCGTGGCCACCGTCGCCGTCGAGATCCCAGAGCCACTCAAGTCTCTACACCACAAGGCCGAGCTCGTCGTAGTCATCTCCTGGCGTGGGCGTGACGTTCCTGAGGCGTCTGCCATGGACTTCGTCAGAGGTAATTTGAGAATTGCATCACAACGATGGAGCCTTTGTCACATATGTTTGTGCTCTATGTTCTCATTGAAATGTTAACCTGAGATAATCAACGATGAACCATTCGTGAGATAATTAGGCTTTGTATTCTCGTTATGGAGAAAAGTTTGTGTGATTGCAGTGCCAAAGTGTACTAAAAAACCTTTGGTTTCATTTTTCAGAAAGGTTCATTTGGTGTGTTAGCTCTTTTTGTCATTTGGTGTGTCCTGCCTGCGCGTTTTACCTTAGATTTTTTAGTTCAATATATGTGATGCTTGTCCAACCGAATGGAATGGATAGCATCATATATGACTTGTAATCTTGATTTCTCCATTTTCCTTGGCAATGACTGTGCTGATTTTAACATAAGGTAGTTTGAAGAATTTTCTCTATAATTACAGATTTCAAGATTGATTTACACAAACTCTGGTCTTGCGATCTTGGCTTTAACTTCAAGCATTGTTCGTCTACTCTAGAAATGGCCACTCAATGATCGGAATTCTGGAAAGGTGAGACTTGTTTCTTATGTACATATAGATGTGCATAAATAGTGTTCAGATAGCTCATCTTCTTTACATGTCAAAGGCGAAAATTTTGTGTAGATTGTTACTAAATTGTTCAATTTTGCTATTCATCAATCTTATAGGCAACCACAAGTGTATCTCCCACTCTATGGCAACCAACAAGTGGCATTTTGATGACTAATGACACGACTGACAATAATCTTTAAGAAGTTGTTCACTACTTTGCTTTGTCAAAGAATGATTCATATGTCATGTCTGCTTCTGGAGGAAAAATCTCTTTGTTCAACATGATGACTTTCAAGGTTGGGTTTATACTTCACTCTTTTCAGCAATTCTTCGTGATGTGCACCCGTTGGGTGATTGCCCGATCTTTCGATGAGAGGGTGTGGAATAACTCGATTGGGGGAGGAGACGACGTTCACGGCCCGACTACAGCCTTCCAAAGACGCTGCGCCTTAGCAACCGATACACCACCTCCTATGGCTGTCACGATCTTGTGGAGCGTGACACCCTGGCCACTAGGGCACTCGTCCTGCAAGCAATCGAAGAACTAGCAAGAACAAGTAGAACAAGTACTGAATTACGAGATCTAAATGTAGATTTAAAAATCAAACTCCAATATGGTGGGGTTCCGAAGACAAGAAGACGGGCGGCAGAACTAGCACGCGCGCTTGCAAGCAAGTAGCGAGAGCTAAACTTGATCTAAACAAAACCCGCTGTTCTTGGTGGCGGCTAGGGGGTTTATAAACATGGGAGGACGACCACAAGGGTATTGGGGTCGTGCTGCAACCCTAGGATGCGTTCCTAATGGACCTAACTTGATACACGACCCATTGGGCCAAAATAGGGTGACGCAGCACCATGGGCAGAAAAGGCAGGAAATGTCTCGGTAAGAAAACAATGATTACGGCGGCCTCAGAACAGATATGACTATAATTCCGGATCCATATGAAAGTAGACTTGATAAGCTTTCCATGTTGTGCTTGAACATTCCAATCCGAGCCCGCATCTGACCGTGGTGACCGTCACAAGTTGGTGTTCTTCTGCAGTCCGAATCCAGCATGTTCAAATCCTTTTCCCTTTCGGTCTTCTCCCTGATTCCTAAGCAAAACAAGAGTGCACGGGTCTCCATGGTCTAAATATGATGGACATGAACTCAAGAGTGTAATCACCTGATGGTTGAGTTGACGAGCACGAGCGCGAGTAATGGGACCAGAAATTGGTACTTGTATTGGTATAGATGCATCAGTAGTGTGGATGTCTTCATCATGCTCCCCTTCTTGCATTTGAGTCGTCCTCGACTCAAGCTCAACTTCCTCTCCCAAGTAGGGCTTTAAATCTGCAATGTTAAATGTGGGGCTAACCCCAAAGTCTGCAGGCAGATCTAGCCTATATGCATTGTCGTTAATTTTCTCTAGCACTTTAAACGGTCCATCGGCTCGAGGCAACAATTTAGATTTTCGTAATTCAGGAAACCTTTCCTTTCTCAAATGCAACCAAACTAAATCTCCAGGTTCAAAATTTATTTCCTTTCTACCTTTATCACTAGCAAACTTATATCTAGCATTCATACGCTCTATGTTTTCTTTAGTAGTTTCATGCAGTTTTAACATCAATTCAGCACGCCTAGTAGCATCAAAATTTAGTTTTTCAGAAGATGGCAAAGGCATTAAATCAATAGGAGCACGAGGCAACAAACCATATACAATCTGAAATGGGCACATCTTTGTAGTAGAATGCAATGATCGATTATAAGCAAATTCAACATGAGGCAAACAGTCCTCCCACATCTTAATATTCTTCTTTAGAACTGCCCTTACAATAGTAGACAAAGTTCTATTCACAACTTCAGTTTGACCATCAGTTTGAGGATGACATGTAGTAGAAAATAAAAGCTTAGTCCCCAATTTTGCCCACAAAGTCCTCCAAAAATGACTAAGAAATTTAGCATCACGATCAGAAACGATTGTGTTGGGCACACCATGCAAGCGAACAATTTCACGAAAGAACAAATCAGCAATATGAGTAGCATCGTCAGTTTTATGACATAGTATGAAATGTGCCATCTTAGAAAATCTATCAACAACCACAAACACACTATCACGTCCCTTCCTAGTCATAGGCAATCCCAGCACAAAATCCATAGAAATATCTTCCCAAGGAGCACTAGGAACGGGTAGAGGCAAATACAAACCGTGTGGATTTAACCGTGACTTCGCCTTTTGACATGTCGTGCTACGAGCAACCAATCTCACCACATCTCTTCTCATCTTGGGCCAAAAGAAATGACCAGCAAGTATGTCCTCCGTTTTCTTTGCTCCAAAATGTCCCATTAAGCCACCTCCATGTGCTTCCTGTAACAACAACAAACGAACGGAGCTAGCTGGAATGCATAGCTTGTTAGCTCTAAACACAAACCCATCACTAACGATATATTTGTTCCATCCTTTCCCATCTTTACAATGCAGCAACACATCTTTAAAATCAGCATCATGAACATATTGGTCTTTAATCGTCTCTAATCCAAAGATTTTGTAGTCAAGTTGATTCAGCAAAGTATATCTCCTAGACAAAGCGTCAGCAATGATATTCTCTTTTCCTTTCTTGTGCTTAATAACATAAGGAAACGATTCGATAAATTCAACCCACTTAGCATGTCTACGGTTCAGTTTTCCTTGACTACGAATATGTTTCAAAGATCAGAATGAATAACAAACTCTTTGGGCCACAAATAATGCTGCCATGTTTCTAATGTTCGCACAAGAGCATATAATTCCTTATCATAAGTAGAATAATTTAGAACAGACCCACTCAATTTCTCACTAAAATATGCAACAGGTTTGCCTTCTTGTAACAAAACACCACCCAATCCAATTCCACTAGCATCACATTCAAGCTCAAAAGTCTTATTAAAATCAGGAAGTTGGAGGAGAGGTGCATGTGTCAACTTATCTTTCAGCACGTTGAAAGCGTGCTCTTGTACTTTGCCCCAACTAAAATGCACTCCCTTCTTCGTAAGCTCATTCAAAGGTGCAGCAATGGTGCTAAAGTCCTTCACAAAACGGCGATAGAAGTCAGCAAGTCCTAGGAAACTCCGCACCTGTGTGATAGTCTTTGGCATAGGCCATCCATGTATCGCTTCTACCTTGGCTTGATCAACCTCAATTCCCTGTGGAGTCACAACATAACCAAGAAACGAAACTCGATCGGTGCAAAATGTGCACTTCTCAAGGTTACCAAATAAACGTGCATCTCGTAAAGCATTAAAAACAACACGCATGTGATCAACATGTTCATCCATAGATTTGCTGTAGATCAATATGTCATCAAAGTATACTACCACAAATTTTCCAATGAAGGCACGCAAAACCTCGTTCATTAATCTCATGAAAGTGCTAGGTGCATTAGTTAACCCAAAAGGCATGACTAACCACTCATACAATCCGAACTTAGTTTTGAAAGCAGTTTTCCATTCATCTCCCAATTTCATACGAATCTGGTGGTACCCACTACGCAAATCAACTTTAGAAAAGACAATGGCACCACTCAATTCATCAAGCATATCATCTAAACGTGGAATAGGGTGTCGATAACGTATCGTGATATTATTAATATCCCTACAATCAACACACATACGCCATGTTCCATCTTTTTTAGGCACTAAAATAACCGGAACAGCACACGGACTAAGAGACTCACGCATGTAACCTTTGTCGAGTAGTTCTTGCACTTGTCGCTGAATTTCTTTTGTTTCCTCTGGATTTGTCCTATATGGCGCACGATTCGGCAAAGATGCACCAGGAATAAGATCAATTTGGTGCTCAATCCCTCGTATAGGTGGCAGCCCCTCTGGTATCTCACTTGGAAATACATCAGAATACTCCTGCAAAATGTTAGTAATAACAGGAGGCAAAGAATGCTGCATATCTTGAATTGAAATCAAAGCATCCTTGCATACCAAGGCGTAGGCAACAGTAGTGGAAGAAAATAATTCATTAACATCAGTTTTTGTTGCAAGCAAGCAATGTCCTTTCAATTTTATCCCATCTTTGTTATTACCAACAACTTTAATATTCTTGTTGTTCTCAGTTTTAGCTTTGGTAGCTTTAGCAACATCATCACGCACAATAGCCTCAGGGGACATGGGAAGCAAAATAATTTTCTTATCATGGTGTATGAGAGAATATTGATTTGATCTACCATGATGCATACAATCTGAATCAAATTGCCATGGTCTACCTAGCAGAATATTACAAGCATCCATAGGCACAACATCACAGTCAACAACATCACGATATGAACCAATAGCAAAATTAATTCGTACCAGCTTGGTTACCTTGACCTTACCACTATTGTTGAGCCATTGAATGTGATATGGATGCGGGTGCGGTTTGGTCGTAAGTACAAGCTTCTCCACCATGTCGCTGCTAGCCAAGTTGTTGCAGCTACCTCCATCAATGATCAAACGACATGAACGCTCCTTAATGACACACTTTGTTTGAAACAACGTATGTCGCTGATTCTGCTCTGCCTTCTCCATTTGTGCACTAAGCACACGCTGTACAATGAGGCTCTCATAATGCTCTGCATCATCTGCACCAATCTGTTCTTCGGGTGGTTCCTTAGTGCCTGCATCATCAGCCGCAAGCAAAGCAAGTGTAGCTTCATCCAAATCACTAGCAGAGGAATACCCACCATCGTCTTTTACCACCAAAACACGTTGATTAGGACAATCACGCTGCACGTGTCCATAGCCCTTGCATCGATAACACAGAACATCTCTTGTTCTACCCGTGGAGGCTACTGAAGAGGCACTACCTACTGGTTTCTGGGCAGATTTGGTTGCTGAATTTGTGGAAGATGCACGTGGTTTGTCGCCGAAGGAAGGCGGGGGTGCTGGTCGACTTGGCGAGGGAGTTGGTGCTGGTGTACGACCGGTCATGGACGTAGTCGTGCGCTGTTGCCATGGTGTAGATTTTCCTGCAGAAACATTCGACCTTGCACTAGCACGTCGTCCCTGCACTTCCCTTTCAGCTTTGCAAGCAAGATGAAACAATCGGGTTACATTAGCATAATCTTTATAAGCAAGGATGTCCTGAATTTCCCTATTTAACCCGCCCAAAAATCTAGCCATAGCAGATTCCTCACCCTCCTCTATGTTACAACGCAGCATACCCATTTGTAATTCCTGATAATATTCTTCTACACTTTTAGTACCCTGTCTCAATTGTTGCAACTTGTTTAACATATCACGTGCATAATAAGAAGGAACAAATCTAGCCCGCATGACCCGTTTCAACGCATCCCAAGTTTGTGGCATGTTATTAGGATTCTTCTTACCATGTTCTATCCACCAAACAGAAGCAAATTCAGTAAACTCACTAGTAGCAGCTCTAACCCGCGCATTCTCAGGAAATTCATGGCATGCAAACTTTTGATCAACCGCAATCTCCCAAGTAATGTAAGCATCAGGGTCATATTTACCATCAAAAGGAGGTATTTTAAATTTAACCTTACTAAAAGCATCATCATTACCATGTACCTCACGTCGGCGAAAACCACCCATACCTCTACGGTTAGTACGTAGTCGCCGGCGATTAGGTGCTTCTTGGTCATCTTGTTTAGTATCAGCAACATAGTCATCCCAGTTACCTTCGGCGCCCTCATCACGCCCACCATTGGTATTAGCATGCATCTCATCAAATCGCCTCAAGAGTGCGACAAGGCTCTTGTCAATATGAGCAACTGTCATTTCCACATTTGCAAGTTTGGTGTTTGTGTCGATCTGTGTGGCCTCCAATTGCCCCATCTTTTCATTCGTTACCTGCATGTCATTATCAAGACCTTTCGTGTGCGTTTTCACCAGCCTTACAAAGTGTTGTATGATACCCTTGGTGCGAGGAGAGTGTGGCATATTACGAGAAGCATCATCAACCTCCAATCCTGCCATGGTTAGACGAACAGAGGCAACAAGAAAAAAAATGTGAAGGAATAAAAACTCTACAACTATTAGGATGTAGCTACTGCAAGGCGCTCACTCTCAACCTGCCACACAAGCTCTTACCAATTCTTACCTTGCACAACAGGAGGGGTCAGCAACCAACAAGTCTGCAACCGTGGAATAAGTGTATCGGTGCCGCAGCAACACGACCTGTCAAACTGTAGTCGAAATATGTAGAGTTGTAGGTGGGCTGAAGCAAGGAATACACTAGTACCACGTTAGTTACAAAAGCAAGCTGAATAATCGTTCAACGGTGGTACTGTGCTGGTCCTAGGCTAAACCATGCTAGAGACGTGAGCCTAGGCACAAAGGTAGTCACTGAAAAAGAACAACTAGCACAGCACAAAGAGAAACAACAGATTTAGAGATTCAGCCCCCTTCTTCTTCTTTTCCTTTTTTTTCTTTTCTATTCTTTCTTTTCTTCTTCTTCTGTTTTTTTTGCAGGGACCTAAACCCTTTTTTTCACTATGACAACCCAAACAATAAAGATATTGCTAACATCCCCTTTAAATCAGATTTAACAAATCTTGTTAATATAAAAAGTCCAGAAATCTCTACGATGATTGCGGAGCGCTCAGAATGAATTTTGGGACAAGGTCAGATCCGTTGGAAAGAAGATAAGATAAGCTTTCTAGATTGTATTTAAACTTCCAAATCGGACATGAGATGTATCCGTGGTGGCAAAAACGAACCAGAGATGTTTATGGTGATGGTGGATCTCGTGGTGACCAAAACGTGGTAGAACTCAAAACTCTAAAGGAATAAACTAAGACCAGCAACTCGACACAACCGATGCAACCAAAAACTCAACAAGCCCTAACTAAGTAGTACTAGTAAATGCTCAATGGTTTATAGGATTGCGGTAAAACTAATCTACTATTTTTTGGCTTTTTCTGGACTATAGGAGATAAGAAAACAGCGAAGAAAAGTAAATCTCTCACCGATAAACCTTGCTCTGATACCAACTGATGTGCACCCGTTGGGTGATTGCCCGATCTTTCGATGAGAGGGTGTGGAATAACTCGATTGGGGGAGGAGACGACGTTCACGGCCCGACTACAGCCTTCCAAAGACGCTGCGCCTTAGCAACCGATACACCACCTCCTATGGCTGTCACGATCTTGTGGAGCGTGACACCCTGGCCACTAGGGCACTCGTCCTGCAAGCAATCGAAGAACTAGCAAGAACAAGTAGAACAAGTACTGAATTACCAGATCTAAATGTAGATTTAAAAATCAAACTCCAATATGGTGGGGTTCCGAAGACAAGAAGACGGGCGGCAGAACTAGCACGCGCGCTTGCAAGCAAGTAGCGAGAGCTAAACTTGATCTAAACAAAACCCGCTGTTCTTGGTGGCGGCTAGGGGGTTTATAAACATGGGAGGACGACCACAAGGGTATTGGGGTCGTGCTGCAACCCTAGGATGCGTCCCTAATGGACCTAACTTGATACACGACCCATTGGGCCAAAATAGGGTGACGCAGCACCATGGGCAGAAAAGGCAGGAAATGTCTCGGTAAGAAAACAATGATTACGGCGGCCTCAGAACAGATATGACTATAATTCCGGATCCATATGAAAGTAGACTTGATAAGCTTTCCATGTTGTGCTTGAACATTCCAATCCGAGCCCGCATCTGACCGTGGTGACCGTCACAAGTTGGTGTTCTTCTGCAGTCCGAATCCAGCATGTTCAAATCCTTTTCCCTTTCGGTCTTCTCCCTGATTCCTAAGCAAAACAAGAGTGCACGGGTCTCCATGGTCTAAATATGATGGACATGAACTCAAGAGTGTAATCACCTGATGGTTGAGTTGATGAGCACGAGCGCGAGTAATGGGACCAGAAATTGGTACTTGTATTGGTATAGATGCATCAGTAGTGTGGATGTCTTCATCACTTCGCCCATGCAAGTATAGTAATAACTCTATACATATTTGTTGCATGCCAATTACCAATCTCCAAGTTGGTTTTCAAAGGGAATAGAGAACCCACCCAGGATAATCTAAGGCTGCCAGAAATTAAGGGAAAGTTTGACCCATCTAAGGTTGCTGCCCTTGGGCTTAGGCCTGGTCCCAAGTACCGTGAACTTCAAGTTGGGAATTCTATACAGTCTGATCAATTTGATGAAATGGTTAGTCATGAATAAAACAATTTTTATTATGTTTGTTATCCTTTTGTAGTACCTTCTCTTTTTTTATGAGGCTTTTGCCATCTAAGAGACTAACAATGCCCGCAATTATATGTTCTGGGCTTTTTCCTATGATAGCATATGTTGTGATAAACAACGGTTGATAATTACTCTCTCTCTATATTTCCATTTTGTTAGGCTGGAATTAACAGTTCAACTCACTTTTTCCTTCGCAGCATCGAGAAAGCTCCATGTCCTTTAAGACCATGGATGATGGCCAAGTTTTTTATGTTGTAAGTGCATAGCAGAATGTCCTGAAATGTTCGTATGCAATGCCCTGTTTAATATCTGGCTATCTAATCACCCCTGCTATCATATGCTATGATATCTTTCAAGTTCGCAAGTGATTCCATGCTTATACACCTACTGATACAAAACTAGCATCAGTAACATTTAGAGGAAGATATGATACTGTTCTCCCCATACAATGGGATGGATCTAACTGTTTCCTGTTTCAGACACTTTATTTTTTGTGTTCCTTTCCATGATCAATAAAGTGTTGCAAAATAATGCATAATGTATTTTTTATGAACACTACAGCTTACTGTTGAAATTGTTTAAGTGTTGCGAGCAACCAGTGATTATTCCATAACTTTGTCATAGCAGGGTTAGTCATTGCTAAAGTGCTCCGGAGCCTGCAGTCCATGTACGAGCTGGAGTCTGTCGGCAGCGTCAGTTGAGGGTGAGGTTAAATATCGACGAGGAGCGGATCGACCTGCACGTGAGAGACGAGTTCTCTGACCTCAAGGAGACTGACAATTTTGTTCTTTGGAATTGGACTTAATTTGCTAAAACTATTCAAATTAACGAGAATAATTTATTTTATAAACTACCGTGTTCTGTATTCAATTTTTATCCTTTGCGTGATACCTGCCCACCTTCTTTAAGTTACTTGTTTGTATAGTTGGTGTATGTTAAAAAATTGTAGAGCCTATATGAGATAGTTGTCGTTGGTTCAAAGGTGAAGAAATACTCTACATGTATCTCTACAGCATATGTACCATATGTTCACTTGATATTAGATTTATTTTTATAGATATCAAATATCGGGCATTGTACTATTAATTATAGCATGGTTTCCCTTGTTCTCAAATGTGGTTTCTTGCTTGCATTCCACAATTTAACTTAAATTTTATGCTACAAGCATCTTGTTTTGTTGTTTTTGTTGACACGTGTGTGATTTGAAAAATAAATGTCATGTGTTGTGCTTCCATGCATCCTCTAGAACAGTGTAATAGATTACTATGCCTTTTCTATGATACTTTTTATCTAATTTTTTAATATTTATATGAATTTAGTAATTTTCTTTTTAGTTTCCATACGGAAAGTATGGGCACATACATATATATTTTTAAGGTACATAAACCTATTTAACATTTAAAAAATGCTAACAAGAGTATAAAATAATGACAATTAGTCATTCTATTATATTTCTGGACCTGCAATTGGATGTTGATGTTATGTTCTTGCCATAAAGTCCAATGTATCGTGCTAGCTGTACACTGATCTGTAACAGGTGATCGACTGACTCGAGAATTTGCCGACGCTTGAAGAAGGACCTAATGTGAGCTTTTACATACTTGATGAACAGCTTGAGCTCTTGAGCAAGGTGGGGGTATTTTTGTATCCACTGGTCGTGGTTTTGTTGGCTATTACTAATCGTGTGCAGATGGCCCCATTCACCTCTACCAACAGGTGCTGAATGCAGGGGATGACATGATTGGTGTTGAGTGCTTAGAAGAAGATTCTGATGGCAAGGTTCTATTTGTTTGAGGTTGCTTCACCATTCCCCAAAGCACATTGCATCTTGTTTTATTATTTCTTTGATTGTCGTCGTCGAGGCCGCTGCAGTTCGCGCAGACAACAACCATCTTGGAGGTCAGCTGCTTGTTTTTTCGTCTCCCGTTTTCGATTGCTCGGTCACAGTAAAACTGCAAACTTGGCTCAATTTCATATTTTTGGACGACCCATAAGACTCATCAATTGGATTTGTTGTGAGGATCAAGTTAGATTTTCCCCACTGGTGGTACTTGCAGTCACAGGAAAGCAATAAGCTAGATGATCCATCATGCCTGCTCTTTCTAGGATATTCCATCTAATCATGGCTCCCATTCCTTATCTCTACTACACCATATGTACGGACCGTGGGCGTCCACAGCCTCACCATGCCCCCGCTCCTAGCCACGCGCGCGCCGTCGCCCATATGTCTGCGGCGCGCAAATCCAGCCCTGCCTCATCTGCAGTCCCCACAACGCGCTCCTTCCCCGCGGCGCCCAGACCCCTCTACGACTCGTCGCCCCTACCCCGTCGCCCCCATCCCATTTGCCTGCGCTCGTGGCTTCAGCCCCCGCCCCCGCGCCAGCACCCGAGCTCCATCCTCACGGCCTTAAAGCCATTTGCGTATGCCTCCGACCTCCCCGAGGGCGCGCACAAGCGCTACACCAAGTTCTTGTCCGTCCGCCGTCAAGCGCGGCAAGGTCGAGAACATGCACTTCTCCAAGGACGGTAGTCGGCTCCAGCTCACGGTCGTCGACGGCCACCGTGCCACCGTTGTGGCTCTCAACGACTCGGACCTGATCGACATCCTCGCTACGAGATCTACGTTCTCCTCATTCCCTTATCCTTCCCGCCTCTGTCACCGTCGTCCATTGGATGCCCCCGACACGCCATCCCTCAACGACACGACGACGACGATGACCGCCGTCCGCTCCGCCTCGCCGTGGGGGATAGCCACGGCTGCATCGCCGTCAGGGACGCTTGCGCACGGGCTGTGCTCCACTGGCTCAACCTCAACAAGGCACACGACATCGCGCCGGACTCTAGGGGCGGGGTGCAGGACCTGTGTTGGGTCCACCATGGCTCCGGTGGCTGTGACCAAGAGGTGCACGAATCTGGTCTGCGGCGCGCCGCCGCCGTTAGTTGATGTGCACCCGTTGGGTGATTGCCCGATCTTTCGATGAGAGGGTGTGGAATAACTCGATTGGGGGAGGAGACGACGTTCACGGCCCGACTACAGCCTTCCAAAGACGCTGCGCCTTAGCAACCGATACACCACCTCCTATGGCTGTCACGATCTTGTGGAGCGTGACACCCTGGCCACTAGGGCACTCGTCCTGCAAGCAATCGAAGAACTAGCAAGAACAAGTAGAACAAGTACTGAATTACCAGATCTAAATGTAGGTTTCAAAATCAAACTCCAATATGGTGGGGTTCCGAAGACAAGAAGACGGGCGGCTGATCTAGCACGCGCGCTTACAAGCAAGTAGCGAGAGCTAAACTTGATCTAAACAAAACCCGCTGTTCTTGGTGGCGGCTAGGGGGTTTATAAACATGGGAGGACGACCACAAGGGTATTGGGGTCGTGCTGCAACCCTAGGATGCGTCCCTAATGGACCTAACTTGATACACGACCCATTGGGCCAAAATAGGGTGACGCAGCACCATGGGCAGAAAAGGCAGGAAATGTCTCGGTAAGAAAACAATGATTACGGCGGCCTCAGAACAGATATGACTATAATTCCGGATCCATATGAAAGTAGACTTGATAAGCTTTCCATGTTGTGCTTGAACATTCCAATCCGAGCCCGCATCTGACCGTGGTGACCGTCACAAGTTGGTGTTCTTCTGCAGTCCGAATCCAGCATGTTCAAATCCTTTTCCCTTTCGGTCTTCTCCCTGATTCCTAAGCAAAACAAGAGTGCACGGGTCTCCATGGTCTAAATATGATGGACATGAACTCAAGAGTGTAATCACCTGATGGTTGAGTTGACGAGCACGAGCGCGAGTAATGGGACCAGAAATTGGTACTTGTATTGGTATAGATGCATCAGTAGTGTGGATGTCTTCATCATTCTCCCCTTCTTGCATTTGAGTCGTCCTCGACTCAAGCTCAACTTCCTCTCCCAAGTAGGGCTTTAAATCTGCAATGTTAAATGTGGGGCTAACCCCAAAGTCTGTAGGCAGATCTAGCCTATATGCATTGTCGTTAATTTTCTCTAGCACTTTAAACGGTCCATCGGCTCGAGGCAACAATTTAGATTTTCGTAATTCAGGAAACCTTTCCTTTCTCAAATGCAACCAAACTAAATCTCCAGGTTCAAAATTTATTTCCTTTCTACCTTTATCACTAGCAAACTTATATCTAGCATTCATACGCTCTATGTTTTCTTTAGTAGTTTCATGCAGTTTTAACATCAATTCAGCACGCCTAGTAGCATCAAAATTTAGTTTTTCAGAAGATGGCAAAGGCATTAAATCAATAGGAGCACGAGGCAACAAACCATATACAATCTGAAATGGGCACATCTTTGTAGTAGAATGCAATGATCGATTATAAGCAAATTCAACATGAGGTAAACAGTCCTCCCACATCTTAATATTCTTTTTTAGAACTGCCCTTAACATAGTAGACAAAGTTCTATTCACAACTTCAGTTTGACCATCAGTTTGAGGATGACATGTAGTAGAAAATAAAAGCTTAGTCCCCAATTTTGCCCACAAAGTCCTCCAAAAATGACTAAGAAATTTAGCATCACGATCAGAAACGATTGTGTTGGGCACACCATGCAAGCGAACAATTTCACGAAAGAACAAATCAGCAATATGAGTAGCATCGTCAGTTTTATGACATGGTATGAAATGTGCCATCTTAGAAAATCTATCAACAACCACAAACACACTATCACGTCCCTTCCTAGTCCTAGGCAATCCCAGCACAAAATCCATAGAAATATCTTCCCAAGGAGCACTAGGAACGGGTAGAGGCAAATACAAACCGTGTGGATTTAACCGTGACTTCGCCTTTTGACATGTCGTGCAACGAGCAACCAATCTCACCACATCTCTTCTCATCTTGGGCCAAAAGAAATGACCAGCAAGTATGTCCTCCGTTTTCTTTGCTCCAAAATGTCCCATTAAGCCACCTCCATGTGCTTCCTGTAACAACAACAAACGAACGGAGCTAGCTGGAATGCATAGCTTGTTAGCTCTAAACACAAACCCATCACTAACGATATATTTGTTCCATCCTTTCCCATCTTTACAATGCAGCAACACATCTTTAAAATCAGCATCATGAACATATTGGTCTTTAATCGTCTCTAATCCAAAGATTTTGTAGTCAAGTTGATTCAGCAAAGTATATCTCCTAGACAAAGCGTCAGCAATGATATTCTCTTTTCCTTTCTTGTGCTTAATAACATAAGGAAACGATTCGATAAATTCAACCCACTTAGCATGTCTACGGTTCAGTTTTCCTTGACTACGAATATGTTTCAAAGATTCATGATCAGAATGAATAACAAACTCTTTGGGCCACAAATAATGCTGCCATGTTTCTAATGTTCGCACAAGAGCATATAATTCCTTATCATAAGTAGAATAATTTAGAACAGACCCACTCAATTTTTCACTAAAATATGCAACAGGTTTGCCTTCTTGTAACAAAACACCACCCAATCCAATTCCACTAGCATCACATTCAAGCTCAAAAGTCTTATTAAAATCAGGAAGTTGGAGGAGAGGTGCATGTGTCAACTTATCTTTCAGCACGTTGAAAGCGTGCTCTTGTACTTTGCCCCAACTAAAATGCACTCCCTTCTTCGTAAGCTCATTCAAAGGTGCAGCAATGGTGCTAAAGTCCTTCACAAAACGGCGATAGAAGCCAGCAAGTCCTAGGAAACTCCGCACCTGTGTGATAGTCTTTGGCATAGGCCATCCATGTATCGCTTCTACCTTGGCTTGATCAACCTCAATTCCCTGTGGAGTCACAACATAACCAAGAAACGAAACTCGATCGGTGCAAAATGTGCACTTCTCAAGGTTACCAAATAAACGTGCATCTCGTAAAGCATTAAAAACAGCACGCATGTGATCAACATGTTCATCCATAGATTTGCTGTAGATCAATATGTCATCAAAGTATACTACCACAAATTTTCCAATGAAGGCACGCAAAACCTCGTTCATTAATCTCATGAAAGTGCTAGGTGCATTAGTTAACCCAAAAGGCATGACTAACCACTCATACAATCCGAACTTAGTTTTGAAAGCAGTTTTCCATTCATCTCCCAATTTCATACGAATCTGGTGGTACCCACTACGCAAATCAACTTTAGAAAAGACGATGGCACCACTCAATTCATCAAGCATATCATCTAAACGTGGAATAGGGTGTCGATACCGTATCGTGATATTATTAATAGCCCTACAATCAACACACATACGCCATGTTCCATCTTTTTTAGGCACTAAAATAACCGGAACAGCACACGGACTAAGAGACTCACGCACGTAACCTTTGTCGAGTAGTTCTTGCACTTGTCGCTGAATTTCTTTTGTTTCCTCTGGATTTGTCCTATATGGCGCACGATTTGGCAAAGATGCACCAGGAATAAGATCAATTTGGTGCTCAATCCCTCGTATAGGTGGCAGCCCCTCTGGTATCTCACTTGGAAATACATCAGAATACTCCTGCAAAATGTTAGTAATAACAGGAGGCAAAGAATGCTGCATATCTTGAATTGAAATCAAAGCATCCTTGCATACCAAGGCGTAGGCAACAGTAGTGGAAGCAAATAATTCATTAACATCAGTTTTTGTTGCAAGCAAGCAATGTCCTTTCAATTTTATCCCATCTTTGTTATTACCAACAGCTTTAATATTCTTGTTGTTCTCAGTTTTAGCTTTGGTAGCTTTAGCAACATCATCACGCACAATAGCCTCAGGAGACATGGGAAGCAAAATAATTTTCTTATCATGGTGTATGAGAGAATATTGATTTGATCTACCATGATGCATACAATCTGAATCAAATTGCCATGGTCTACCTAGCAGAATATTACAAGCATCCATAGGCACAACATCACAGTCAACAACATCACGATATGAACCAATAGCAAAATTAATTCGTACCAGCTTGGTTACCTTGACCTTACCACTATTGTTAAGCCATTGAATGTGATATGGATGCGGGTGCGGTTTGGTCGTAAGTGCAAGCTTCTCCACCATGTTGCTGCTAGCCAAGTTGTTGCAGCTACCTCCATCAATGATCAAACGACATGAACGCTCCTTAATGACACACTTTGTTTGAAACAATGTATGTCGCTGATTCTGCTCTGCCTTCTCCATTTGTGCACTAAGCACACGCTGTACAATGAGGCTCTCATAATGCTCTGCATCATCTGCACCAATCTGTTCTTTGGGTGGTTCCTTAGTGCCTGCATCATCAGCCGCAAGCAAAGCAAGTGTAGCTTCATCCAAATCACTAGCAGAGGAATACCCACCATCGTCTTTTACCACCAAAACACGCTGATTAGGACAATCACGCTGCACGTGTCCATAGCCCTTGCATCGATAACACAGAACATCTCTTGTTCTACCTGTGGAAGCTACTGAAGAGGCACTACCTGCGGGTTTCTGGGCAGATTTGGTTGCTGAATTTGTGGAAGATGCACGTGGTTTGTCGCTGGAGGAAGGCGGGGGTGCTGGTCGACTTGGCGAGGGAGTTGGTGCTGGTGTACGGCCGGTCATGGACGTAGTCGTGCGCTGTTGCCATGGTGTAGATTTTCCTGCAGAAACATTAGACCTTGCACTAGCACGTCGTCCCTGCACTTCCCTTTCAGCTTTGCAAGCAAGATGAAACAATCGGGTTACATTAGCATAATCTTTATAAGCAAGGATGTCCTGAATTTCCCTATTTAACCCGCCCAAAAATCTAGCCATAGCAGATTCCTCACCCTCCTCTATGTTACAACGCAGCATACCCATTTGTAATTCCTGATAATATTCTTCTACACTTTTAGTACCCTGTCTCAATTGTTGCAACTTGTGTAACATATCACGTGCATAATAAGAAGGAACAAATCTAGCCCGCATGACCCGTTTCAACGCATCCCAAGTTTGTGGCATGTTATTAGGATTCTTCTTACCATGTTCTATCCACCAAACAGAAGCAAAATCAGTAAACTCACTAGTAGCAGCTCTAACCCGCGCATTCTCAGGAAATTCATGGCATGCAAACTTTTGATCAACCGCAATCTCCCAAGTAATGTAAGCATCAGGGTCATATTTACCATCAAAAGGAGGTATTTTAAATTTAACCTTACTAAAAGCATCATCATTACCATGTACCTCACGTCGGCGAAAACCACCCATACCTCTACGGTTAGTACGTAGCCGCCGGCGATTAGGTGCTTCTTGGTCATCTTGTTCAGTATCAGCAACATAGTCATCCCAGTTACCTTCGGCGCCCTCATCACGCCCACCATTGATATTAGCATGCATCTCATCAAACCGCCTCAAGAGTGCGACAAGGCTCTTGTCAATATGAGCAACTGTCATTTCCACATTTGCAAGTTTGGTGTTTGTGTCGATCTGTGTGGCCTCCAATTGCCCCATCTTTTCATTCGTCACCTGCATGTCATTATCAAGACCTTCCGTGTGCGTCTTCACCAGCCTTACAAAGTGTTGTATGATACCCTTGGTGCGAGGAGAGTGTGGCATATTACGAGAAGCATCATCAACCTCCAATCCTGCCATGGTTAGACGAACAGAGGCAACAAGAAAAAAAACGTGAAGGAATGAAAACTCTACAACTATTAGGATGTAGCTACTGCAAGGCGCTCACTCTCAACCTGCCACACAAGCTCTTACCAATTCTTACCTTGCACAACAGGAGGGGTCAGCAACCAACAAGTCTGCAACCGTGGAATAAGTGTATCGGTGCCGCAGCAACACGACCTGTCAAACTGTAGTCGAAATATGTAGAGTTGTAGGTGGGCTGAAGCAAGGAATACACTAGTACCACGTTAGTTACAAAAGCAAGCTGAATAATCGTTCAACGGTGGTACTGTGCTGGTCCTAGGCTAAACCAGGCTAGAGACGTGAGCCTAGGCACAAAGGTAGTCACTGAAAAAGAACAACTAGCACAGCACAAAGAGAAACAACAGATTTAGAGATTCAGCCCCCTTCTTCTTCTTTTCCCTTTTTTTTTTCTTTTCTATTCTTTTTTTTCTTCTTCTTTTGTTTTTTTTTGCAGGGGCCTAAACCCTTTTTTTTCACTATGACAACCCAAACAATAAAGATATTGCTAACAGCCCCTTTAAATCAGATTTAACAAATCTTGTTAATATAGAAAGTGCAGAAATCTCTACGATGATTGCGGAGCGCTCAGAACGAATTTTGAGATAAGGTCAGATCCGTTGGAAAGAAGATAAGATAAGCTTTCCAGATTGTATTTAAACTTCCAAATCGGATATGATATGTATCCGTGGTGGCAAAAACGAACCAGAGATGTTTTTGGTGATGGTGGATCTCGTGGTGACCAAAACGTGGTAGAACTCAAAACTCTAAAGGAATAAACTAAGACCAGCAACTCGACACAACCGATGCAACCAAAAACTCAACAAGCCCTAACTAAGTAGTACTAGTAAATGCTCAATGGTTTATAGGATTGCGGTAAAACTAATCTACTATTTTTTTGGCTTTTTCTGGACTATAGGAGATAAGAAAACAGCGAAGAAAAGTAAATCTCTCACCGATAAACCTTGCTCTGATTACCAACTGATGTGCACCCGTTGGGTGATTGCCCGATCTTTCGATGAGAGGGTGTGGAATAACTCGATTGGGGGAGGAGACGACGTTCACGGCCCGACTACAGCCTTCCAAAGACGCTGCGCCTTAGCAACCGATACACCACCTCCTATGGCTGTCACGATCTTGTGGAGCGTGACACCCTGGCCACTAGGGCACTCGTCCTGCAAGCAATCGAAGAACTAGCAAGAACAAGTAGAACAAGTACTGAATTACCAGATCTAAATGTAGGTTTCAAAATCAAACTCCAATATGGTGGGGTTCCGAAGACAAGAAGACGGGCGGCTGATCTAGCACGCGCGCTTACAAGCAAGTAGCGAGAGCTAAACTTGATCTAAACAAAACCCGCTGTTCTTGGTGGCGGCTAGGGGGTTTATAAACATGGGAGGACGACCACAAGGGTATTGGGGTCGTGCTGCAACCCTAGGATGCGTCCCTAATGGACCTAACTTGATACACGACCCATTGGGCCAAAATAGGGTGACGCAGCACCATGGGCAGAAAAGGCAGGAAATGTCTCGGTAAGAAAACAATGATTACGGCGGCCTCAGAACAGATATGACTATAATTCCGGATCCATATGAAAGTAGACTTGATAAGCTTTCCATGTTGTGCTTGAACATTCCAATCCGAGCCCGCATCTGACCGTGGTGACCGTCACAAGTTGGTGTTCTTCTGCAGTCCGAATCCAGCATGTTCAAATCCTTTTCCCTTTCGGTCTTCTCCCTGATTCCTAAGCAAAACAAGAGTGCACGGGTCTCCATGGTCTAAATATGATGGACATGAACTCAAGAGTGTAATCACCTGATGGTTGAGTTGACGAGCATGAGCGCGAGTAATGGGACCAGAAATTGGTACTTGTATTGGTATAGATGCATCAGTAGTGTGGATGTCTTCATTATTAGTGGTGGGGGCGGGTGGGGATTGGAGGAAGGGTTGGCCGCTGCGATCTGGAGGCTTTGCCCTGCTCTGCAATAAGTGAAGGTACGACACTCCTCCTCGCTGCCCGCTCTCGTGTCCGACTCCTATGCACCATCGACACCTGGATTGGATGGATGAATTGGAATTGGTTCATGTCGTTCTGATTTGGTTCCGTCGCATCTGGAGGCCTGGAGTAGGTGAGTAGATGGCTGGAGGGGCACGGGCAGCTGGAAGTCCAAAAATGACAAGGGATCTATCTTCACAAAAAGTGCTCCCGCCTGCTCTGGCCATCTACTGCGGTATTGCCCCTCCATCGTCCGCACGCGGCACGCGCCGTGCTGTTGCCGCCATCGCCCCGCCCCAGTAGCCCCTGGCATCTATCTTCACATTTGCCTATTTTTTTAGCTAATGAGCAGGTGCTGCGTGTTCTTCGCATCGCTAGGAAAGACGACCAAGCAGGTACACCGTTCTTGCACGTCTTCATTTCTTTTAGGCGCCTGAATCTTCTATGTTTGTGTCATGTTTTTTTCCCTTATGGTGCATAGACACTATGATTCCTATGCACTGACACTTTAAATGAGTGCTTGCTATTGCAGAACACAAAATAATCATCAAGCCTGACTTCATTGCTGATAATCTAGGCATTGCTGGTTATTATTTTGATTTTACAATAGGTATCTCATGACAGATTTATTGAGATTGACAGTTAACAATGCTCTCCCCCATTGTCTTGAACAAATCTATGGTGGCAGTAGTAAATACGATCAGCACGTCAGTCTCCTGGTTGAGCTTTTGTTCAAAATGTGTTTCTTATTTTGTGTGCTTTTGGCTTCTATTTATTTGTACCCTCTGTCTCAACTCTCACTAATAGAATCTATGCCTCAAGGGCCATGGCAGTCCATGAATCAAAAACATCGAGTCAATGTAGCTGAATAGAAAATGAACCAGTTCTCTCGATAGTGATCCATGCACAAGGTTGTACTCAGAAGGCGGGCTGGCGCGTCGTCATTGATGAGTGTGCGGCGCAAGATCTTGCTCCGGATGACGCCCACCGTCCGCCGCATGATGCTGGCCATCCAAGGACCATATGTCTTCTAGCTGTTTATTTGGGGCATACTGTTTATTTGTACAAATCTGGTTGCAATCTTGGGACACATGCAAAAATATAGGAGTGTTTATTTGTGTTACAATCACAATCTCATAGTTACCACCAGTCAGCAAATTACTGCTATTTTGTTCACTTGGTACTGTTGTTTTGGTACTGCGATGAAGCCAGTGTTTAATTGTTGTGTATGTATACCTTCGGTTTGGGATTTATAGAAGTATTATTTAGAAAATGATTGTAGTGTTACAGTAATGGTTACACAATCTGGTTTACCTGACCCTGGCTGATCATTAGTGGGGCAAGCAATTGATATAGATGTGAAAATCCCAGTCACTAACCACGCATACTCATAAGATCGCATCGCCCTGCACCCACATAGCATAGATCGCCATATATGTTGGATGAATACATTTCTCTGGTTACTGACTGTGATTTTCACAACTATATCAAACTGGTTAGCTTCTCATGATGGAATGCACAAAATATCTCTGTCTCATTCTTTGGTTATTGCTGCTTTGGTCCGTACAACCAGTTAGCTCCATAGTTTGGTAATGTTGTTTTGGTCTATAAAAGCCTTTTGTCACTTGATACTACAGTTTTGGTACTGCTAAATAATATCTACTTAACTGGCCATTAATTTGGATCTCCATCCCAAACCGCAAGGACCATTCTATTTGTTCAACCGACATGCTCTGCGCAGTTAGCAACTTTAGTCTTGAATGTTTCAGATTTGCTTTTCGTGATCTTCATGCCTATTAATTAGAAATGGTCAGTTGTGTAATTAGTTACGAATTTGTTTTTCTAACTTGTTTGCGAAACATAAATCCCTCTACAGGTTCTGGCAGAAAGAAGGCCCATGTGATCTTGAAGAACAATACCTTGAACAGCAAAATCGAAGGTAACTTGTGATGAACAGCTACTCATATTTTCTTTATTGTTCTGAGCAGATATCGCACCACACAATAAATCATCTTGCTCCACATGGATGCACAATAAATCATCTTACTCCACATGGATGCACAATAAATCATCTTACTCCACATGGATGCACAATAAATCATCTTACTCCACATGGCTGTTCTCTCCGAAAAATATGAGTAATGCTATCTCAGTCTATATATAATAATAGGGATCACCGTGAATTAAAAGATGAGTAGTGATCATGTCAGTTAAATGCTCATCATGTTTCTTAGGCTTTCTTATTTATATCTACATCTGTGTGAATTTTTTGTACTATAAATTTGTGCCTTCTCTTGCAAATTAATGCACAAAAAGGTGCTAACTTGCCCCCATATTTTTTGGTGCCATGAACAGGCTTCGCTTGCTGCAATTCCTGTGCTGTTTGGCTCCACAAAAGGAGCAGAGGTGTGGTGAGCAACTGAGCATGCCTTCAATTACCAGCAATCTATTTAAAGTAAATTTCATTACTCGGTTCCCTTGTTAGCTGTATTGTACAAGTGTTTCAAACTGTACACAATGCTTATAAATATTTTTGCTCCTTTCATTACTCGGCTACTTTGTTACCAGGAATCTGGATGTTTCAACTATATACCTAATCATTGACCATTTCTAAATGAATGCACTTGCTAGAAAATTATTTGTTCCTCGTGTTTTTCTTCTCATCCTGCCTGTTGGAATATTGCAGCTGATCACTCTTAAAAAACTGATGGGTCCTGGTGTGAGTGGCGGAGCTATTGGATAGGATCACCCTGAGGGCACTCAACATCACCACTGTTGTACAGAAGTAGGCCAATTGACATATGCACTTTGTTCATTTATGTTGGTCGATTCTACCCGGTTTAAAGAGACTAAAATGTGGCAGTTGTTGCTGGTATTAGAGCTTAATCACATCCTGATTATTCAAGATAAATATAGTGATCAACTGTGACATGTTTATAAGATAAATATAGCCTGTTACTGAACAAATACAATGGATTCAACTTCAGTCAAGACCAATATACATTGGATTTAAATTCAGTCAAGACCAGATTGCTTCATATCCATGCTGGCCCTATGATCCTGTAACATTATTTCCACATTGAAAATTGAAAATGATAGTATTAGTGTATTACTATTGTACATTGTTTTATCTACATGTTTTTTGTTTTGCAAATAAAAAAACCTTGTGCTGCAGTTTACCGTGATTTTGATGGTCTAACTTATTTAATACATAATGTAAGCTTTTGTTAGGTAAGTACTCCAAGTTAAGTGATTTCTCATCTTCATGACTACAAAAACCAAAAAGTATGACTAGGTTTCTGTGATCAGAATGTCTTCGTTTCTATACTCCTGGATCACTTGAATAAATGTGACAATTGCTAAGCTTTTTGACAACGACTTTATTTGTCTGTCATTAAAAATTCTATATTGACTCTTTACAAGTAATTTGTGCAATATTGATAATGTTTACCACACTTATTTTGCATATCACATTGATGCTTGTCTTTTCGTATCTATATTTCATACAATTTTTTTACTTCCGTAGCAACGCACGGACACATAACTAGTCACATTCAATGGCTTAATGATGGTGGTAAAATAAAAATCACACGTTCCGTGCTCCTTTCTCCATGGGTGCTTATTCTGATTTTGTTGATTGTGATGTTATTCCCATGGAAGCATGCTCTTTGTTACTTGGTCGACCTTGGCAATATGATACTGATAGCTTGCATCATGGTCGTTCGAATCATTATTCTTTCATTTTTAAGGATCAGAAAATAATTATACATCCAATGACACCTGAACAAATTGTTAAAGATGATCTTGCCCGAGCTGCTATAACTGCTAAACAACTTGATCCATCGCCCTCTGTTCCTTCTGAAATCAAGTTGAAGGCTCCTGTTTTACTTGCTACACGTGCTGATTTTGATGATCTACACGGTGCTCATTTGCCATGCTATGCACTTATATGCTCTAGTGTCCTCATTTCACTTGATGATGCACCATCTTTGGCTATTCCCCCTATGGTTGCTAACGTTTTGCAGGAGTACGCTGATGTCTTTCCCAAAGACTTACCACCGGGTCTCCCACCACTTCGTGGCATCATTGAGCACCAGATTGACCTCATTCCCGGCGCACAGCTTCCGAACCACGCACCGTACCGTACAAATCCGGATGAGACGAAGGAGATTCAGCGCCAGGTGCAGGCGTTGCTTGACAAGGGATACATTCGTGAGTCTCTTAGCCCTTGCTCTGTTCCTGTGTTACTTGTTCCCAAGAAAGATGGGTCATGGCGTATGTGTGTAGACTGTCGTGCTATTAATAACATCACTATTCGTTATCGATATCCTATACCACACCTTGATGATATGCTAGATGAGCTTAGTGGTGCCATTATTTTCACTAAGATTGATTTGCGTAGTGGTTACCACCAGATTAGAATGAAACAGGGTGATGAATGGAAAACGGCTTTTAAAACGAAATTTGGTTTATATGAATGGTTGGTTATGCCGTTTGGATTGACTAATGCTCCCAGCACTTTTATGCGAGTGATGAATGAAGTTCTAAGGCCCTTCATAGGATTTACAGCAAATCTAAGAAAGAGCATTTGGAACATTTAAGTGCTGTTTTTGATGCATTGCGTGCTGCCCAGTTATTTGCTAACATGGAAAAATGCATCTTTTGTACACGACGTGTCTCGTTTCTTGGTTATGTTGTTACTCCACAGGGCATTGAGGTGGATAGCAGCAAGATTGCTGCCATTCGGGAGTGGCCTACACCGACGACGGTCACACAAATTCGGAGCTTTCTTGGACTTGCCGGTTTCTACCGCAGATTTGTTCGTGATTTTAGCTCCATTGCAGCGCCTCTACATGAGCTTATAAAGAAAGATGTGCCATTTGCTTGGAGTGATTCACAGGAGGAAGTGTTCAGCACTTTGAAAGATAAGTTTACCCAAGCTCCCCTATTGCAATTGCCTGATTTTAATAAAGTGTTTGAGCTTGAATGCGATGCTAGCGGTATTGGGCTAGGTGCTGTTTTGTTACAAGAAGGAAAACTAGTTGCTTATTTTAGTGAAAAATTAAGCGGTGCTAGTCTGAAATATTCTACTTATGATAAGGAGCTTTACGCTTTAGTGCGCACTTTGCATACATGGCAGCACTATCTTTGGCATCTTGAGTTTATAATCCATTCTGATCATACGGCTTTAAAACAAATTCGTACCCAAACAAATCTGAACTGTCGTCATGCTAAATGGGTAGAATTCATTGAGTCCTTTCCTTACATTATTAAACACAAGAACGGGAAGGACAATGTTATTGCTGATGCTTTGTCTCGTCGCTATACCATGCTGTCACAGTTAGATTTTAAAATCTTTGGTTTGCACACTGTGAAAGATCAATATGTTGATGATGCTGATTTTAAAGATGCTTTCGGCCATTGTATTAATGGGAAACCATGGGGCAAATTTCACATACAGGATGGGTTCCTGTTTCGCGCTAACAAGCTGTGTGTTCCAGCTAGCTCGGTTCGTCTTTTGTTGTTACAGGAAGCACATGGAGGCGGTCTCATGGGGCACTTTGGCGTCTACAAGACACATGAGGTGTTGGCTGCCCACTTCTTTTGGCCTCGGATGCACGCTGATGTGGAGCGCCTTGTTGCACGCTGCACTACTTGTCAGAAAGCTAAGTCACGGTTGAACAACCATGGTTTGTATATGCCTTTGCCTATTCCTACTTCCCCTTGGATTGATATTTCGATGGATTTTGTTTTGGGATTGCCTAGAACTAAGAAGGGGAGGGATAGCATTTTTGTGGTTGTTGATCGATTCTCCAAAATGGCTCATTTCATACCTTGTCATAAGACTGATGATGCTAGCAATGTTGCTGAATTGTTTTTTAGAGAGATTATTCGTTTGCACGGTATTCCCAATACAATAGTCTCGGATCGTGATGCTAAGTTTCTGAGTCATTTTTGGAGATCTCTGTGGAATAAATTGGGAACTAAATTGCTGTTTAGCACCACTTGTCACCCTCAGACTGATGGTCAAACTGAGGTAGTTAATCGAACTTTGTCTACCATGCTTAGGGCTGTTTTAGACAAAAATTTGAAACGTTGGGAGGATTGCTTGCCTCATGTTGAGTTTGCTTATAATCATGCAACACATTCTTCTACAAAGATGTGCCCTTTTCAAATTGTTTATGGTTACATTCCTAGGGCGCCTATTGCTTTGTTTTCGCTTGATGCTGCGGACGCCCCACACATAGATGCTCTTGCACATGTTGAACAAATGATTAATCTCCATGAACAAACTCAACAAAACATTGCTGCTGCTAATCCTAAATATCAGATTACTGGTAGTAAAGGCTGGAAACTAGTTACTTTTGAACCTGGTGATATGGTTTGGTTGCATTTGAGAAAGGATTGTTTTCCTACTTTGCGCCGTTCTAAATTGATGCCTCGTGCTGCTGGTCCTTTTAAGATACTAACCAAGATTAATGATAATGCTTATACCCTTGACCTGCCTGTGGAGTTTGGTGTTTCCACTAGTTTTAATGTTGTAGATTTGAAACCGTATGCGGGAGAAGATGAGGAGTTGCCGTCGAGGACGACTTCAGTTCAAGAAGGGGAGGATGATGAGGACATCAACACCAACACGAGCACATCTACACCAGCAGCACCTTCTCCAGCCCAGTCACCATCTTCCCTAGTCCAGGCGCCACCCCTTCCACTGGGCCAGTGACTCGGGCCCGTCCAAGAGAATTGAACTACATCATGCTGTTAAAGAACGAAGGCCCGGAAGAATAGACGACCAGCCCAACTGCGGCCCATAATGGACGACCTAGGGTTGGCCGCCCCTAGGGGCTACGCCCCCTCTCTATTTATCCAGGAGCTGCGCCTCCTTTATTTTTCGAGTTTTGACGTTAGCTTTAGCTACTCTCGAACACGCGCAAATCTGCGCTGTCTTCGTGTATTCAGAACTCCACCCTCGAGTAATAGATTAGATTGCTCGCATCTTTTTCTTGTTCGTTCTTCGATTGCGCACAGGAAACGATCTTCGTGATCAGGCCGATCTCGCATCAGCAAGGTCGGTAACCACAGGGAGTTGGTTCAGCGATTGCATTGGCGCCTCGGGCTTGCTCGTCGTAGTCGGATCGCAAGGGTCGTCTTCTGCCAAATCGGAATTATCTCTACTCGCCGAAAGATCGGGCACCTCAGCTACATCACACCGTACCGTACAAATCCGGACGAGACGAAGGAGATTCAGCGCCAGGTATAGGCGTTGCTTGACAAGGGATACATTTGTGAGTCTCTTAGCCCTTGCTCTGTTCCTGTGTTACTTGTTCCCAAGAAAGATGGGTCATGGCGTATGTGTGTAGACTGTCGTGCTATTAATAACATCACTATTCGTTATCGATATCCTATACCACGCCTTGATGATATGCTAGATGAGCTTAGTGGTGCCATTATTTTCACTAAGATTGATTTACGTAGTGGTTACCACCAGATTAGAATGAAACTGGGTGATGAATGGGAAACGGCTTTTAAAACGAAATTTGGTTTATATGAATGGTTGGTTATGCCGTTTGGATTGACTAATGCTCCTAGCACTTTTATGCGAGTGATGAATGAAGTTCTAAGGCCCTTCATTGGATTGTTTGTGGTTGTGTATTTTGATGATATCCTTATTTACAGCAAATCTAAGAAAGAGCATTTGGAACATTTAAGTGTTGTTTTGATGCATTGCGTGCTGCCCAGTTATTTGCTAACATGGAAAAATACATCTTTTGTACACGACGTGTCTCGTTTCTTGGTTATGTTGTTACTCCACACGGCATTGAGGTGGATAATAGCAAGATTGCTGCCATTCGGGAGTGGCCTACACCGACGACGGTCACACAAATTCGGAGCTTTCTTGGACTTGCTGGTTTCTACCACAGATTTGTTCGTGATTTTAGCTCCATTGCAGCGCCTCTACATGAGCTTACAAAGAAAGATGTGCCATTTGCTTGGAGTGATTCACAGGAGGAAGCGTTCAGCACTTTGAAAGATAAGTTAACCCAAGCTCCCCTATTGCAATTGCCTGATTTTAATAAAGTGTTTGAGCTTGAATGCGATGCTAGCGGTATTGGGCTAGGTGCTGTTTTGTTACAAGAAGGAAAACCAGTTGCTTATTTTAGTGAAAAATTAAGCGGTGCTAGTCTGAAATATTCTACTTATGATAAGGAGCTTTATGCTTTAGTGCGCACTTTGCATACATGGCAGCACTATCTTTGGCATCGTGAGTTCATAATCCATTCTGATCATGAGGCTTTAAAACATATTCGTGCCCAAACAAATCTGAACCGTCGTCATGCTAAATGGGTAGAATTCATTGAGTCCTTTCCTTACATTATTAAACACAAGAACGGGAAGGACAGTGTTATTGCTGATGCTTTGTCTCGTCGCTATACCATGCTGTCACAGTTAGATTTTAAAATCTTTGGTTTGCACACTGTGAAAGATCAATATGTTGATGATGCTGATTTTAAAGATGCTTTCGGCCATTGTATTAATGGGAAACCATGGGGCAAATTTCACATACAGAATGGGTTCCTGTTTCGCGCTAACAAGCTATGTGTTCCAGCTAGCTCGGTTCGTCTTTTGTTGTTACAAGAAGCACATGGAGGCGGTCTCATGGGGCACTTTGGCGTCTACAAGACACATGAGGTGTTGGCTGCCCACTTCTTTTGGCCTCGGATGCGCGCTGATGTTGAGCGCCTTGTTGCACGCTGCACTACTTGTCAGAAAGCTAAGTCACGGTTGAACAACCATGGTTTGTATATGCCTTTGCCTGTTCCTACTTCCCCTTGGATTGATATTTCGATGGATTTTGTTTTGGGATTGCCTAGAACTAAGAAGGGGAGGGATAGCATTTTTGTGGTTGTTGATCGATTCTCCAAAATGGCTCATTTCATACCTTGTCATAAGACTGATGATGCTAGCAATGTTGCTGAATTGTTTTTTAGAGAGATTATTCGTTTGCACGGTATTCCCAATACAATAGTCTCGGATCGTGATGCTAAGTTTCTGAGTCATTTTTGGAGATCTCTGTGGAATAAATTGGGAACTAAATTGCTGTTTAGCACCACTTGTCACCCTCAGACTGATGGTCAAACTGAGGTAGTTAATCGAACTTTGTCTACCATGCTTAGGGCTGTTTTAGACAAAAATTTGAAACGTTGGGAGGATTGCTTGCCTCATGTTGAGTTTGCTTATAATCATGCAACACATTCTTCTACAAAGATGTGCCCTTTTCAAATTGTTTATGGTTACATTCCTAGGGCGCCTATTGCTTTGTTTTCGCTTGATGCTGCGGACGCCCCACACATAGATGCTCTTGCACATGTTGAACAAATGATTAATCTCCATGAACAAACTCAACAAAACATTGCTGCTGCTAATGCTAAATATCAGATTACTGGTAGTAAAGGCCGGAAACTAGTTACTTTTGAACCTGGTGATATGGTTTGGTTGCATTTGAGAAAGGATTGTTTTCCTACTTTGCGCCGTTCTAAATTGATGCCTCGTGCTGCTGGTCCTTTTAAGATACTAACCAAGATTAATGATAATGCTTATACCCTTGACCTGCCTGTGGAGTTTGGTGTTTCCACTAGTTTTAATGTTGCAGATTTGAAACCGTATGCGGGAGAAGATGAGGAGTTGCCGTCGAGGACGACTTCAGTTCAAGAAGGGGAGGATGATGAGGACATCAACACCAACACGAGCACATCTACACCAGCAGCACCTTCTCCAGCCCAGTCACCATCTTCCCCAGTCCAGGCGCCATCCCTTCCACTGGGCCAGTGACTCGTGCCCGTCCAAGAGAATTGAACTACATCATGCTGTTAAAGAACGAAGGCCCGGAAGAATAGACGACCAGCCCAACTGCGGCCCATAATGGACGACCTAGGGTTGGCCGCCCCTAGGGGCTACACCCCCTCTCTATTTATCCAGGAGCTGCGCCTCCTTTATTTTTCGAGTTTTGACGTTAGCTTTAGCTACTCTCGAACACGTGCAAATCTGCGCTGTCTTCGTGTATTCAGAACTCCACCCTCGAGTAATAGATTAGATTGCTCGCATCTTTTTCTTGTTCGTTCTTCGATTGCGCACAGGAAACGATCTTCGTGATCAGGCCGATCTCGCATCAGCAAGGTCGGTAACCACAGGGAGTTGGTTCAGCGATTGCATTGGCGCCTCGGGCTTGCTCGTCGTAGTCGGATCGCAAGGGTCATCTTCCGCCAAATCGGAATTATCTCTACTCGCCGAAAGATCGGGCACCTTAGCTACATCACACCGTACCGTACAAATCCGGACGAGGCGAAGGAGATTCAGCGCTAGGTATAGGCGTTGCTTGACAAGGGATACATTTGTGAGTCTCTTAGCCCTTGCTCTGTTCCTGTGTTACTTGTTCCCAAGAAAGATGGGTCATGGCGTATGTGTGTAGACTGTCGTGCTATTAATAACATCACTATTCGTTATCGATATCCTATACCACGCCTTGATGATATGCTAGATGAGCTTAGTGGTGCCATTATTTTCACTAAGATTGATTTGCGTAGTGGTTACCACCAGATTAGAATGAAACTGGGTGATGAATGGAAAACGGCTTTTAAAACGAAATTTGGTTTATATGAATGGTTGGTTATGCCGTTTGGATTGACTAATGCTCCTAGCACTTTTATGCGAGTGATGAATGAAGTTCTAAGGCCCTTCATAGGATTGTTTGTGGTTGTGTATTTTGATGATATCCTTATTTACAGCAAATCTAAGAAAGAGCATTTGGAACATTTAAGTGTTGTTTTGATGCATTGCGTGCTGCCCAGTTATTTGCTAACATGGAAAAATGCATCTTTTGTACACGACGTGTCTCGTTTCTTGGTTATGTTGTTACTCCACACGGCATTGAGGTGGATAATAGCAAGATTGCTGCCATTCGGGAGTGGCCTACACCGACGACGGTCACACAAATTCGGAGCTTTCTTGGACTTGCTGGTTTCTACCACAGATTTGTTCGTGATTTTAGCTCCATTGCAGCGCCTCTACATGAGCTTACAAAGAAAGATGTGCCGTTTGCTTGGAGTGATTCACAGGAGGAAGCGTTCAGCACTTTGAAAGATAAGTTAACCCAAGCTCCCCTATTGCAATTGCCTGATTTTAATAAAGTGTTTGAGCTTGAATGCGATGCTAGCGGTATTGGGCTAGGTGCTGTTTTGTTACAAGAAGGAAAACCAGTTGCTTATTTTAGTGAAAAATTAAGCGGTGCTAGTCTGAAATATTCTACTTATGATAAGGAGCTTTACGCTTTAGTGCGCACTTTGCATACATGGCAGCACTATCTTTGGCATCGTGAGTTTATAATCCATTCTGATCATGAGGCTTTAAAACATATTCGTGCCCAAACAAATCTGAACCGTCGTCATGCTAAATTGGTAGAATTCGTTGAGTCCTTTCCTTACATTATTAAACACAAGAACGGGAAGGACAGTGTTATTGCTGATGCTTTGTCTCGTCGCTATACCATGCTGTCACAGTTAGATTTTAAAATCTTTGGTTTGCACACTGTGAAAGATCAATATGTTGATGATGCTGATTTTAAAGATGCTTTCGGCCATTGTATTAATGGGAAACCATGGGGCAAATTTCACATACAGAATGGGTTCCTGTTTCGCGCTAACAAGCTATGTGTTCCAGCTAGCTTGGTTCGTCTTTTGTTGTTACAAGAAGCACATGGAGGCGGTCTCATGGGGCACTTTGGCGTCTACAAGACACATGAGGTGTTGGCTGCCCACTTCTTTTGGCCTCGGATGCGCGCTGATGTTGAGCGCCTTGTTGCACGCTGCACTACTTGTCAGAAAGCTAAGTCACGGTTGAACAACCATGGTTTGTATATGCCTTTGCCTGTTCCTACTTCCCCTTGGATTGATATTTCGATGGATTTTGTTTTGGGATTGCCTAGAACTAAGAAGGGGAGGGACGGCATTTTTGTGGTTGTTGATCGATTCTCCAAAATGGCTCATTTCATACCTTGTCATAAGACTGATGATGCTAGCAATGTTGCTGAATTGTTTTTTAGAGAGATTATTCGTTTGCACGGTATTCCCAACAC
Organism: Zea luxurians; assembly: GCA_029449295.1. Classification (NCBI taxonomy): domain Eukaryota; kingdom Viridiplantae; phylum Streptophyta; class Magnoliopsida; order Poales; family Poaceae; genus Zea; species Zea luxurians. The sequence continues at coordinate 128,645 of JAOPSE010000949.1, read as the reverse complement.
AATAGTCTCGGATCGTGATGCTAAGTTTCTGAGTCATTTTTGGAGATCTCTGTGGAATAAATTGGGAACTAAATTGCTGTTTAGCACCACTTGTCACCCTCAGACTGATGGTCAAACTGAGGTAGTTAATCGAACTTTGTCTACCATGCTTAAGGCTGTTTTAGACAAAAATTTGAAATGTTGGGAGGATTGCTTGCCTCATGTTGAGTTTGCTTATAATCATGCAACACATTCTTCTATAAAGATGTGCCCTTTTCAAATTGTTTATGGTTACATTCCTAGGGCACCTATTGCTTTGTTTTCGCTTGATGCTGCGGACGCCCCACACATAGATGCTCTTGCACATGTTGAACAAATGATTAATCTCCATGAACAAACTCAACAAAACATTGCTGCTGCTAATGCTAAATATCAGATTACTGGTAGTAAAGGCCGGAAACTAGTTACTTTTGAACCTGGTGATATGGTTTGGTTGCATTTGAGAAAGGATCGTTTTCCTACTTTGCGTCGTTCTAAATTGATGCCTCGTGCTGCTGGTCCTTTTAAGATACTAACCAAGATTAATGATAATACATATATCCTTGACCTGCCTGCGGAGTTTGGTGTTTCCACTAGTTTTAATGTTGCAGATTTGAAACTGTATGCGGGAGAAGATGAGGAGTTGCCGTCGAGGACGACTTCAGTTCAAGAAGGGGAGGATGATGAGGACATCAACACCAACACGAGCACATCTACACCAGCAGCACCTTCTCCAGCCCAGGCACCATCTTCCCCAGTCCAGGCGCCACCCCTTCCACCTGGGCCAGTGACTCGGGCCCGTGCAAGAGAATTGAACTACATCATGCTGTTAAAGAACGAAGGCCCGGAAGAATAGACGACCAGCCCAACTGCGGCCCATAATGGACGACCTAGGGTTGGCCGCCCCTAGGGGCTGCGCCCCCTCTCTATTTATCCAGGAGCTGCGCCTCCTTTATTTTTCGAGTTTTGTTTTAGATCTAGCTTTAGCTACCCCAGAACACGCACAAATACGTGTTATCCTCTGTGATTCAGAACTCCACCTCGAGTGATATTAAGATTGCTCGCATCTTTTTCTTGTTCGTTCTTCGATTGCGCACAGGAAACGATCTTCGTGATCAGGCCGATCTCGCATCAGCAAGGTCGGTAACCATTGGAAGTTGGTTCAGCGATTGCATGGCGCTTCGGGCTTGCTCGTCGTAGTCGGATCGCAAGGGTCATCTTCCGCCAAATCGAAATTATTCCCTCTCGCCGAAAGATCGGGCACCTCAGCTACATCAATTGGTATCAGATTTCCAGGTTGATCGGTGAGTTTATCGAGTGTTTTTTTCCTACAGTCCACAAAACCACATAAAAATTCAGGTTAGACCTTATCCCAGCACCCTTTTGAGCCTCGCACTTTCTTTCAATAATCTGCATTGTTGAATTTGTGTGCTTTCGCGTCATTTGTTGCTGGTTGCATTGTGTTCTTCCACCATTCAAACCCTAGCGCCGCCACCATCTCCCGTTTGATCACGCCACAAACCGAGTCAACATCTGATGAACCCAACGGGTAGAAGGGTGCCCGATCTTTCGATGAGAGATGATGGAGGTGGAAAACTTGTTGGAGAACGACGTTGCCTGCCCGACTACCACAACCAAGATGGTGTGGCGCCTTGAGCGACAGGTACACCGTCTCCTGATAACTACGATTTGGGGTGGAGGTCGACGTTGTGCTATCCGACTACAACAACCACAAGGGTGCTGCGCCTTAGCGATAGTTACACCGGCTCCTGTTGTTGCTGCTCTTGCCGTGCCAAGAACAGCCTTGAACCTGCAAGCAATCGAGAACAAGCAAGAAGAAGATAACAAGCAAACACGCACGGATCTGATAAAGTTGGGGTCCCGTTTCAAGTATTCGGGTGGTCTAGCCGACACACGCGTTTACAAGGAAGTAGCAAAGGCTAAACTTACATCAAACAAAACCCAAGTTCTTTGGTGGCTGCTAGTTGCTTAAATAGAGAAATAGGAAGAAGGAATTCTGGTGGAGTCATGAAGTTCCCTCGGCAGTTCCTGGACGCCTCGGGTGTAGTCTCCCATTAATTCTTGATCCACCAGCAAGTAGACGAAGGGAGTTTTCCAACAAGTATTTATTTGCATTAAACGGCCTTGGAAGTTGGAAGATATGCCCCATTTAAACTTGTACTTGATGCTGTTACGAAATCCTCTCGGGTGCAGCAGCCTTTATTGCCTTGTTGCCTTCTCCAGTCCAAGATGGTTCACCTCCCAAACACCTGATAATTAAGTTTACGTGCACGGGCTCGTGTCATTAGTCCTTGATTAGCTACGAATGGTGAAGTGGTCACTGGTATGGTTGTATCAATGATAGTGATGTCCTCATCATCCTCCCCTTCTTGCAACAAAGTCGTCCTCGACTCAAACGTGTCATTCTCTCCCAAGTATGGTGTTAAATCTGCAATGTTAAAAGAAGAACTGACCCCAAAATCTGCAGGCAACTGAACTTTATATGCATTATCATTAATTTTGTGAAGCACTTTGAAGGGTCCAGCAGCTCTTGGTTGTAATTTAGATTTGCGCATATCAGGGAATCTATCTTTCCTTAAATGCACCCATACTAAATCACCAGGTTCAAAGGTAATATGCTTTCTACCCTTGCTACCTGCTTCTTCATACTTAGCATTCATGGCTTTAATATTTGCTTTAGTTTGTTCATGCAGCTTTATAATCAGTTCAGCACGACGAGAAGCATCAAAAATCATTATTTCAGAATGTGGGATGGCGATAAGATCAATAGGAGCACGAGGGACAAAACCATACACGATTTTAAAAGGGCATAGTTTAGTTGTAGAATGCTGAGAACGATTATAGACAAACTCAATGTGAGGCAAACATTCTTCCCACAATTTGATGTTATGTTTCAGAACAGCCCTAAGCATGGTAGATAAACTACGGTTTACGACTTCAGTTTGTCCATCGGTTTGAGGGTGACAAGTAGTAGAAAAGAGCAATTTAGTTCCCAACTTAGCCCATAACGTTTTCCAAAAATGACTAAGAAATTTGGTATCCCGATCGGACACAATAATGTTTGGAACCCCATGCAAACGAACAACTTCACGAAAGAACAAATCAGCAACATGGGTAGCGTCATCAGTTTTGTGACATGGTATAAAGTGTGCCATTTTTGAAAATCTGTCCACAACAACAAAAATACTATCCCTCCCCTTCTTTGTTCTAGGTAGCCCTAAAACAAAGTCCATATAAATATCCTCCCATGGTGCACTAGGAACTGGGAGAGGCATGTATAAACCATGTGAATTAAGGCGAGACTTAGCTTTTTGACATGTAGTGCAGCGAGCAACAAATCGCTCCACGTCTCTTCTCATCTTCGGTCAAAAGAAATGGCTGGCCAGGATGTCTTCTGTCTTCTTCACACCAAAGTGTCCCATCAACCCACCGCCATGTGCTTCCTGTAATAATGATATATGCACGGAACCAGCTGGAATGCATAATTTGTTAGCCCAAAACACAAAGCCATCAGTGAGAACAAATTTGTTCCATGTCCTTCCTTCTTTACAATGTAATAGCACATCTTTGAAATCAGCATCGAAAACGTATTGTTGTTTAATTGTTTCCAAGCCAAAAATCTTAAAATCAAGTTGAGACAGCATGGTATAACGGCGAGACAAGGCATCTGCAATGACATTATCTTTTCCTTTCTTATGTTTGATGACATAGGGAAAAGATTCAATAAATTCGACCCACTTGGCATGCCTACGGTTCAGATTTGTTTGGCTCCTTAGATGCTTTAAAGATTCATGATCAGAATGTATAACAAATTCTTTAGGCCATAAGTAGTGTTGCCATGTTTCCAAAGTTCGAACTAAGGCATATAATTCTTTATCATAAGTGGAATAGTTCAGACTGGGTCCATTCAGTTTCTCACTAAAATAAGCAACAGGCTTCCCTTCTTGCAACAAGACACCACCCAAACCAATACCACTAGCATCACATTCCAATTCAAAAGTCTTACTGAAATCAGGTAATTGGAGAAGGGGTGTATGAGTTAACCTATCCTTCAATGTTTCAAATGCAACCTCTTGCGCCTTGCCCCAAGAAAATGGAGCACCCTTCTTAGTAAGCTCGTGCAATGGCCCTGCGATGGTGCTGAAATCTTTCACAAATCGACGATAGAACCCCGCAAGCCCGAGAAAGCTTCGGACTTGCGTGACCGTGGTAGGGACTGGCCAGCTATGTATGGCCTCCACCTTAGCCTGATCAACTTCAATTCCCTGCGGTGTCACAACATAGCCAAGAAAAGAGACACGGTCTGTGCAAAATGTGCACTTGTCAAGGTTACCAAATAAGCGTGCTTCACGTAAAGCATTGAAAACAGCACGTAGATGATCAAGATGGTCTACTAGACATTTGCTATAGATCAAGATGTCATCGAAGTAGACGACCACAAATCTTCCAATGAAAGCACGTAAAACCTCATTCATTAATCTCATGAAAGTACTAGGTGCATTAGTGAGACCAAAAGGCATGACTAACCACTCATACAAACCAAACTTGGTTTTAAATGCCGTTTTCCATTCATCCCCTAGCTTCATGCGAATTTGGTGATATCCACCACGTAAGTCAATTTTAGAGAAAATCATCGAGCCACTAAGTTCATCCAGCATATCATCTAACCTAGGGATAGGATGACGATATCTGATGGTAATGTTATTAATTGCTCGACAATCTACACACATGCGCCATGAGCCATCTTTCTTTGGGACTAATAAAACAGGGACAGAGCAAGGACTAAGGGACTCACGCACATAACCTTTATCGAGTAATTCTTGTACTTGTCGCTGAATCTCCTTGGTTTCTTCCGGGTTTGTCCTGTATGGCGCTCGGTTTGGCAAGGAAGCCCCTGGGATCAGGTCAATCTGATGCTCAATTCCTCTTATCGGTGGCAGGCCAGGTGGCACTTCATTTGGAAATACATCAGCATATTCCTGCAAAAGATTAGTGACAGTAGAAGGCAAAGTAGATGGTATGTTGTGAAGTGAGAACAAAGCATCCTTGCAAATAAATACATAGCAGATTGAAGCAACATCATTTAATTCAAGCAAATCAGATTTGGAAGCAAGAAAACAAGCACTTTTCAGTTGTATTTCTGTCTTCCTCACTTGAGTAGATTTAGAATTGTCACTCTTATGTTGTACCAACTCCTTTGCAGCACCTAGATTTTTATTATGAACAGATTTATTTTTCTCTTTGCAAGCTCTAGCAACTTCATCCTTCAAAATAGCATCGGGGAACATGGGGTGCAATACAAGCTTCTTCTCATTATGCATAAAAGAGTAGTGATTTGTTTTACCATGATGCACTGTGTCCTTATCAAATTACCATGGTCTACCAAATAACATAGAGCAAGCTTGCATAGGTACCATATCACAATCAATATAATCATGGTATGAACCAATTGTAAATTCCACACGGACCATACGTGTTACCTTAAGCTTACCACTGTCGTTGAACCATTGGATGTAGTAGGGGTGTGGATGTGGAAGCGTTTTCAGCCCAAGCTTCTCTACCATGGTGGTGCTTGCTAAGTTGTTGCAGCTTCCTCCATCAATTATAATACGACAAGATCGTTCCAAAACTACACATTTAGTTTGGAACAAATTGTGTCGCTGGTTTTGTTCAGCTTTAATAATTTGGGCACTCAAGACACGTCTTACAACGAGGCTCTCATAGTGTTCAGCATGTTCAGCCCCAATATGCTCTTCATCATCATGCTCCTTTTCAGCATCTTGGGCAGCAAGCATGCATATGTATCATTATCTAAATCGCTGGCTGATGAGTACTCACCATTTTCTCTTATAATTAGTACACGCTTGCTTGGGCAGTCCCTTCGGATGTGCCCAAATCCTTTGCATTGGAGGCATTGGATGTCCTTTGTTCTTCCCGTGGAAGCAATAGAAGAAGATTTGGCTACAGCTTGGGAGGATCCTTTCCCTGTCTCAATAGCACGAGAAGGTGCTGATTTCAATGGTGTTGTGGATGATCTATTGGAAGCATCTCCCTGAAACACATGGTTAGAGCTAGCAGCACTAGTGCGGGGCTGCCAAGATGTATTGCGACCTGCATAAGTGTTAGTTCTCAAGCATCGTCCCTGGACTTCTCTTTCAGCCTTACAAGAAAGATGAAATAAGCGAGTAACATTAGTGTATTCCTTGTAAGCTAATATATCCTGAATTTCTCTTGTCAAACCACACATGAACCTAGCCATTGCAGCTTCTTCATTTTCTATGAGACCACACCTCAACATGCCTATTTGTAATTGTTGATAATACTCTTCAATAGATTTGTTGCCTTGTCTAAGCTGTTGTAATTTATGTAATAAATCACGAGCATGATAGGAAGGAACAAAACGACTACGCATGATTCTTTTTAAAGCATTCCAAGTTTGTGGTATGGTAGCTGGATGTGTAGTTTGGTACTCATGCCACCAAATAGAAGCAAAATCAGTGAATTTGCTTGTAGCAGCTCGAACCTTTTTATCATCAGAAAAATCATAGCATGCAAATTTTTGATCTACCGACAATTCCCATGTTAGATATGCATCAGGATCATATTTTCCATCAAACGATGGTATGGAGAATTTAATTCTTCCTAGAGAATCATCATTTTCACGTACCTCACGTCGTGGAGGTCGACCACCCAAGCCATGGCGATCACGTCGTTGGTGTCGTCGGTGTCTAATAGATCGGTCATCACGCTCGGTGTCTGCTGAATACTCCATAGCATCATCTCTTGCGGTACCAGCAATGGAACCATAGCCATCATCATCACCTTGTTGCCTACCTGCACGCCCAACTTGGTCCATCCTATCTAAGCGCTCAATAATTGCTGCAAGAGAGGTGTTAGTAGCAGCAACTGTTCGTTCCAAAGTGGTCAATGTGTTGTTGGTAACAATTTGTGCTGTTTCTAATTGACCAATGCGCTCATTGGTGACTTGAACATCTTCATTGAGGGCATCTGTGTGCAACCTTACTTGACGTTCGAAATGTTGAATGATGCCCACTGTTCGTGGAGAATGTGGAGGTCGCGCATTTGCATCCTCTGCCATGGTTAGTGCAAAAGAGATACAAAACAAGTAATGCAGCCTAGTAGTTGCTATGATGTGGATGGATAAACACTGCCTCACTAGCAAGAAATCAAGCTCTTACAAGTTCTCACCACGCAAAGCAAGTGGCGCTGGCAAACAGCAAGAACAACAACAGTGGCTGCTAGCACAACCTGGTGGTGTTGTAGAAAAATTTGTGGATTTATAGGTGGCTGCTAAAACAATAGTTCCAAGGAATAGCTAGTACCATATTAGCCACAACAAGTTGAATAAACGTTCCACAATGGTGTTGTGCTGGTCCTAGTCCAAACCGTAATAGAGACGCGAGCCGTTACACAAATGATATCACCAAATACTCAAAACAGCAAGCTGACTTAGAAAATTGTGAAACGGTGGCACACAAACTGTCTTTGTTTTGTTGCACATGGAATTTTATCTACCAATATTCTTACTGCGATTTTTTTTTCTCTTTTTTGTACGTGTTTTTTTTGATCAGCGCGGCTTTTTTTTGTGCACTTGTCTTTTCCTTTTCCTTGTTTTTTTTGAACTACAGCTAGAGAACAGCTAGAGAACTAAAAATGGTGATCTAAACAAGGTGGCACGAACTCGAAACTCTAGCAGCAAGAAACTTTGGACCAGCAACTCGACACAAATGCAGCAACCGTGAATTCAACAAGTCGAAAACTAAGTAGTAAAGCAAAGGCTCAAAATGTTTTTAGGTGATTTTCTGTTCTAAATATATCTTTGGCAAGTGGACTGTAGGTAAATAAAATAAGGAAGATGGAGATCTCTCATGATGTAGCTGAGGTGCCCGATCTTTCGGCGAGTAGAGATAATCCCGATTTGGCGGAAGTTGACCCTTGCGATCCGACTACGACGAGCAAGCCCGAGGCGCCAATGCAATCGCTGAACCAACTCCCTGTGGTTACCGACCTTGCTGATGCGAGATCGGCCTGATCACGAAGATCGTTTCCTGTGCGCAATCGAAGAACGAACAAGAAAAAGATGCGAGCAATCTAATCTATTACTCGAGGGTGGAGTTCTGAATACACGAAGACAGCGCAGATTTGCGCGTGCTCGAGAGTAGCTAAAGCTAGATCTAAAACAAAACTCGGAAAATAAAGGAGGCGCAGCTCCTGTATAAATAGAGAGGGGGCGCAGCCCCTAGGGGCGGCCAACCCTAGGTCGTCCATTATGGGCCGCAATTGGGCTGGTCGTCTATTCTTCTGGGCCTTCGTTCTTTAACAACATGATGTAGTTCAATTCTCTTGCACGGGCCCGAGTCACTGGCCCAGGTGGAAGGGGTGGCGCCTGGGCTGGAGAAGGTGCTGCTGGTGTAGATGTGCTCGTGTTGGTGTTGATGTCCTCATCATCCTCCCCTTCTTGAACTGAAGTCGTCCTCGACGGCAACTCCTCGTCTTCTCCCGCATATGGTTTCAAATCTGCAACATTAAAACTAGTGGAAACACCAAACTCCGCAGGCAGGTCAAGGGTATAAGCATTATCATTAATCTTGGTTAGTATCTTAAAAGGACCAGCAGCACGAGGCATCAATTTAGAACGACGCAAAGTAGGAAAACGATCCTTTCTCAAATGCAACCAAACCATATCACCAGGTTCAAAAGTGACTAGTTTCCGGCCCTTACTACCAGTAATCTGATATTTAGCATTAGCAGCAGCAATGTTTTGTTGAGTTTGTTCATGGAGATTAATCATTTGTTCAACATGTGCAAGAGCATCTATGTGTGGGGCGTCCGCAGCATCAAGCGAAAACAAAGCAATAGGCGCCCTAGGAATGTAACCATAAACAATTTGAAAAGGGCACATCTTTGTAGAAGAATGGGTTGCATGATTATAAGCAAACTCAACATGAGGCAAGCAATCCTCCCAACGTTTCAAATTTTTGTCTAAAACAGCCCTAAGCATGGTAGACAAAGTTCGATTAACTACCTCAGTTTGACCATCAGTCTGAGGGTGACAAGTGGTGCTAAACAGCAATTTAGTTCCCAATTTATTCCACAGAGATCTCCAAAAATGACTCAGAAACTTAGCATCACGATCCGAGACTATTGTATTGGGAATACCGTGCAAACGAATAATCTCTCTAAAAAACAATTCAGCAACATTGCTAGCGTCATCAGTCTTATGACAAGGTATGAAATGAGCCATTTTGGAGAATCGATCAACAACCACAAAAATGCTATCCCTCCCCTTCTTAGTTCTAGGCAATCCCAAAACAAAATCCATCGAAATATCAATCCAAGGGGAAGTAGGAACAGGCAAAGGCATATACAAACCATGGTTGTTCAACCGTGACTTAGCTTTCTGACAAGTAGTGCAGCGTGCAACAAGGCGCTCAACATCAGCGCGCATCCGAGGCCAAAAGAAGTGGGCAGCCAACACCTCATGTGTCTTGTAGACGCCAAAGTGCCCCATGAGACCGCCTCCATGTGCTTCCTGTAACAACAAAAGACGAACCGAGCTAGCTGGAACACACAGCTTGTTAGCGCGAAACAGGAACCCATCCTGTATGTGAAATTTGCCCCATGGTTTCCCATTAATACAATGGCCGAAAGCATCTTTAAAATCAGCATCATCAACATATTGATCTTTCACAGTGTGCAAACCAAAGATTTTAAAATCTAACTGTGACAGCATGGTATAGCGACGAGACAAAGCATCAGCAATAACATTGTCCTTCCCGTTCTTGTGTTTAATAATGTAAGGAAAGGACTCAATGAATTCTACCCATTTAGCATGACGACGGTTCAGATTTGTTTGGGTACGAATATGTTTTAAAGCCTCATGATCAGAATGGATTATAAACTCACGATGCCAAAGATAGTGCTGCCATGTATGCAAAGTGCGCACTAAAGCGTAAAGCTCCTTATCATAGGTAGAATATTTCAGACTAGCACCGCTTAATTTTTCACTAAAATAAGCAACTGGTTTTCCTTCTTGTAACAAAACAGCACCTAGCCCAATACCGCTAGCATCGCATTCAAGCTCAAACACTTTATTAAAATCAGGCAATTGCAATAGGGGAGCTTGGGTTAACTTATCTTTCAAAGTGTTGAACGCTTCCTCCTGGGAATCACTCCAAGCAAATGGAACATCTTTCTTTGTAAGCTCATGTAGAGGCACTGCAATGGAGCTAAAATCACGAACAAATCTGCGGTAGAAACCGGCAAGTCCAATAAAGCTCCGAATTTGTGTGACCGTCGTCGGTGTAGGCCACTCCCGAATGGCAGCAATCTTGCTGCTATCCACCTCAATGCCCTGTGGAGTAACAACATAACCAAGAAACGAGACACGTCGTGTACAAAAGATGCATTTTTCCATGTTAGCAAATAACTGGGCAGCACGCAATGCATCAAAAACAGCACTTAAATGTTCCAAATGCTCTTTCTTAGATTTGCTGTAAATAAGAATATCATCAAAATAAACAACCACAAACAATCCTATGAAGGGCCTTAGAACTTCATTCATCACTCGCATAAAAGTGCTGGGAGCATTAGTCAATCCAAACGGCATAACCAACCATTCATATAAACCAAATTTCGTTTTAAAAGCCGTTTTCCATTCATCACCCAGTTTCATTCTAATCTGGTGGTAACCACTACGCAAATCAATCTTAGTGAAAATAATGGCACCACTAAGCTCATCTAGCATATCATCAAGGCGTGGTATAGGATATCGATAACGAATAGTGATGTTATTAATAGCACGACAGTCTACACACATACGCCATGACCCATCTTTCTTGGGAACAAGTAACACAGGAACAGAGCAAGGACTAAGAGACTCACGAATGTATCCCTTGTCAAGCAACGCCTGTACCTGGCGCTGAATCTCCTTCGTCTCATCCGGATTTGTACGGTACGGTGCGCGGTTCGGAAGCTGTGCGCCGGGAATGAGGTCGATCTGGTGCTCAATGCCACGAAGTGGTGGGAGACCCGGTGGTAAGTCTTTGGGAAAGACATCAGCGTACTCCTGCAAAAGGTTAGCAACCATAGGGGGAATAGCCAAAGATGGTGCATCATCAAGTGAAATGAGGACACTAGAGCATATAAGTGCATAGCATGGCAAATGAGCACCGTGTAGATCATCAAAATCAGCACGTGTAGCAAGTAAAACAGGAGCCTTCAACTTGATTTCAGAAGGAACAGAGGGCGATGGATCAAGTTGTTTAGCAGTTATAGCAGCTCGGGCAAGATCATCTTTAACAATTTGTTCAGGTGTCATTGGATGTATAATTATTTTCTGACCCTTAAAAATGAAAGAATAATGATTCGAACGACCATGATGCAAGCTATCAGTATCATATTGCCAAGGTCGACCAAGTAACAAAGAGCATGCTTCCATGGGAATAACATCACAATCAACAAAATCAGAATAAGCACCCATGGAGAAAGGAACGCGCACGGAACGTGTGATTTTTATTTTACCACCATCATTAAGCCATTGAATGTGATATGGGTTTGGATGCTTACGAGTGGGTAACGATAACTTTTCGACCAGCTTGGTACTCGCCAAATTATTGCAACTGCCGCTGTCGATAATGATGCGAATTGACCGCTCCTGCACAACACCCTTTGTATGGAACAGAGTGTGTCGCTGATTCTTCTCGGGCAAAGCGACCTGTGTACTGAGAACACGCTGCACAACAAGACTTTCATACCTATCAGCGTCGTCCGGGTTGACATGTACCTCCGCCTTAGCTGCATGGTCAGTGGCAAGTAGTGCATGTTCAATTTCTTCAGAATCACTAGCGGAAGAGTACTCACCATCGTCACGAATGAGCAAAGTGCGCTTGTTTGGGCAGTCCCGAATCACATGGCCAAATCCTCTACAGCGATGACACTGAATATCTCGTGTACGACCTGTGGGTGGGGCAGTGCTGGCTGGTTTGGTCGTCTTCTCGCGTGGAGTAGTGGTGGACGTGGATGGCGCAGGGGGAACTGGTGCTGAGGTGGATGTCGAGCTTCGTCCTGCAAAGGGGTTAGAATATGGCTTCGAGCGGCGTCCCTGCACTTCACGTTCAGCTTTGCAAGCATATTCAAATAAAGTAGTCATATCATAATATTCCTTATAATCAAGTATATCTTGGATTTCGCGGTTTAAACCACCACGAAAACGTGCCATAGCAGCGTCGTTGTCCTCTAATATGCCACAACGAATCATACCTTTTTGTAACTCCTGGAAATAGTCCTCAACAGATTGAGAACCTTGCTGAAAACGCTGCATTTTATTAAGCAAATCACGAGCATAATACGAAGGCACAAATCGATGTCGCATCGCAGCTTTCAACTGATCCCAAGTGGTTGGAATAGTAGTGGGATGTTTTATTTTAAACTCACGCCACCAAATTAAAGCAAAATCAGTAAATTCACTAATAGCAGCTTTAACCTGAGAATGTGCAGCAATATCATGGCATGAAAATTTTTGTTCAACCTCTAACTCCCAATCAAGATATGCAGCAGGATCATATTTGCCATTAAAAGGTGGAATTTTAAATTTAATCTTAGAAAATAAGTCATTAGGGGGATGACGAACCACACGGCGTGCACGACCACGGCGATCTCCATCTTCCCACTCAGTGTCACCGCCGTAGTCCTGCTCCATCTTTGTGGTCAACGCATCAAGGCGTGCCAGGATGGTGTCGAGTGTGGTGCGAGTCGCCGTTTGAGCAAGGTCAAGCTGGTTGAAACGCTCGGTCGTCGAAGTGACCGTTGAATCAAGCCGTTCATGCATCGTCCTAATGTCATCAGCAAGTCCATCAACTTGTCCCTTTACTTCCAGCAACTGGGCATCCACCGTGTCATGTGCTCCTGCCATAGTTAGCGCAAACACCAAAACACCAAAAAAAAAACGACAAAAACAGGGGTGTACTGCTCACAAGGCGCTTACACTAGTGCTGTTATCAAATTCTTATCCGTTCTTACCAAGCCACAGTGGTGAACTGCAACCAACAGGTGGAACCGGTGAAAGATTGGATGAGCGATTGCCTGGAGAAACAGAAACCTACTCGTCGTAGAAATATGTGGAGTTCTGGGTAGGCTGCACTCAAGTCAAGGATTAGCACGACCAAACAATAATGCAAAGTTGAATTATAGTGCAAAACACGAAACTATATTGCTGGCCACAAGTGCAAAGGACGGATGGAACTAGCAGAATGGCAGTACCGTAAATATTGTACTAGCGAGGCCACTAGTAGGAATCACAAGTGATTTTGTTTTTCTTTTTTGTATAAATTTTTTGATATTTTTCTCAGCACAAGAAGCAACAAAATAGGAGCTACACGAAGTTTCACCTAGAACAGAGTTCAGATGTGGTCTACAGAAAATGAGAAGTTCTCTGAAAAGCGTGCGAGAACTTTGATGAATTTTTTTCTTTATCTTCCTGAATTTTTTTGACAATTTTGTCGAAACCCAAACAGACCGGCCTCAGAATGGTGTCAACTAGCTCCTGTAAAAATTTCAGATTTTTCGGACACCCGAGCGAAAAGTTATGCCCGGTTTAAGGAAGGTAGCTCAAGTTATGTTTTCAAACGACCGGGATGAAACAACCGTATCCTATCTCCTTCGTTGTTTTTTTTTCTGTTTTTTTTTGACGTAACCGAAGGAGAAAAACAAGGAAACGATGTTGACTCGGTTTTTTATTTTTTCTATTTTTTTTTCGTAACCGAAGGAGAAAAACAAGGAAACGGCCGTTGACTCGGTTTGTTTTTTTCTGTTTTTTTTTGACGTAACCGAAGGAGAAAAACAAGGAAACAATGTTGACTTGGTTTGTGGCGTGATCAAAGGGGAGATGGTGGCGGCGCTAGGATTTGAATGGTGGAAGAACACAATGCAACCAGCAACAAATGACGCGAAAGCACACAAATTCAACAATGCAGATTATTGAAAGAAAGTGCGAGGCTCAAAAGGGTGCTGGGATAAGGTCTAACCTGAATTTTTATGTGGTTTTGTGGACTGTAGGAAAAAAAACACTCGATAAACTCACCGATCAACCTGGAAATCTGATACCAATTGATGTAGCTGAGGTGCCCGATCTTTCGGCGAGTAGAGATAATCCCGATTTGGCGGAAGTTGACCCTTGCGATCCGACTACGACGAGCAAGCCCGAGGCGCCAATGCAATCGCTGAACCAACTCCCTGTGGTTACCGACCTTGCTGATGCGAGATCGGCCTGATCACAAAGATCGTTTCCTGTGCGCAATCGAAGAACGAACAAGAAAAAGATGCGAGCAATCTAATCTATTACTCGAGGGTGGAGTTCTGAATACACGAAGACAGCGCAGATTTGCGCGTGCTCGAGAGTAGCTAAAGCTAGATCTAAAACAAAACTCGGAAAATAAAGGAGGCGCAGCTCCTGTATAAATAGAGAGGGGGCGCAGCCCCTAGGGGCGGCCAACCCTAGGTCGTCCATTATGGGCCGCAATTGGGCTGGTCGTCTATTCTTCTGGGCCTTCGTTCTTTAACAACATGATGTAGTTCAATTCTCTTGCACGGGCCCGAGTCACTGGCCCAGGTGGAAGGGGTGGCGCCTGGGCTGGAGAAGGTGCTGCTGGTGTAGATGTGCTCGTGTTGGTGTTGATGTCCTCATCATCTCACCGAGCAACCTGAAATTTGATACCACTTGATGAACCCAACGGGTAGAAGGGTGCCCGATCTTTCGATGAGAGATGATGGAGGTGGAAAACTTGTTGGAGAACGACGTTGGCTGCCCGACTACCACAACCAAGATGGTGTGGTGCCTTGAGCGACAGGTACACCGTCTCCTGATAACTACGATTTGGGGTGGAGGTCGACGTTGTGCTATCCGACTACAACAACCACAAGGGTGCTGCGCCTTAGCGATAGTTACACCGGCTCCTGTTGTTGCTGCTCTTGCCGTGCCAAGAACAGCCTTAAACCTACAAGCAATCGAGAACAGGCAAGAACAAGATAACAAGCAAACACGCACGGATCTGATAAAGTTGGGGTCCCGTTTCAAGTATTCGGGTGGTCTAGCCGACACACGCGTTTACAAGGAAGTAGCAAAGGCTAAACTTACATCAAACAAAACCCAAGTTCTTTGGTGGCTGCTAGTTGCTTAAATAGAGAAATAGGAAGAAGGAATTCTGGTGGAGTCATGAAGTTCCCTCGGCAGTTCCTGGACGCCTCGGGTGTAGTCTCCCATTAATTCTTGATCCACCAGCAAGTAGACGAAGGGAGCTTTCCAACAAGTATTTATTTGCATTAAACGGCCTTGGAAGTTGGAAGATATGCCTCATTTAAACTTGTACTTGATGCTGTTACGAAATCCTCTCGGGTGCAGCAGCCTTTATTGCCTTGTTGCCTTCTCCAGTCTAAGATGGTTCACCTCCCAAACACCTGATAATTAAGTTTACGTGCACGGGCTCGTGTCATTGGTCCTTGATTAGCTACGAATGGTGAAGTGGTCACTAGTATGGTTGTATCAATGATAGTGATGTCCTCATCAACATCGTTTCCTTGTTTTTCTCCTTCGGTTACGTCAAAAAAAACAGAAAAAACAAACCGAGTCAACGGTCGTTTCCTTGTTTTTCTCCTTCGGTTACAAAAAAAACAGAAAAAAAACAAACCGAGTCAACGGCCGCTCCTTGTTTTTCTCCTTCGGTTAGTAAAAAAACAGAAACAAAAAAAAAAGAAAACGAAGGAGAAAGGATACGGTTGTTTCATCCCGGTCGTTTTAAAACATAACTTGAGGTACCTTCCGTAAAACGGGCATAACTTTTCGCTCGGGTGTCCAAAAAATCTAAAATTTTTACAGGAGCTTGTTGACACCATTCTGAGGCCGGCCAAACTCACCTATGGTCTGTTTGGGTTTTGACAAAATTGTCAAAAAAAATTCAGGAAAATAAAGAAAAAAATTCATCAAAGTTCTCGCACGCTTTTCAGAGATGGTGTCGAGTGTGGTGCGAGTCGCCGTTTGAGCAAGGTCAAGCTGGTTGAAACGCTCGGTCGTCGAAGTGACCGTTGAATCAAGCCGTTCATGCATCGTCCTAATGTCATCAGCAAGTCCATCAACTTGTCCCCTTATTTCCAGCAACTGGGCATCCACCGTGTCGGGTGCTCCTGCCATAGTTAGCGCAAACACCAAAACACCAAAAGAAGAAAAAAAACAACGACAAAAAACAGGGGTGTACTGCTCACAAGGCGCTCACACTAGTGCTGTTATCAAATTCTTATCCGTTCTTACCAAGCCACAGTGGTGAACTGCAACCAACAGGTGGAACCGGTGAAAGATTGGATGAGCGATTGCCTGGAGAAACAGAAACCTGCTCGTCGTAGAAATATGTGGAGTTGTGGGTAGGCTGCACTCAAGTCAATGATTAGCACAATCAAACAATAATGCAAAGTTGAATTATAGTGCAGAACACGAAACTATATTGCTGGCCACAAGTGCAAAAGACGGATGGAACTAGCAGAATGGCAGTACCGTAAATATTGTACTAGCGAGGCCACTAGTAGGAATCACAAGTGATTTTTGTTTTTCTTTTTTGTATGATTTTTTGATATTTTTCTCAGCACAAGAAGCAACAAAATAGGAGCTAGACGAAGTTTCACCTAAAACAGAGATCAGATGTGGTCTACAGAAAATCAGGAAGTTCTCTGAAAAGCGTGCGAGAACTTTGACGGATTTTTTTCTTTATTTTCCTGAATTTTTTTGACAATTTTGTCGAAACCCAAACAGACCGAAGGTGAGTTTGGCCGGCCTCAGAATGGTGTCAATAAGCTCCTGTAAAAATTTCAGATTTTTTGGACACCCGAGCGAAAAGTTATGCCCGGTTTAAGGAAGGTACCTCAAGCTATGTTTTCAAACGACCGGGATGAAACAACCGTATCCTTTCTCCTTCGTTGTTTTTTGTTTCTGTTTTTTTTGACGTAACCGAAGGAGAAAAACAAGGAAACGATGTTGACTCGATTTGTTTTTTTTTCTGTTTTTTTCGTAACCGAAGGAGAAAAACAAGGAAATGGTCGTTGACTCGGTTTGTTTTTTTCTGTTTTTTTTGACGTAACCGAAGGAGAAAAACAAGGAAACGGTGTTGACTCGGTTTGTGGCGTGATCAAAGGGGAGATGGTGGCGGCGCTAGGGTTTGAATGGTGGAAGAACACAATGCAACCAGCAACAAATGACGCGAAAGCACACAAATTCAACAATGCAGATTATTGAAAGAAAGTGCGAGGCTCAAAAGGGTATTGGGATAAGGTCTAACCTGAATTTTTATGTGGTTTTGTGGACTATAGGAAAAAAAACACTCGATAAACTCACCGATCAACCTGGAAATCTGATACCAATTGATGTAACTGAGGTGCCCGATCTTTCGGCGAGTAGAGATAATTCCGATTTGGCGGAAGATGACCCTTGCGATCCGACTACGACGAGCAAGCCCGAGGCGCCAATGCAATCGCTGAACCAACTCCCTGTGGTTACCGACCTTGCTGATGCGAGATCGGCCTGATCACGAAGATCGTTTCCTGTGCGCAATCGAAGAACGAACAAGAAAAAGATGCGAGCAATCTAATCTATTACTCGAGGGTGGAGTTCTGAATACACGAAGACAGCGCAGATTTGCGCGTGCTCGAGAGTAGCTAAAGCTAGATCTAAAACAAAACTCAAGAAATAAAGGAGGCGCAGCTCCTGGATAAATAGAGAGGGGGCGCAGCCCCTAGGGGCGGCCAACCCTAGGTCGTCCATTATGGGCCGCAGTTGGGCTGGTCGTCTATTCTTCCGGGCCTTCGTTCTTTAACAGCATGATGTAGTTCAATTCTCTTGCACGGGCCCGAGTCACTGGCCCAGGTGGAAGGGGTGGCGCCTGGACTGGTGAAGATGGCGCCTGGGCTGGAGAAGGTGCTGCTGGTGTAGATGTGCTCGTGTTGGTGTTGAAGTCCTCATCAACTTGCGGCAACGAAATTGCGCGAAACCACCCCAAACATGAGTTTTGGACCTAAAGTAGTGGATTGGGCATGTTCGTTGTGAAAAACGAAGAAATGGTTCCTGTGGCAAAAACTCGTGCTTTGTATGCACCCCGACACCCGTTTTCGGAATGGGTGACATGCGGCAACGAAATTGTGCGAAACCAGCCCAAACATGAGTTTTGGACCTAAAGAGGTGGATTGGGCATGTTCGTTGCGAAAACCGAAGAAATGGTTCCGGTGGCAAAAACTCGTGCTTTGTATGCACCCTGACACCCGTTTTTTGAATGGATGACTTGCGGCAACGAAATTGCGCGAAATCACCCCAAACATGAGTTTTGGACCTAAAGTAGTGGATTGGGCATGTTCGTTGCGAAAAACAAAGAAATGGTTCCGGTGGCAAAAACTCGTGCTTGTATGCACCCCACACCCGTTTTCGGAATGGGTGACTTGCGGCAACGAAATTGCGCGAAACCACCCCAAACATGATCTTTGGACCTAAAGTAGTGGATTGGGCATGTTCGTTGCGAAAAACAAAGAAATGGTTCCGGTGCCAAAAACTCGTGCTTTGTATGCACCCTGACACCCATTTACGGAATGAGTGACGAGCGGCGACGAAATAGCGTGAAACCACCCCAAACATGAGTATTGGACCTAAAGTAGTGGATTGGGCATGTTCGTTGCGAAAAACGAAGAAATGGTTCCGGTGGCTAAAACTCGTGCAGGTATGCACCCCGACACCCATTTCCGAAATGGGTGATGTGCGGCAACGAAATTGCACGAAACCACTCCAAACATGAGTTTTGGACCTAAAGTAGTGGTTTGGGCATGTTCGTTCCGAAAAACGAAGAAATGGTTCTGGTGGCAAAAACTCGTGCTTGTATGCACCCCGACACCCGTTTTCGGAATGGGTGACATGCGGCAACGAAATTGTGCGAAACCAGCCCAAACATTAGTTTTGGACCTAAAGTGGTGGATTGGGGATGTTCGTTGCGAAAAACGTAGAAATGGTTCCGGTGGCAAAAACTCGTGCTTTGTATGCACCCCGACACCCGTTTTTGGAATGGATGACTTGCGGCAACGAAATTGCGCGAAACCACCCCAAACATGAGTTTTGGACCTAAAGTAGTGGATTGGGCATGTTCGTTGTGAAAAACGAAGAAATGGTTCCTGTGGCAAAAACTCGTGCTTTGTATGCACCCCGACACCCGTTTTCGGAATGGGTGACATGCGGCAACGAAATTGTGCGAAACCAGCCCAAACATGAGTTTTGGACCTAAAGAGGTGGATTGGGCATGTTCGTTGCGAAAACCGAAGAAATGGTTCCGGTGGCAAAAACTCGTGCTTTGTATGCACCCTGACACCCGTTTTTTGAATGGATGACTTGCGGCAACGAAATTGCGCGAAATCACCCCAAACATGAGTTTTGGACCTAAAGTAGTGGATTGGGCATGTTCGTTGCGAAAAACAAAGAAATGGTTCCGGTGGCAAAAACTCGTGCTTGTATGCACCCCACACCCGTTTTCGGAATGGGTGACTTGCGGCAACGAAATTGCGCGAAACCACCCCAAACATGATCTTTGGACCTAAAGTAGTGGATTGGGCATGTTCGTTGCGAAAAACAAAGAAATGGTTCTGGTGCCAAAAACTCGTGCTTTGTATGCACCCTGACACCCGTTTACGGAATGAGTGACGAGCGGCGACGAAATAGCGTGAAACCACCCCAAACATGAGTATTGGACCTAAAGTAGTGGATTGGGCATGTTCGTTGCGAAAAACGAAGAAATGGTTCCGGTGGCTAAAACTCGTGCAGGTATGCACCCCGACACCCATTTCCGAAATGGGTGATGTGCGGCAACGAAATTGCACGAAACCACTCCAAACATGAGTTTTGGACCTAAAGTAGTGGTTTGGGCATGTTCGTTCCGAAAAACGAAGAAATGGTTCTGGTGGCAAAAACTCGTGCTTGTATGCACCCCGACACCCGTTTTCGGAATGGGTGACATGCAGCAATGAAATTGTGCGAAACCAGCCCAAACATTAGTTTTGGACCTAAAGTGGGGGATTGGGGATGTTCGTTGCGAAAAACGAAGAAATGGTTACGGTGGCAAAAACTCGTGCTTTGTATGCACCCCGACACCCGTTTTTGGAATGGATGACTTGCGGCAACGAAATTGCGCGAAACCACCCCAAACATGAGTTTTGGACCTAAAGTAGTGGATTGGGCATGTTCGTTGTGAAAAACAAAGAAATGGTTCCTGTGGCAAAAACTCGTGCTTTGTATGCACCCCGACACCCGTTTTCGGAATGGGTGACAAGCGGCAACGAAATTGTGCGAAACCAGCCCAAACATGAGTTTTGGACCTAAAGAGGTGGATTGGGCATGTTCGTTGCGAAAACCGAAGAAATGGTTCCGGTGGCAACAACTCGTGCTTTGCACCCCACACCCGTTTTCGGAATGGGTGACGTGCGGCAACGAAATTGCGCGAAACCACCCAAACATGATATTTGGACCTAAAGTAGTGGATTGGGCATGTTCGTTGCGAAAAACAAAGAAATGGTTCTGGTGCCAAAAACTCGTGCTTTGTATGCACCCTGACACCCGTTTTCGGAATGGGTGACATGCGGCAACGAAATTGTGCGAAACTAGCCCAAACATTAGGTTTGGACCTAAAGTGGTGGATTGGGCATGTTCGTTGCGAAAAACGAAGCAATGGTTCCGGTGGCAAAAACTCATGCTTTGTATGCACCCCGACACCCGTTTTTAGAATGGATGACTTGCGGCAACGAAATTGTGCGAAACCACCCCAAACATGAGTTTTGGACCTAAAGTAGTGGATTGGGCATGTTCGTTGTGAAAAACGAAGAAATGGTTCCTGTGGCAAAAATTTGTGCTTTGTATGCACCCCGACACCCGTTTTCAGAATGGGTGACATGCGGCAACGAAATTGTGCGAAACTAGCCCAAACATGAGTTTTGGACCTAAAGTGGTAGATTGGGCATGTTCGTTGCGAAAACCGAAGAAATGGTTCCGGTGGCAAAAACTCGTGCTTTATATGCACCCTGACACCCGTTTTTTGAATGGATGACTTGCGGCAACGAAATTGCGCGAAATCACCCCAAACATGAGTTTTGGACCTAAAGTAGTGGATTGGGCATGTTCGTTGCGAAAAACAAAGAAATGGTTCCGGTGGCAAAAACTCGTGCTTGTATGCACCCCACACCCGTTTTCGGAATGGGTGACTTGCGGCAACGAAATTGCGCGAAACCACCCCAAACATGATCTTTGGACCTAAAGTAGTGGATTGGGCATGTTCGTTGCGAAAAACAAAGAAATGGTTCCGGTGCCAAAAACTCGTGCTTTGTATGCACCTTGACACCCATTTACGGAATGAGTGACGAGCGGCGACGAAATAGCGTGAAACCACCCCAAACATGAGTATTGGACCTAAAGTAGTGGATTGGGCATGTTCGTTGCGAAAAACGAAGAAATGGTTCCGGTGGCTAAAACTCATGCAAGTATGCACCCCGACACCCATTTCCGAAATGGGTGATGTGCGGCAACGAAATTGCACGAAACCACTCCAAACATGAGTTTTGGACCTAAAGTAGTGGTTTGGGCATGTTCGTTCCGAAAAACGAAGAAATGGTTCTGGTGGCAAAAACTCGTGCTTGTATGCACCCCGACACCCGTTTTCGGAATGGGTGACATGCGGGAACGAAATTGTGCGAAACCAGCCCAAACATTAGTTTTGGACCTAAAGTGGTGGATTGGGGATGTTCGTTGCGAAAAACGAAGAAATGGTTCCGGTGGAAAAAACTCGTGCTTTGTATGCACCCCGACACCCGTTTTTGGAATGGATGACTTGCGGCAACGAAATTGCGCGAAACCACCCCAAACATGAGTTTTGGACCTAAAGTAGTGGATTGGGCATGTTCGTTGTGAAAAACGAAGAAATGGTTCCTGTGGCAAAAACTCATGCTTTGTATGCACCCCGACACCCGTTTTCGGAATGGGTGACATGCGGCAACGAAATTGTGCGAAACCAGCCCAAACATGAGTTTTGGACCTAAAGAGGTGGATTGGGCATGTTCGTTGCGAAAACCGAAGAAATGGTTCCGGTGGCAAAAACTCGTGCTTTGTATGCACCCTGACACCCGTTTTTTGAATGGATGACTTGCGGCAACGAAATTGCGCGAAATCACCCCAAACATGAGTTTTGGACCTAAAGTAGTGGATTGGGCATGTTCGTTGCGAAAAACAAAGAAATGGTTCCGGTGGCAAAAACTCGTGCTCGTATGCACCCCACACCCGTTTTCGGAATGGGTGACTTGCGGCAACGAAATTGCGCGAAACCAGCCCAAACATGATCTTTGGACCTAAAGTAGTGGATTAGGCATGTTCGTTGCGAAAAACAAAGAAATGGTTCCGGTGCCAAAAACTCGTGCTTTGTATGCACCCTGACACACGCTTACGGAATGAGTGACGAGCGGCGACGAAATAGCGTAAAACCACCCCAAACATGAGTATTGGACCTAAAGTAGTGGATTGGGCATGTTCGTTGCGAAAAACGAAGAAATGGTTCCGGTGGCAAAAACTCGTGCAGGTATGCACCCCGACACCCATTTCCGAAATGGGTGATGTGCGGCAACGAAATTGCACGAAACCACTCCAAACATGAGTTTTGGACCTAAAGTAGTGGTTTGGGCATGTTCGTTCCGAAAAACGAAGAAATGGTTCCGGTGGCAAAAACTCGTGCTTGTATGCACCCCGACACCCGTTTTCGGAATGGGTGACATGCGGCAACGAAATTGTGCGAAACCAGCCCAAACATTAGTTTTGGACCTAAAGTGGTGGATTGGGCATGTTCGTTGTGAAAAACGAAGAAATGGTTCCGGTGGCAAAAACTCGTGCTTTGTATGCACCCCGACACCCGTTTTTGGAATGGATGACTTGCGGCAACGAAATTGCGCGAAACCACCCCAAACATGAGTTTTGGACCTAAAGTAGTGGATTGGGCATGTTCGTTGTGAAAAACGAAGAAATGGTTCCTGTGGCAAAAACTCGTGCTTTGTATGCACCCTGACACCCGTTTTCGGAATGGGTGACATGCGGCAACGAAATTGTGCGAAACCAGCCCAAACATGAGTTTTGGACCTAAAGAGGTGGATTGGGCATGTTCGTTGCGAAAACCGAAGAAATGGTTCCGGTGGCAAAAACTCGTGCTTTGTATGCACCCTACACCCGTTTTTTGAATGGATGACTTGCGGCAACGAAATTGCGCGAAATCACCCCAAACATGAGTTTTGTACCTAAAGTAGTGGATTGGGCCTGTTCGTTGCGAAAAACAAAGAAATGGTTCCGGTGGCAAAAACTCGTGCTTGTATGCACCCCACACCCGTTTTCGGAATGGGTGACTTGCGGCAACGAAATTGCGCGAAACCACCCCAAACATGATCTTTGGACCTAAAGTAGTGGATTGGGCATGTTCGTTGCGAAAAACAAAGAAATGGTTCCGGTGCCAAAAACTCGTGCTTTGTATGCACCCTGACACCCGTTTACGGAATGAGTGACGAGCGGCGACGAAATAGCGTGAAACCACCCCAAACATGAGTATTGGACCTAAAGTAGTGGATTGGGCATGTTCGTTGCGAAAAACGAAGAAATGGTTCCGGTGGCTAAAACTCGTGCAGGTATGCACCCCGACACCCATTTCCGAAATGGGTGATGTGCGGCAACGAAATTGCACGAAACCACTCCAAACATGAGTTTTGGACATAAAGTAGTGGTTTGGGCATGTTCGTTCCGAAAAACGAAGAAATGGTTCTGGTGGCAAAAACTCGTGCTTGTATGCACCCCGACACCCGTTTTCGGAATGGGTGACATGCGGCAATGAAATTGTGCGAAACCAGCCCAAACATTAGTTTTGGACCTAAAGTGGGGGATTGGGGATGTTCGTTGCGAAAAACGAAGAAATGGTTCCGGTGGCAAAAACTCGTGCTTTAATTTGTATGCACCCCGACACCCGTTTTTGGAATGGATGACTTGCGGCAACGAAATTGCGCGAAACCACCCCAAACATGAGTTTTGGACCTAAAGTAGTGGATTGGGCATGTTCGTTGTGAAAAACGAAGAAATGGTTCCTGTGGCAAAAACTCGTGCTTTGTATGCACCCCGACACCCGTTTTCGGAATAGGTGACAAGCGGCAACGAAATTGTGCGAAACCAGCCCAAACATGAGTTTTGGACCTAAAGAGGTGGATTGGGCATGTTCGTTGCGAAAACCGAAGAAATGGTTCCGGTGGCAAAAACTCGTGCTTTGCACCCCACACCCGTTTTCGGAATGGGTGACGTGCGGCAACGAAATTGCGCGAAACCACCCAAACATGATCTTTGGACCTAAAGTAGTGGATTGGGCATGTTCGTTACGAAAAACAAAGAAATGGTTCTGGTGCCAAAAACTCGTGCTTTGTATGCACCCTGACACCCGTTTTCGGAATGGGTGACATGCGGCAACGAAATTGTGCGAAACTAGCCCAAACATTAGTTTTGGACCTAAAGTGGTGGATTGGGCATGTTCGTTGCGAAAAACGAAGCAATGGTTCCGGTGGCAAAAACTCATGCTTTGTATGCACCCCAACACCCGTTTTTAGAATGGATGACTTGCGGCAACGAAATTGCGCGAAACCACCCCAAACATGAGTTTTGGACCTAAAGTAGTGGATTGGGCATGTTCGTTGTGAAAAACGAAGAAATGGTTCCTGTGGCAAAAATTCGTGCTTTGTATGCACCCCGACACCCGTTTTCGGAATGGGTGACATGCGGCAACGAAATTGTGCGAAACTAGCCCAAACATGAGTTTTGGACCTAAAGTGGTGGATTGGGCATGTTCGTTGCGAAAACCGAAGAAATGGTTCCGGTGGCAAAAACTCGTGCTTTGTATGCACCCTGACACCCGTTTTTTGAATGGATGACTTGCGGCAACGAAATTGCGCGAAATCACCCCAAACATGAGTTTTGGACCTAAAGTAGTGGATTGGGCATGTTCGTTGCGAAAAACAAAGAAATGGTTCCGGTGGCAAAAACTCGTGCTTGTATGCACCCCACACCCGTTTTCGGAATGGGTGATGTGCGGCAACGAAATTGCGCGAAACCACCCCAAACATGATCTTTGGACCTAAAGTAGTGGATTGGGCATGTTCGTTGCGAAAAACAAAGAAATGGTTCCGGTGCCAAAAACTCGTGCTTTGTATGCACCCTGACACCCGTTTACGGAATGAGTGACGAGCGGCGACGAAATAGCGTGAAACCACCCCAAACATGAGTATTGGACCTAAAGTAGTGGATTGGGCATGTTCGTTGCGAAAAACGAAGGAATGGTTCCGGTGGCAAAAACTCGTGCATGTATGCACCCCGACACCCATTTCCGAAATGGGTGATGTGCGGCAACGAAATTGCACGAAACCACTCCAAACATGAGTTTTGGACCTAAAGTAGTGGATTGGGCATGTTCGTTCCGAAAAACGAAGAAATGGTTCTGGTGGCAAAAACTCGTGCTTGTATGCACCCCGACACCCGTTTTCGGAATGGGTGACATGCGGGAACGAAATTGTGCGAAACCAGCCCAAACATTAGTTTTGGACCTAAAGTGGTGGATTGGGGATGTTCGTTGCGAAAAACGAAGAAATAGTTCCGATGGAAAAAAACTCGTGCTTTGTATGCACCCAGACACCCGTTTTTGGAATGGATGACTTGCGGCAACGAAATTGCGCGAAACCACCCCAAACATGAGTTTTGGACCTAAAGTAGTGGATTGGGCATGTTCGTTGTGAAAAACGAAGAAATGGTTCCTGTGGCAAAAACTCATGCTTTGTATGCACCCCGACACCCGTTTTCGGAATGGGTGACATGCGGCAACGAAATTGTGCGAAACCAGCCCAAACATGAGTTTTGGACCTAAAGAGGTGGATTGGGCATGTTCGTTGCGAAAACCGAAGAAATGGTTCCGGTGGCAAAAACTCGTGCTTTGTATGCACCCTGACACCCGTTTTTTGAATGGATGACTTGCGGCAACGAAATTGCGCGAAATCACCCCAAACATGAGTTTTGGACCTAAAGTAGTGGATTGGGCATGTTCGTTGCGAAAAACAAAGAAATGGTTCCGGTGGCAAAAACTCGTGCTCGTATGCACCCCACACCCGTTTTCGGAATGGGTGACTTGCGGCAACGAAATTGCGCGAAACCAGCCCAAACATGATCTTTGGACCTAAAGTAGTGGATTAGGCATGTTCGTTGCGAAAAACAAAGAAATGGTTCCGGTGCCAAAAACTCGTGCTTTGTATGCACCCTGACACCCGCTTACGGAATGAGTGACGAGCGGCGACGAAATAGCGTAAAACCACCCCAAACATGAGTATTGGACCTAAAGTAGTGGATTGGGCATGTTCGTTGCGAAAAACGAAGAAATGGTTCCGGTGGCAAAAACTCGTGCTTTGTATGCACCCTGACACCCGTTTACGGAATGAGTGACGAGCGGCGACGAAATAGCGTGAAACCACCCCAAACATATTGGACCTAAAGTAGTGGATTGGGCATGTTCGTTGCGAAAAACGAAGAAATGGTTCCGGTGGCTAAAACTCGTGCAGGTATGCACCCCGACACCCATTTCCGAAATGGGTGATGTGCGGCAACGAAATTGCACGAAACCACTCCAAACATGAGTTTTGGACCTAAAGTAGTGGTTTGGGCATGTTCGTTCCGAAAAACGAAGAAATGGTTCTGGTGGCAAAAACTCGTGCTTGTATGCACCCCGACACCCGTTTTCGGAATGGGTGACATGCGGCAATGAAATTGTGCGAAACCAGCCCAAACATTAGTTTTGGACCTAAAGTGGGGGATTGGGGATGTTCGTTGCGAAAAACGAAGAAATGGTTACGGTGGCAAAAACTCGTGCTTTGTATGCACCCCGACACCCGTTTTTGGAATGGATGACTTGCGGCAACGAAATTGCGCGAAACCACCCCAAACATGAGTTTTGGACCTAAAGTAGTGGATTGGGCATGTTCGTTGTGAAAAACAAAGAAATGGTTCCTGTGGCAAAAACTCGTGCTTTGTATGCACCCCGACACCCGTTTTCGGAATGGGTGACAAGCGGCAACGAAATTGTGCGAAACCAGCCCAAACATGAGTTTTGGACCTAAAGAGGTGGATTGGGCATGTTCGTTGCGAAAACCGAAGAAATGGTTCCGGTGGCAAAAACTCGTGCTTTGCACCCCACACCCGTTTTCGGAATGGGTGACGTGCGGCAACGAAATTGCGCGAAACCACCCAAACATGATCTTTGGACCTAAAGTAGTGGATTGGGCATGTTCGTTGCGAAAAACAAAGAAATGGTTCTGGTGCCAAAAACTCGTGCTTTGTATGCACCCTGACACCCGTTTTCGGAATGGGTGACATGCGGCAACGAAATTGTGCGAAACTAGTCCAAACATTAGTTTTGGACCTAAAGTGGTGGATTGGGCATGTTCGTTGCGAAAAACGAAGCAATGGTTCCGGTGGCAAAAACTCATGCTTTGTATGCACCCCGACACCCGTTTTTAGAATGGATGACTTGCGGCAACGAAATTGCGCGAAACCACCCCAAACATGAGTTTTGGACCTAAAGTAGTGGATTGGGCATGTTCGTTGTGAAAAACGAAGAAATGGTTCCTGTGGCAAAAATTCGTGCTTTGTATGCACCCCGACACCCGTTTTCAGAATGGGTGACATGCGGCAACGAAATTGTGCGAAACTAGCCCAAACATGAGTTTTGGACCTAAAGTGGTGGATTGGGCATGTTCGTTGCGAAAACCGAAGAAATGGTTCCGGTGGCAAAAACTCGTGCTTTATATGCACCCTGACACCCGTTTTTTGAATGGATGACTTGCGGCAACGAAATTGCGCGAAATCACCCCAAACATGAGTTTTGGACCTAAAGTAGTTGATTGGGCATGTTCGTTGCGAAAAACAAAGAAATGGTTCCGGTGGCAAAAACTCGTGCTTGTATGCACCCCACACCCGTTTTCGGAATGGGTGACTTGCGGCAACGAAATTGCGCGAAACCACCCCAAACATGATCTTTGGACCTAAAGTAGTGGATTGGGCATGTTCGTTGCGAAAAACAAAGAAATGGTTCCGGTGCCAAAAACTCGTGCTTTGTATGCACCCTGACACCCATTTACGGAATGAGTGACGAGCGGCGACGAAATAGCGTGAAACCACCCCAAACATGAGTATTGGACCTAAAGTAGTGGATTGGGCATGTTCGTTGTGAAAAACGAAGAAATGGTTCCGGTGGCTAAAACTCGTGCAAGTATGCACCCCGACACCCATTTCCGAAATGGGTGATGTGCGGCAACGAAATTGCACGAAACCACTCCAAACATGAGTTTTGGACCTAAAGTAGTGGTTTGGGCATGTTCGTTCCGAAAAACGAAGAAATGGTTCTGGTGGCAAAAACTCGTGCTTGTATGCACCCCGACACACGTTTTCGGAATGGGTGACATGCGGGAACGAAATTGTGCGAAACCAGCCCAAACATTAGTTTTGGACCTAAAGTGGTGGATTGGGGATGTTCGTTGCGAAAAACGAAGAAATGGTTCCGGTGGAAAAAAACTCGTGCTTTGTATGCACCCCGACACCCGTTTTTGGAATGGATGACTTGCGGCAACGAAATTGCGCGAAACCACCCCAAACATGAGTTTTGGACCTAAAGTAGTGGATTGGGCATGTTCGTTGTGAAAAACGAAGAAATGGTTCCTGTGGCAAAAACTCGTGCTTTGTATGCACCCTGACACCCGTTTTCGGAATGGGTGACATGCGGCAACGAAATTGTGCGAAACCAGCCCAAACATGAGTTTTGGACCTAAAGAGGTGGATTGGGCATGTTCGTTGCGAAAACCGAAGAAATGGTTCCGGTGGCAAAAACTCGTGCTTTGTATGCACCCTACACCCGTTTTTTGAATGGATGACTTGCGGCAACGAAATTGCGCGAAATCCCCCCAAACATGAGTTTTGGACCTAAAGTAGTGGATTGGGCATGTTCGTTGCGAAAAACAAAGAAATGGTTCCGGTGGCAAAAACCCGTGCTTGTATGCACCCCACACCCGTTTTCGGAATGGGTGACTTGCGGCAACGAAATTGCGCGAAACCACCCCAAACATGATCTTTGGACCTAAAGTAGTGGATTGGGCATGTTCGTTGCGAAAAACAAAGAAATAGTTCCGGTGCCAAAAACTCGTGCTTTGTATGCACCCTGACACCCGTTTACGGAATGAGTGACGAGCGGCGACGAAATAGCGTGAAACCACCCCAAACATGAGTATTGGACCTAAAGTAGTGGATTGGGCATGTTCGTTGCGAAAAACAAAGAAATGGTTCCGGTGGCTAAAACTCGTGCAGGTATGCACCCCGACACCCATTTCCGAAATGGGTGATGTGCGGCAACGAAATTGCACGAAACCACTCCAAACATGAGTTTTGGACCTAAAGTAGTGGTTTGGGCATGTTCGTTCCGAAAAACGAAGAAATGGTTCTGGTGGCAAAAACTCGTGCTTGTATGCACCCCGACACCCGTTTTCGGAATGGGTGACATGCGGCAATGAAATTGTGCGAAACCAGCCCAAACATTAGTTTTGGACCTAAAGTGGGGGATTGGGGATGTTCGTTGCGAAAAACGAAGAAATGGTTACGGTGGCAAAAACTCGTGCTTTGTATGCACCCCGACACCCGTTTTTGGAATGGATGACTTGCGGCAACGAAATTGCGCGAAACCACCCCAAACATGAGTTTTGGACCTAAAGTAGTGGATTGGGCATGTTCGTTGTGAAAAACAAAGAAATGGTTCCTGTGGCAAAAACTCGTGCTTTGTATGCACCCCGACACCCGTTTTCGGAATGGGTGACAAGCGGCAACGAAATTGTGCGAAACCAGCCCAAACATGAGTTTTGGACCTAAAGAGGTGGATTGGGCATGTTCGTTGCGAAAACCGAAGAAATGGTTCCGGTGGCAAAAACTCGTGCTTTGCACCCCACACCCGTTTTCGGAATGGGTGACGTGCGGCAACGAAATTGCGCGAAACCACCCAAACATGATCTTTGGACCTAAAGTAGTGGATTGGGCATGTTCGTTGCGAAAAACAAAGAAATGGTTCTGGTGCCAAAAACTCGTGCTTTGTATGCACCCTGACACCCGTTTTCGGAATGGGTGACATGCGGCAACGAAATTGTGCGAAAC
Source organism: Zea luxurians (assembly GCA_029449295.1). NCBI lineage: Eukaryota > Viridiplantae > Streptophyta > Magnoliopsida > Poales > Poaceae > Zea > Zea luxurians. The sequence continues at coordinate 98,293 of JAOPSE010000949.1, read as the reverse complement.
TAGTCCAAACATTAGTTTTGGACCTAAAGTGGTGGATTGGGCATGTTCGTTGCGAAAAACGAAGCAATGGTTCCGGTGGCAAAAACTCATGCTTTGTATGCACCCCGACACCCGTTTTTAGAATGGATGACTTGCGGCAACGAAATTGCGCGAAACCACCCCAAACATGAGTTTTGGACCTAAAGTAGTGGATTGGGCATGTTCGTTGTGAAAAACGAAGAAATGGTTCCTGTGGCAAAAATTCGTGCTTTGTATGCACCCCGACACCCGTTTTCAGAATGGGTGACATGCGGCAACGAAATTGTGCGAAACTAGCCCAAACATGAGTTTTGGACCTAAAGTGGTGGATTGGGCATGTTCGTTGCGAAAACCGAAGAAATGGTTCCGGTGGCAAAAACTCGTGCTTTATATGCACCCTGACACCCGTTTTTTGAATGGATGACTTGCGGCAACGAAATTGCGCGAAATCACCCCAAACATGAGTTTTGGACCTAAAGTAGTTGATTGGGCATGTTCGTTGCGAAAAACAAAGAAATGGTTCCGGTGGCAAAAACTCGTGCTTGTATGCACCCCACACCCGTTTTCGGAATGGGTGACTTGCGGCAACGAAATTGCGCGAAACCACCCCAAACATGATCTTTGGACCTAAAGTAGTGGATTGGGCATGTTCGTTGCGAAAAACAAAGAAATGGTTCCGGTGCCAAAAACTCGTGCTTTGTATGCACCCTGACACCCATTTACGGAATGAGTGACGAGCGGCGACGAAATAGCGTGAAACCACCCCAAACATGAGTATTGGACCTAAAGTAGTGGATTGGGCATGTTCGTTGTGAAAAACGAAGAAATGGTTCCGGTGGCTAAAACTCGTGCAAGTATGCACCCCGACACCCATTTCCGAAATGGGTGATGTGCGGCAACGAAATTGCACGAAACCACTCCAAACATGAGTTTTGGACCTAAAGTAGTGGTTTGGGCATGTTCGTTCCGAAAAACGAAGAAATGGTTCTGGTGGCAAAAACTCGTGCTTGTATGCACCCCGACACACGTTTTCGGAATGGGTGACATGCGGGAACGAAATTGTGCGAAACCAGCCCAAACATTAGTTTTGGACCTAAAGTGGTGGATTGGGGATGTTCGTTGCGAAAAACGAAGAAATGGTTCCGGTGGAAAAAAACTCGTGCTTTGTATGCACCCCGACACCCGTTTTTGGAATGGATGACTTGCGGCAACGAAATTGCGCGAAACCACCCCAAACATGAGTTTTGGACCTAAAGTAGTGGATTGGGCATGTTCGTTGTGAAAAACGAAGAAATGGTTCCTGTGGCAAAAACTCGTGCTTTGTATGCACCCTGACACCCGTTTTCGGAATGGGTGACATGCGGCAACGAAATTGTGCGAAACCAGCCCAAACATGAGTTTTGGACCTAAAGAGGTGGATTGGGCATGTTCGTTGCGAAAACCGAAGAAATGGTTCCGGTGGCAAAAACTCGTGCTTTGTATGCACCCTACACCCGTTTTTTGAATGGATGACTTGCGGCAACGAAATTGCGCGAAATCCCCCCAAACATGAGTTTTGGACCTAAAGTAGTGGATTGGGCATGTTCGTTGCGAAAAACAAAGAAATGGTTCCGGTGGCAAAAACCCGTGCTTGTATGCACCCCACACCCGTTTTCGGAATGGGTGACTTGCGGCAACGAAATTGCGCGAAACCACCCCAAACATGATCTTTGGACCTAAAGTAGTGGATTGGGCATGTTCGTTGCGAAAAACAAAGAAATAGTTCCGGTGCCAAAAACTCGTGCTTTGTATGCACCCTGACACCCGTTTACGGAATGAGTGACGAGCGGCGACGAAATAGCGTGAAACCACCCCAAACATGAGTATTGGACCTAAAGTAGTGGATTGGGCATGTTCGTTGCGAAAAACAAAGAAATGGTTCCGGTGGCTAAAACTCGTGCAGGTATGCACCCCGACACCCATTTCCGAAATGGGTGATGTGCGGCAACGAAATTGCACGAAACCACTCCAAACATGAGTTTTGGACCTAAAGTAGTGGTTTGGGCATGTTCGTTCCGAAAAACGAAGAAATGGTTCTGGTGGCAAAAACTCGTGCTTGTATGCACCCCGACACCCGTTTTCGGAATGGGTGACATGCGGCAATGAAATTGTGCGAAACCAGCCCAAACATTAGTTTTGGACCTAAAGTGGGGGATTGGGGATGTTCGTTGCGAAAAACGAAGAAATGGTTCCGGTGGCAAAAACTCGTGCTTTAATTTGTATGCACCCCGACACCCGTTTTTGGAATGGATGACTTGCGGCAACGAAATTGCGCGAAACCACCCCAAACATGAGTTTTGGACCTAAAGTAGTGGATTGGGCATGTTCGTTGTGAAAAACGAAGAAATGGTTCCTGTGGCAAAAACTCGTGCTTTGTATGCACCCCGACACCCGTTTTCGGAATAGGTGACAAGCGGCAACGAAATTGTGCGAAACCAGCCCAAACATGAGTTTTGGACCTAAAGAGGTGGATTGGGCATGTTCGTTGCGAAAACCGAAGAAATGGTTCCGGTGGCAAAAACTCGTGCTTTGCACCCCACACCCGTTTTCGGAATGGGTGACGTGCGGCAACGAAATTGCGCGAAACCACCCAAACATGATCTTTGGACCTAAAGTAGTGGATTGGGCATGTTCGTTGCGAAAAACAAAGAAATGGTTCTGGTGCCAAAAACTCGTGCTTTGTATGCACCCTGACACCCGTTTTCGGAATGGGTGACATGCGGCAACGAAATTGTGCGAAACTAGCCCAAACATTAGTTTTGGACCTAAAGTGGTGGATTGGGCATGTTCGTTGCGAAAAACGAAGCAATGGTTCCGGTGGCAAAAACTCATGCTTTGTATGCACCCCGACACCCGTTTTTAGAATGGATGACTTGCGGCAACGAAATTGCGCGAAACCACCCCAAACATGAGTTTTGGACCTAAAGTAGTGGATTGGGCATGTTCGTTGTGAAAAACGAAGAAATGGTTCCTGTGGCAAAAATTCGTGCTTTGTATGCACCCCGACACCCGTTTTCGGAATGGGTGACATGCGGCAACGAAATTGTGCGAAACTAGCCCAAACATGAGTTTTGGACCTAAAGTGGTGGATTGGGCATGTTCGTTGCGAAAACCGAAGAAATGGTTCCGGTGGCAAAAACTCGTGCTTTGTATGCACCCTGACACCCGTTTTTTGAATGGATGACTTGCGGCAACGAAATTGCGCGAAATCACCCCAAACATGAGTTTTGGACCTAAAGTAGTGGATTGGGCATGTTCGTTGCGAAAAACAAAGAAATGGTTCCGGTGGCAAAAACTCGTGCTTGTATGCACCCCACACCCGTTTTCGGAATGGGTGATGTGCGGCAACGAAATTGCGCGAAACCACCCCAAACATGATCTTTGGACCTAAAGTAGTGGATTGGGCATGTTCGTTGCGAAAAACAAAGAAATGGTTCCGGTGCCAAAAACTCGTGCTTTGTATGCACCCTGACACCCGTTTACGGAATGAGTGACGAGCGGCGACGAAATAGCGTGAAACCACCCCAAACATGAGTATTGGACCTAAAGTAGTGGATTGGGCATGTTCGTTGCGAAAAACGAAGAAATGGTTCCGGTGGCAAAAACTCGTGCATGTATGCACCCCGACACCCATTTCCGAAATGGGTGATGTGCGGCAACGAAATTGCACGAAACCACTCCAAACATGAGTTTTGGACCTAAAGTAGTGGATTGGGCATGTTCGTTCCGAAAAACGAAGAAATGGTTCTGGTGGCAAAAACTCGTGCTTGTATGCACCCCGACACCCGTTTTCGGAATGGGTGACATGCGGGAACGAAATTGTGCGAAACCAGCCCAAACATTAGTTTTGGACCTAAAGTGGTGGATTGGGGATGTTCGTTGCGAAAAACGAAGAAATGGTTCCGGTGGAAAAAAACTCGTGCTTTGTATGCACCCCGACACCCGTTTTTGGAATGGATGACTTGCGGCAACGAAATTGCGCGAAACCACCCCAAACATGAGTTTTGGACCTAAAGTAGTGGATTGGGCATGTTCGTTGTGAAAAACGAAGAAATGGTTCCTGTGGCAAAAACTCATGCTTTGTATGCACCCCGACACCCGTTTTCGGAATGGGTGACATGCGGCAACGAAATTGTGCGAAACCAGCCCAAACATGAGTTTTGGACCTAAAGAGGTGGATTGGGCATGTTCGTTGCGAAAACCGAAGAAATGGTTCCGGTGGCAAAAACTCGTGCTTTGTATGCACCCTGACACCCGTTTTTTGAATGGATGACTTGCGGCAACGAAATTGCGCGAAATCACCCCAAACATGAGTTTTGGACCTAAAGTAGTGGATTGGGCATGTTCGTTGCGAAAAACAAAGAAATGGTTCCGGTGGCAAAAACTCGTGCTCGTATGCACCCCACACCCGTTTTCGGAATGGGTGACTTGCGGCAACGAAATTGCGCGAAACCAGCCCAAACATGATCTTTGGACCTAAAGTAGTGGATTAGGCATGTTCGTTGCGAAAAACAAAGAAATGGTTCCGGTGCCAAAAACTCGTGCTTTGTATGCACCCTGACACCCGCTTACGGAATGAGTGACGAGCGGCGACGAAATAGCGTAAAACCACCCCAAACATGAGTATTGGACCTAAAGTAGTGGATTGGGCATGTTCGTTGCGAAAAACGAAGAAATGGTTCCGGTGGCAAAAACTCGTGCAGGTATGCACCCCGACACCCATTTCCGAAATGGGTGATGTGCGGCAACGAAATTGCACGAAACCACTCCAAACATGAGTTTTGGACATAAAGTAGTGGTTTGGGCATGTTCGTTCCGAAAAACGAAGAAATGGTTCCGGTGGCAAAAACTCGTGCTTGTATGCACCCCGACACCCGTTTTTGGAATGGGTGACATGCGGCAACGAAATTGTGCGAAACCAGCCCAAACATTAGTTTTGGACCTAAAGTGGTGGATTGGGCATGTTCGTTGTGAAAAACGAAGAAATGGTTCCGGTGGCAAAAACTCGTGCTTTGTATGCACCCCGACACCCGTTTTTGGAATGGATGACTTGCGGCAACGAAATTGCGCGAAACCACCCCAAACATGAGTTTTGGACCTAAAGTAGTGGATTGGGCATGTTCGTTGTGAAAAACGAAGAAATGGTTCCTGTGGCAAAAACTCGTGCTTTGTATGCACGCCGACACCCGTTTTCGGAATGGGTGACATGCGGCAACGAAATTGTGCGAAACCAGCCCAAACATGAGTTTTGGACCTAAAGAGGTGGATTGGGCATGTTCGTTGCGAAAACCGAAGAAATGGTTCCGGTGGCAAAAACTCGTGCTTTGTATGCACCCTGACACCCGTTTTTTGAATGGATGACTTGCGGCAACGAAATTGCGCGAAATCACCCCAAACATGAGTTTTGGACCTAAAGTAGTGGATTGGGCATGTTCGTTGCGAAAAACAAAGAAATGGTTCCGGTGGCAAAAACTCGTGCTTGTATGCACCCCACACCCGTTTTCGGAATGGGTGACTTGCGGCAACGAAATTGCGCGAAACCACCCCAAACATGATCTTTGGACCTAAAGTAGTGGATTGGGCATGTTCGTTGCGAAAAACAAAGAAATGGTTCCGGTGCCAAAAACTCGTGCTTTGTATGCACCCTGACACCCGTTTACGGAATGAGTGACGAGCGGCGACGAAATAGCGTGAAACCACCCCAAACATGAGTATTGGACCTAAAGTAGTGGATTGGGCATGTTCGTTGCGAAAAACGAAGAAATGGTTCCGGTGGCTAAAACTCGTGCAGGTATGCACCCCGACACCCATTTCCGAAATGGGTGATGTGCGGCAACGAAATTGCACGAAACCACTCCAAACATGAGTTTTGGACCTAAAGTAGTGGTTTGGGCATGTTCGTTCCGAAAAACGAAGAAATGGTTCTGGTGGCAAAAACTCGTGCTTGTATGCACCCCGACACCCGTTTTCGGAATGGGTGACATGCGGCAATGAAATTGTGCGAAACCAGCCCAAACATTAGTTTTGGACCTAAAGTGGGGGATTGGGGATGTTCGTTGCGAAAAACGAAGAAATGGTTCCGGTGGCAAAAACTCGTGCTTTAATTTGTATGCACCCCGACACCCGTTTTTGGAATGGATGACTTGCGGCAACGAAATTGCGCGAAACCACCCCAAACATGAGTTTTGGACCTAAAGTAGTGGATTGGGCATGTTCGTTGTGAAAAACGAAGAAATGGTTCCTGTGGCAAAAACTCGTGCTTTGTATGCACCCCGACACCCGTTTTCGGAATAGGTGACAAGCGGCAACGAAATTGTGCGAAACCAGCCCAAACATGAGTTTTGGACCTAAAGAGGTGGATTGGGCATGTTCGTTGCGAAAACCGAAGAAATGGTTCCGGTGGCAAAAACTCGTGCTTTGCACCCCACACCCGTTTTCGGAATGGGTGACGTGCGGCAACGAAATTGCGCGAAACCACCCGAACATGATCTTTGGACCTAAAGTAGTGGATTGGGCATGTTCGTTGCGAAAAACAAAGAAATGGTTCTGGTGCCAAAAACTCGTGCTTTGTATGCACCCTGACACCCGTTTTCGGAATGGGTGACATGCGGCAACGAAATTGTGCGAAACTAGCCCAAACATTAGTTTTGGACCTAAAGTGGTGGATTGGGCATGTTCGTTGCGAAAAACGAAGCAATGGTTCCGGTGGCAAAAACTCATGCTTTGTATGCACCCCGACACCCGTTTTTAGAATGGATGACTTGCGGCAACGAAATTGCGCGAAACCACCCCAAACATGAGTTTTGGACCTAAAGTAGTGGATTGGGCATGTTTGTTGTGAAAAACGAAGAAATGGTTCCTGTGGCAAAAATTCGTGCTTTGTATGCACCCCGACACCCGTTTTCAGAATGGGTGACATGCGGCAACGAAATTGTGCGAAACTAGCCCAAACATGAGTTTTGGACCTAAAGTGGTGGATTGGGCATGTTCGTTGCGAAAACCGAAGAAATGGTTCCGGTGGCAAAAACTCGTGCTTTGTATGCACCCTGACACCCGTTTTTTGAATGGATGACTTGCGGCAACGAAATTGCGCGAAATCACCCCAAACATGAGTTTTGGACCTAAAGTAGTGGATTGGGCATGTTCGTTGCGAAAAACAAAGAAATGGTTCCGGTGGCAAAAACTCGTGCTTGTATGCACCCCACACCCGTTTTCGGAATGGGTGATGTGCGGCAACGAAATTGCGCGAAACACCCCAAACATGATCTTTGGACCTAAAGTAGTGGATTGGGCATGTTCGTTGCGAAAAACAAAGAAATGGTTCCGGTGCCAAAAACTCGTGCTTTGTATGCACCCTGACACCCGTTTACGGAATGAGTGACGAGCGGCGACGAAATAGCGTGAAACCACCCCAAACATGAGTATTGGACCTAAAGTAGTGGATTGGGCATGTTCGTTGCGAAAAACGAAGAAATGGTTCCGGTGGCAAAAACTCGTGCATGTATGCACCCCGACACCCATTTCCGAAATGGGTGATGTGCGGCAACGAAATTGCACGAAACCACTCTAAACATGAGTTTTGGACCTAAAGTAGTGGATTGGGCATGTTCGTTCCGAAAAACGAAGAAATGGTTCTGGTGGCAAAAACTCGTGCTTGTATGCACCCCGACACCCGTTTTCGGAATGGGTGACATGCGGGAACGAAATTGTGCGAAACCAGCCCAAACATTAGTTTTGGACCTAAAGTGGTGGATTGGGGATGTTCGTTGCGAAAAACGAAGAAATGGTTCCGGTGGAAAAAACTCGTGCTTTGTATGCACCCCGACACCCGTTTTTGGAATGGATGACTTGCGGCAACGAAATTGCGCGAAACCACCCCAAACATGAGTTTTGGACCTAAAGTAGTGGATTGGGCATGTTCGTTGTGAAAAACGAAGAAATGGTTCCTGTGGCAAAAACTCATGCTTTGTATGCACCCCGACACCCGTTTTCGGAATGGGTGACATGCGGCAACGAAATTGTGCGAAACCAGCCCAAACATGAGTTTTGGACCTAAAGAGGTGGATTGGGCATGTTCGTTGCGAAAACCGAAGAAATGGTTCCGGTGGCAAAAACTCGTGCTTTGTATGCACCCTGACACACGTTTTTTGAATGGATGACTTGCGGCAACGAAATTGCGCGAAATCACCCCAAACATGAGTTTTGGACCTAAAGTAGTGGATTGGGCATGTTCGTTGCGAAAAACAAAGAAATGGTTCCGGTGGCAAAAACTCGTGCTCGTATGCACCCCACACCCTTATTCGGAATGGGTGACTTGCGGCAACGAAATTGCGCGAAACCAGCCCAAACATGATCTTTGGACCTAAAGTAGTGGATTAGGCATGTTCGTTGCGAAAAACAAAGAAATGGTTCCGGTGCCAAAAACTCGTGCTTTGTATGCACCCTGACACCCGCTTACGGAATGAGTGACGAGCGGCGACGAAATAGCGTAAAACCACCCCAAACATGAGTATTGGACCTAAAGTAGTGGATTGGGCATGTTCGTTGCGAAAAACGAAGAAATGGTTCCGGTGGCAAAAACTCGTGCTTTGTATGCACCCTGACACCCGTTTTTTGAATGGATGACTTGCGGCAACGAAATTGCGCGAAATCACCCCAAACATGAGTTTTGGACCTAAAGTAGTGGATTGGGCATGTTCGTTGCGAAAAACAAAGAAATGGTTCCGGTGGCAAAAACTCGTGCTTGTATGCACCCCACACCCGTTTTCGGAATGGGTGATGTGCGGCAACGAAATTGCGCGAAACACCCCAAACATGATCTTTGGACCTAAAGTAGTGGATTGGGCATGTTCGTTGCGAAAAACAAAGAAATGGTTCCGGTGCCAAAAACTCGTGCTTTGTATGCACCCTGACACCCGTTTACGGAATGAGTGACGAGCGGCGACGAAATAGCGTGAAACCACCCCAAACATGAGTATTGGACCTAAAGTAGTGGATTGGGCATGTTCGTTGCGAAAAACGAAGAAATGGTTCCGGTGGCAAAAACTCGTGCATGTATGCACCCCGACACCCATTTCCGAAATGGGTGATGTGCGGCAACGAAATTGCACGAAACCACTCTAAACATGAGTTTTGGACCTAAAGTAGTGGATTGGGCATGTTCGTTCCGAAAAACGAAGAAATGGTTCTGGTGGCAAAAACTCGTGCTTGTATGCACCCCGACACCCGTTTTCGGAATGGGTGACATGCGGGAACGAAATTGTGCGAAACCAGCCCAAACATTAGTTTTGGACCTAAAGTGGTGGATTGGGGATGTTCGTTGCGAAAAACGAAGAAATGGTTCCGGTGGAAAAAACTCGTGCTTTGTATGCACCCCGACACCCGTTTTTGGAATGGATGACTTGCGGCAACGAAATTGCGCGAAACCACCCCAAACATGAGTTTTGGACCTAAAGTAGTGGATTGGGCATGTTCGTTGTGAAAAACGAAGAAATGGTTCCTGTGGCAAAAACTCATGCTTTGTATGCACCCCGACACCCGTTTTCGGAATGGGTGACATGCGGCAACGAAATTGTGCGAAACCAGCCCAAACATGAGTTTTGGACCTAAAGAGGTGGATTGGGCATGTTCGTTGCGAAAACCGAAGAAATGGTTCCGGTGGCAAAAACTCGTGCTTTGTATGCACCCTGACACACGTTTTTTGAATGGATGACTTGCGGCAACGAAATTGCGCGAAATCACCCCAAACATGAGTTTTGGACCTAAAGTAGTGGATTGGGCATGTTCGTTGCGAAAAACAAAGAAATGGTTCCGGTGGCAAAAACTCGTGCTCGTATGCACCCCACACCCTTATTCGGAATGGGTGACTTGCGGCAACGAAATTGCGCGAAACCAGCCCAAACATGATCTTTGGACCTAAAGTAGTGGATTAGGCATGTTCGTTGCGAAAAACAAAGAAATGGTTCCGGTGCCAAAAACTCGTGCTTTGTATGCACCCTGACACCCGCTTACGGAATGAGTGACGAGCGGCGACGAAATAGCGTAAAACCACCCCAAACATGAGTATTGGACCTAAAGTAGTGGATTGGGCATGTTCGTTGCGAAAAACGAAGAAATGGTTCCGGTGGCAAAAACTCGTGCAGGTATGCACCCCGACACCCATTTCCGAAATGGGTGATGTGCGGCAACGAAATTGCACGAAACCACTCCAAACATGAGTTTTGGACATAAAGTAGTGGTTTGGGCATGTTCGTTCCGAAAAACGAAGAAATGGTTCCGGTGGCAAAAACTCGTGCTTGTATGCACCCCGACACCCGTTTTCGGAATGGGTGACATGCGGCAACGAAATTGTGCGAAACCAGCCCAAACATTAGTTTTGGACCTAAAGTGGTGGATTGGGCATGTTCGTTGTGAAAAACGAAGAAATGGTTCCGGTGGCAAAAACTCGTGCTTTGTATGCACCCCGACACCCGTTTTTGGAATGGATGACTTGCGGCAACGAAATTGCGCGAAACCACCCCAAACATGAGTTTTGGACCTAAAGTAGTGGATTGGGCATGTTCGTTGTGAAAAACGAAGAAATGGTTCCTGTGGCAAAAACTCGTGCTTTGTATGCACGCCGACACCCGTTTTCGGAATCGGTGACATGCGGCAACGAAATTGTGCGAAACCAGCCCAAACATGAGTTTTGGACCTAAAGAGGTGGATTGGGCATGTTCGTTGCGAAAACCGAAGAAATGCTTCCGATGGCAAAAACTCGTGCTTTGTATGCACCCTGACACCCGTTTTTTGAATGGATGACTTGCGGCAACGAAATTGCGCGAAATCACCCCAAACATGAGTTTTGGACCTAAAGTAGTGGATTGGGCATGTTCGTTGCGAAAAACAAAGAAATGGTTCCGGTGGCAAAAACTCGTGCTTGTATGCACCCCACACCCGTTTTCGGAATGGGTGACTTGCGGCAACGAAATTGCGCGAAACCACCCCAAACATGATCTTTGGACCTAAAGTAGTGGATGCGCATGTTCGTTGCGAAAAACAAAGAAATGGTTCCGGTGCCAAAAACTCGTGCTTTGTATGCACCCTGACACCCGTTTACGGAATGAGTGACGAGCGGCGACGAAATAGCGTGAAAGCACCCCAAACATGAGTATTGGACCTAAAGTAGTGGATTGGGCATGTTCGTTGCGAAAAACGAAGAAATGGTTCCGGTGGCTAAAACTCGTGCAGGTATGCACCCCGACACCCATTTCCGAAATGGGTGATGTGCGGCAACGAAATTGCACGAAACCACTCCAAACATGAGTTTTGGACCTAAAGTAGTGGTTTGGGCATGTTCGTTCCGAAAAACGAAGAAATGGTTCTGGTGGCAAAAACTCGTGCTTGTATGCACCCCGACACCCGTTTTCGGAATGGGTGACATGCGGCAATGAAATTGTGCGAAACCAGCCCAAACATTAGTTTTGGACCTAAAGTGGGGGATTGGGGATGTTCGTTGCGAAAAACGAAGAAATGGTTCCGGTGGCAAAAACTCGTGCTTTAATTTGTATGCACCCCGACACCCGTTTTTGGAATGGATGACTTGCGGCAACGAAATTGCGCGAAACCACCCCAAACATGAGTTTTGGACCTAAAGTAGTGGATTGGGCATGTTCGTTGTGAAAAACGAAGAAATGGTTCCTGTGGCAAAAACTCGTGCTTTGTATGCACCCCGACACCCGTTTTCGGAATAGGTGACAAGCGGCAACGAAATTGTGCGAAACCAGCCCAAACATGAGTTTTGGACCTAAAGAGGTGGATTGGGCATGTTCGTTGCGAAAACCGAAGAAATGGTTCCGGTGGCAAAAACTCGTGCTTTGCACCCCACACCCGTTTTCGGAATGGGTGACATGCGGCAACGAAATTGTGCGAAACTAGCCCAAACATTAGTTTTGGACCTAAAGTGGTGGATTGGGCATGTTCGTTGCGAAAAACGAAGCAATGGTTCCGGTGGCAAAAACTCATGCTTTGTATGCACCCCGACACCCGTTTTTAGAATGGATGTCTTGCGGCAACGAAATTGCGCGAAACCACCCCAAACATGAGTTTTGGACCTAAAGTAGTGGATTGGGCATGTTCGTTGTGAAAAACGAAGAAATGGTTCCTGTGGCAAAAATTCGTGCTTTGTATGCACCCCGACACCCGTTTTCGGAATGGGTGACATGCGGCAACGAAATTGTGCGAAACTAGCCCAAACATGAGTTTTGGACCTAAAGTGGTGGATTGGGCATGTTCGTTGCGAAAACCGAAGAAATGGTTCCGGTGGCAAAAACTCGTGCTTTGTATGCACCCTGACACCCGTTTTTTGAATGGATGACTTGCGGCAACGAAATTGCGCGAAATCACCCCAAACATGAGTTTTGGACCTAAAGTAGTGGATTGGGCATGTTCGTTGCGAAAAACAAAGAAATGGTTCCGGTGGCAAAAACTCGTGCTTGTATGCACCCCACACCCGTTTTCGGAATGGGTGATGTGCGGCAACGAAATTGCGCGAAACCACCCCAAACATGATCTTTGGACCTAAAGTAGTGGATTGGGCATGTTCGTTGCGAAAAACAAAGAAATGGTTCCGGTGCCAAAAACTCGTGCTTTGTATGCACCCTGACACCCGTTTACGGAATGAGTGACGAGCGGTGACGAAATAGCGTGAAACCACCCCAAACATGAGTATTGGACCTAAAGTAGTGGATTGGGCATGTTCGTTGCGAAAAACGAAGAAATGGTTCCGGTGGCAAAAACTCGTGCATGTATGCACCCCGACACCCATTTCCGAAATGGGTGATGTGCGGCAACGAAATTGCACGAAACCACTCCAAACTTGAGTTTTGGACCTAAAGTAGTGGATTGGGCATGTTCGTTCCGAAAAACGAAGAAATGGTTCCGGTGGCAAAAACTCGTGCTTGTATGCACCCCGACACCCGTTTTCGGAACGGGTGACATGCGGCAACGAAATTGTGCGAAACTAGCCCAAACATGAGTTTTGGACCTAAAGTGGTGGATTGGGCATGTTCGTTGCGAAAACCGAAGAAATGGTTCCGGTGGCAAAAACTCGTGCTTTGTATGCACCCTGACACCCGTTTTTTGAATGGATGACTTGCGGCAACGAAATTGCGCGAAATCAACCCAAACATGAGTTTTGGACCTAAAGTAGTGGATTGGGCATGTTCGTTGCGAAAAACAAAGAAATGGTTCCGGTGGCAAAAACTCGTGCTTGTATGCACCCCACACCCGTTTTCGGAATGGGTGACGTGCGGCAACGAATTTGCGCGAAACCACCCAAACATGATCTTTGGACCTAAAGTAGTGGATTGGGCATGTTCGTTGCGAAAAACAAAGAAATGGTTCCGGTGCCAAAAACTCGTGCTTTGTATGCACCCAGACTCCCGTTTACGGAATGAGTGACGAGCGGCAACGAAATTGTGTGAAACCACCCCAAACATGAGTATTGGACCTAAAGTAGTGGATTGGGCATGTTCATTACGAAAAACGAAGAAATGGTTCCGGTGGCAAAAACTCGTGCATGTATGCACCCCGACACCCATTTCCGAAATGGATGATGTGCGGCAACGAAATTGCACGAAACCACTCCGAACATGAGTTTTGGACCTAAAGTAGTGGATTGGGCATGTTCGTTCCGAAAAACGAAGAAATGGTTCCGGTGGCAAAAACTCGTGCTTGTATGCACCCCGACACCCGTTTTCGGAATGGGTGACATGCGGCAACGAAATTGTGCGAAACCAGCCCAAACATTAGTTTTGGACCTAAAGTGGTGGATTGGGCATGTTCGTTGCGAAAAACGAAGAAATGGTTCCGGGGGCAAAAACTCGTGCTTTGTATGCACCCCGACACCCGTTTTTGGAATGGATGACTTGCGGCAACGAAATTGCGCGAAACCACCCCAAACATGAGTTTTGGACCTAAAGTAGTGGATTGGGCATGTTCGTTGTGAAAAACGAAGAAATGGTTCCTGTGGCAAAAACTCGTGCTTTGTATGCACCCCGACACCCGTTTTCGGAATGGGTGACATGCGGCAATGAAATTGTGCGAAACCAGCCCAAACATGAGTTTTGGACCTAAAGTGGTGGATTGGGCATGTTCGTTGCGAAAACCAAAGAAATGGTTCCGGTGGCAAAAACTCGTGCTTTGTATGCACCCTGACACCCGTTTTTTGAATGGATGACTTGCGGCAACGAAATTGCGCGAAATCACCCCAAACATGAGTTTTGGACCTAAAGTAGTGGATTGGGCATGTTCGTTGCGAAAAACAAAGAAATGGTTCCGGTGGCAAAAACTCGTGCTTGTATGCACCCCACACCCGTTTTCGGAATGGGTGACGTGCGGCAACGAAATTGCGCGAAACCACCCCAAACATGATCTTTGGACCTAAAGTAGTGGATTGGGCATGTTCGTTGCGAAAAACAAAGAAATGGTTCCGGTGCCAAAAACTCGTGCTTTGTATGCACCCTGACACCCGTTTACGGAATGAGTGACGAGCGGCGACGAAATAACGTGAAACCACCCCAAACATGAGTATTGGACCTAAAGTAGTGGATTGGGCATGTTCGTTGCGAAAAACGAAGAAATGGTTCCGGCGGCAAAAACTCGTGCAGGTATGCACCCCGACACCCATTTCCAAAATGGGTGATGTGCGGCAACGAAATTGCACGAAACCACTCCAAACATGAGTTTTGGACCTAAAGTAGTGGTGTGGGCATGTTCGTTCCGAAAAACGAAGAAATGGTTCCGGTGGCAAAAACTCGTGCTTGTATGCACCCCGACACCCGTTTTCGGAATGGGTGACATGCGGCAACGAATTGTGCGAAACCAGCCCAAACATTAGTTTTGGATCTAAAGTGGTGGATTGGGTATGTTCGTTGCGAAAAACGAAGAAATGGTTCCGGTGGCAAAAACTCGTGCTTTGTATGCACCCCGACACCCGTTTTTGGAATGGTTGACTTGCGGCAACGAAATTGCGCGAAACCACCCCAAACATGAGTTTTGGACCTAAAGTAGTGGATTGGACATGTTCGTTGTGAAAAACGAAGAAATGGTTCCTGATGAGGACATCAACACCAACACGAGCACATCTACACCAGCAGCACCTTCTCCAGCCCAGGCGCCATCTTCACCAGTCCAGGCGCCACCCCTTCCACCTGGGCCAGTGACTCGGGCCCGTGCAAGAGAATTGAACTACATCATGCTATTAAAGAACGAAGGCCCGGAAGAATAGACGACCAGCCCAACTGCGGCCCATAATGGACGACCTAGGGTTGGCCGCCCCTAGGGGCTGCGCCCCCTCTCTATTTATCCAGGAGCTGCGCCTCCTTTATTTCTTGAGTTTTGTTTTAGATCTAGCTTTAGCTACTCTCGAGCACGCGCAAATCTGCGCTGTCTTCGTGTATTCAGAACTCTACCCTCGAGTAATAGATTAGATTGCTCGCATCTTTTTCTTGTTCGTTCTTCGATTGCGCACAGGAAACGATCTTCGTGATCAGGCCGATCTCGCATCAGCAAGGTCGGTAACCACAGGGAGTTGGTTCAGCGATTGCATTGGCGCCTCGGGCTTGCTCGTCGTAGTCGGATCGCAAGGGTCATCTTCCGCCAAATCGGAATTATCTCTACTCGCCGAAAGATCGGGCACCTCAGCTACATCAATTGGTATCAGATTTCCAGTTTGATCGGTGAGTTTATCGAGTGTTTTTTTTTCCTACAGTCCACAAAACCACATAAAAATTCAGGTTAGACCTTATCCCAATACCCTTTTGAGCCTCGCACTTTCTTTCAATAATCTGCATTGTTGAATTTGTGTGCTTTCGCGTCATTTGTTGCTGGTTGCATTGTGTTCTTCCACCATTCAAACCCTAGCGCCGCCACCATCTCCCCTTTGATCACGCCACAAACCGAGTCAACATCGTTTCCTTGTTTTTCTCCTTCGGTTATGTCAAAAAAAACAGAAAAAAAAACAAACCGAGTCAACGGCCGTTTCCTTGTTTTTCTCCTTCGGTTACGAAAAAAAAAACAGAAAAAAAACAAACCGAGTCAACATCGTTTCCTTGTTTTTCTCCTTCGGTTACGTCAAAAAAAAAAACAGAAACAAAAAAACAACGAAGGAGAAAGGATACGGTTGTTTCATCCCGGTCGTTTGAATACATAACTTGAGGTACCTTCCTTAAACCGGGCATAACTTTTCGCTCGGGTGTCCAAAAAATCTGAAATTTTTACAGGAGCTTGTTGACACCATTCTGAGGCCGGCCAAACTCACCTTCGGTCTGTTTGGGTTTCGACAAAATTGTCAAAAAAAATTCAGGAAAATAAAGAAAAAAATCCGTCAAAGTTCACGCACGCTTTTCAGAGAACTTCCTGATTTTCTGTAGACTACATCTGATCTCTGTTTTAGGTGAAACTTCGTCTAGCTCCTATTTTGTTGCTTCTTGTGCTGAGAAAAATATCAAAAAAATCATACAAAAAAGAAAAACAAAAATCACTTGTGATTCCTACTACTGGCCTCGCTAGTACAATATTTACGGTACTGCCATTCTGCTAGTTCCATCCGTCTTTTGCACTTGTGGCCAGCAATATAGTTTCGTGTTCTGCACTAGAATTCAACTTTGCATTATTGTTTGATTGTACTAATCATTGACTTGAGTGCAGCCTACCCACAACTCCACATATTTCTACGACGAGCAGGTTTCTGTTTCTCCAGGCAATCGCTCATCCAATCTTTCACCGGTTCCACCTGTTGGTTGCAGTTCACCACTGTGGCTTGGTAAGAACGGATAAGAATTTGATAACCGCACTAGTGTGAGCGCCTTGTGAGCAGTACACCCCTGTTTTTTTGTCGTTGTTTTTTTTCTTCTTTTGGTGTTTTGGTGTTTGCGCAAACTATGGCAGGAGCACCCGACACGGTGGATGCCCAGTTGCTGGAAATAAGGGGACAAGTTGATGGACTTGCTGATGACATTAGGACGATGCATGAACGGCTTGATTCAACGGTCACTTCGACGACCGAGCGTTTCAACCAGCTTGACCTTGCTCAAACGGCGACTCGCACCACACTCGACACCATCCTGGCACGCCTTGATGCGTTGACCACAAAGATGGAGCAGGACTACGGCGGTGACACTGAGTGGGAAGATGGAGATCGCCGTGGTCGTGCACGCCGTGTGGTTCGTCATCCCCCTAATGACTTATTTTCTAAGATTAAATTTAAAATTCCACCTTTTAATGGCAAATATGATCCTGCTGCATATCTTGATTGGGAGTTAGAGGTTGAACAAAAATTTTCATGCCATGATATTGCTGCACATTCTCAAGTTAAAGCTGCTATTAGTGAATTTACTGATTTTGCTTTAATTTGGTGGCGTGAGTTTAAAATAAAACATCCCACTACCATTCCAACCACTTGGGATCAGTTGAAAGCTGCGATGCGACATCGATTTGTGCCTTCGTATTATGCTCGTGATTTGCTTAATAAAATGCAGCGTTTTCAGCAAGGTTCTCAATCTGTTGAGGACTATTTCCAGGAGTTACAAAAAGGTATGATTCGTTGTGGGATATTAGAGGACAACGACGCTGCTATGGCACGTTTTCGTGGTGGTTTAAACCGCGAAATCCAAGATATACTTGATTATAAGGAATATTATGATATGACTACTTTATTTGAATATGCTTGCAAAGCTGAACGTGAAGTGCAGGGACGCCGCTCGAAGCCATATTCTAACCCTTTTGCAGGTCGAAGCTCGACATCCACCTCAGCACCAGTTCCCCCTGCGCCATCCACATCCACCACTACTCCACGCGAGAAGACAACCAAACCAGCCAGCACTGCCCCACCCACAGGTCGTACACGGGATATTCAGTGTCATCGCTGTAGAGGATTTGGCCATGTGATTCGGGACTGCCCAAACAAGCGCACTTTGCTCATTCGTGACGATGGTGATTACTCTTCCGCTAGTGATTCTGAAGAAATTGAACATGCACTACTTGCCACTGACCATGCAGCTAAGGCGGAGGTACATGTCAACCCGGGCGACGTTGATAGGTATGAAAGTCTTGTTGTGCAGCGTGTTCTCAGTACACAGGTCGCTTTGCCCGAGAAGAATCAGCGACACACTCTGTTCCATACAAAGGGTGTTGTGCAGGAGCGGTCAATTCGCATCATTATCGACAGCGGCAGTTGCAACAACTTGGCGAGTACCATGCTGGTCGAAAAGTTATCGTTACCCACTCGTAAGCATCCAAACCCATATCACATTCAATGGCTTAATGATGGTGGTAAAATAAAAATCACACGTTCCGTGCGCGTTCCTTTCTCCATGGGTGCTTATTCTGATTTTGTTGATTGTGATGTTATTCCCATGGAAGCATGCTCTTTGTTACTTGGTCGACCTTGGCAATATGATACTGATAGCTTGCATCATGGTCGTTCGAATCATTATTCTTTCATTTTTAAGGGTCAGAAAATAATTATACATCCAATGACACCTGAACAAATTGTTAAAGATGATCTTGCCCGAGCTGCTATAACTGCTAAACAACTTGATCCATCGCCCTCTGTTCCTTCTGAAATCAAGTTGAAGGCTCCTGTTTTACTTGCTACACGTGCTGATTTTGATGATCTACACGGTGCTCATTTGCCATGCTATGCACTTATATGCTCTAGTGTCCTCATTTCACTTGATGATGCACCATCTTTGGCTATTCCCCCTATGGTTGCTAACCTTTTGCAGGAGTACGCTGATGTTTTTCACAAAGACTTACCACCGGGTCTCCCACCACTTCGTGGCATTGAGCACCAGATCGACCTCATTCCCGGCGCACAGCTTCCGAACCGCGCACCGTACCGTACAAATCCGAATGAGACGAAGGAGATTCAGCGCCAGGTACAGGCGTTGCTTGACAAGGGATACATTCGTGAGTCTCTTAGCCCTTGCTCTGTTCCTGTGTTACTTGTTCCCAAGAAAGATGGGTCATGGCGTATGTGTGTAGACTGTCGTGCTATTAATAACATCACTATTCATTATCGATATCCTATACCACGCCTTGATGATATGCTAGATGAGCTTAGTGGTGCCATTATTTTCACTAAGATTGATTTGCGTAGTGGTTACCACCAGATTAGAATGAAACTGGGTGATGAATGGAAAACGGCTTTTAAAACGAAATTTGGTTTATATGAATGGTTGGTTATGCCGTTTGGATTGACTAATGCTCCCAGCACTTTTATGCGAGTGATGAATGAAGTTCTAAGGCCCTTCATAGGATTGTTTGTGGTTGTTTATTTTGATGATATTCTTATTTACAGCAAATCTAAGAAAGAGCATTTGGAACATTTAAGTGCTGTTTTTGATGCATTGCGTGCTACCCAGTTATTTGCTAACATGGAAAAATGCATCTTTTGTAAACGACGTGTCTCGTTTCTTGGTTATGTTGTTACTCCACAGGGCATTGAGGTGGATAGCAGCAAGATTGCTGCCATTCGGGAGTGGCCTACACCGACGACGGTCACACAAATTCGGAGCTTTCTTGGACTTGCTGGTTTCTACCGCAGATTTGTTCGTGATTTTAGCTCCATTGCAGCGCCTCTACATGAGCTTACAAAGAAAGATGTGCCATTTGCTTGGAGTGATTCCCAGGAGGAAGCGTTCAACACTTTGAAAGATAAGTTAACCCAAGCTCCCCTATTGCAATTGCCTGATTTTAATAAAGTGTTTGAGCTTGAATGCGATGCTAGCGGTATTGGGCTAGGTGCTGTTTTGTTACAAGAAGGAAAACCAGTTGCTTATTTTAGTGAAAAATTAAGCGGTGCTAGTCTGAAATATTCTACTTATGATAAGGAGCTTTACGCTTTAGTGCGCACTTTGCATACATGGCAGCACTATCTTTGGCATCGTGAGTTTATAATCCATTCTGATCATGAGGCTTTAAAACATATTCGTACCCAAACAAATTTGAACCGTCGTCATGCTAAATGGGTAGAATTCATTGAGTCCTTTCCTTACATTATTAAACACAAGAACGGGAAGGACAATGTTATTGCTGATGCTTTGTCTCGTCGCTATACCATGCTGTCACAGTTAGATTTTAAAATCTTTGGTTTGCACACTGTGAAAGATCAATATGTTGATGATGCTGATTTTAAAGATGCTTTCGGCCATTGTATTAATGGGAAACCATGGGGCAAATTTCACATACAGGATGGGTTCCTGTTTCGCGCTAACAAGCTATGTGTTCCAGCTAGCTCGGTTCGTCTTTTGTTGTTACAGGAAGCACATGGAGGCGGTCTCATGGGGCACTTTGGCGTCTACAAGACACATGAGGTGTTGGCTGCCCACTTTTTTTGGCCTCGGATGCGCGCTGATGTTGAGCGCCTTGTTGCACGCTGCACTACTTGTCAGAAAGCTAAGTCACGGTTGAACAACCATGGTTTGTATATGCCTTTGCCTGTTCCTACTTCCCCTTGGATTGATATTTCGATGGATTTTGTTTTGGGAACTCCTAGAACAAAGAAGGGGAGGGATAGCATTTTGTGGTTGTTGATCGATTCTCCAAAATGGCTCATTTCATACCTTGTCATAAGACTGATGATGCTAGCAATGTTGCTGAATTGTTTTTTAGAGAGATTATTCGTTTGCACGGTATTCCCAATACAATAGTCTCGGATCGTGATGCTAAGTTTTTGAGTCATTTTTGGAGATCTCTGTGGAATAAATTGGGAACTAAATTGCTATTTAGCACCACTTGTCACCCTCAGACTGATGGTCAAACTGAGGTAGTTAATCGAACTTTGTCTACCATGCTTAGGGCTGTTTTAGACAAAAATTTGAAACGTTGGGAGGATTGCTTGCCTCATGTTGAGTTTGCTTATAATCATGCAACCCATTCTTCTACAAAGATGTGCCCTTTTCAAATTGTTTATGGTTACATTCCTAGGGCGCCTATTGCTTTGTTTTCGCTTGATGCTGCGGACGCCCCACACATAGATGCTCTTGCACATGTTGAACAAATGATTAATCTCCATGAACAAACTCAACAAAACATTGCTGCTGCTAATGCTAAATATCAGATTACTGGTAGTAAAGGCTGGAAACTAGTTACTTTTGAACCTGGTGATATGGTTTGGTTGCATTTGAGAAAGGATCGTTTTCCTACTTTGCGCCGTTCTAAATTGATGCCTCGTGCTGCTGGTCCTTTTAAGATACAAACCAAAATTAATGATAATGCTTATACCCTTGACCTGCCTGCGGAGTTTGGTGTTTCCACTAGTTTTAATGTTGCAGATTTGAAACCGTATGCGGGAGAAGACGAGGAGTTGCCGTCGAGGACGACTTCAGTTCAAGAAGGGGAGGATGATGAGGACATCAACACCAACACGAGCACATCTACACCAGCAGCACCTTCTCCAGCCCAGGCGCCATCTTCACCAGTCCAGGCGCCACCCCTTCCACCTGGGCCAGTGACTCGGGCCCGTGCAAGAGAATTGAACTACATCATGCTGTTAAAGAACGAAGGCCCGGAAGAATAGACGACCAGCCCAACTGCGGCCCATAATGGACGACCTAGGGTTGGCCGCCCCTAGGGGCTGCGCCCCCTCTCTATTTATCCAGGAGCTGCGCCTCCTTTATTTCTTGAGTTTTGTTTTAGATCTAGCTTTAGCTACTCTCGAGCACGCGCAAATCTGCGCTGTCTTCGTGTATTCAGAACTCCACCCTCGAGTAATAGATTAGATTGCTCGCATCTTTTTCTTGTTCGTTCTTCGATTGCGCACAGGAAACGATCTTCGTGATCAGGCCGATCTCGCATCAGCAAGGTCGGTAACCACAGGGAGTTGGTTCAGCGATTGCATTGGCGCCTCGGGCTTGCTCGTCGTAGTCGGATCGCAAGGGTCATTTTCCGCCAAATCGGAATTATCTCTACTCGCCGAAAGATCGGGCACCTCAGCTACATCAGTTCCTGTGGCAAAAACTCGTGCTTTGTATGCACCCCGACACCCGTTTTCGGAATGGGTGACATGCGGCAACGAAATTGTGCGAACCTAGCCCAAACATGAGTTTTGAACCTAAAGTGGTGGATTGGGCATGTTCGTTGCGAAAACCGAAGAAATGGTTCCGGTGGCAAAAACTCGTGCTTTGTATGCACCCGTTTTCGGAATGGGTGACGTGCGGCAACAAATTGCGCGAAACCACCCCAAACATGATCTTTGGACCTAAAGTAGTGGATTGGGCATGTTCGTTGCGAAAAACAAAGAAATGGTTCCGGTGCCAAAAACTCGTGCTTTGTATGCACCCTGACACCCGTTTACGGAATGAGTGACGAGCGGCGACGAAATTGCGTGAAACCACCCCAAACATGAGTATTGGACCTAAAGTAGTGGATTGGGCATGTTCGTTGCGAAAAACGAAGAAATGGTTCCGGTGGCAAAAACTCGTGCAGGTATGCACCCCGACACCCATTTCCGAAATGGGTGATGTGCGGCAACGAAATTGCACGAAACCACTCCAAACATGAGTTTTGGACCTAAAGTGGTGGATTGGGCATGTTCGTTGCGAAAACCAAAGAAATGGTTCCGGTGGCAAAAACTCGTGCTTTGTATGCACCCTGACACCCGTTTTTTTTGAATGGATGACTTGCGGCAACGAAATTGCGCGAAATCACCCCAAACATGAGTTTTGGACCTAAAGTAGTGGATTGAGCATGTTCGTTGCGAAAAACAAAGAAATGGTTCCGGTGGCAAAAACTCGTGCTTGTATGCACCCCACACCCGTTTTCGGAATGGGTGACTTGCGGCAACGAAATTGCGCGAAACCACCCAAACATGATCTTTGGACCTAAAGTAGTGGATTGGGCATGTTCGTTGCGAAAAACAAATAAATGGTTCTGGTACCAAAAACTCGTGCTTTGTATGCACCCCGACACCCGTTTTCGGAATGGGTGACATGCGGCAACGAAATTGTGCGAAACTAGCCCAAACATTAGTTTTGGACCTAAAGTGGTGGATTGGGCATGTTCGTTGCGAAAAACGAAGCAATGGTTCCGGTGGCAAATACTCATGCTTTGTATGCATCCCGACACCCGTTTTTGGAATGGATGACTTGCGGCAACGAAATTGCGCGAAACCACCCCAAACATGAGTTTTGGACCTAAAGTAGTGGATTGGGCATGTTCGTTGTGAAAAACGAAGAAATGGTTCCTGTGGCAAAAATTCGTGCTTTGTATGCAACCCGACACCCGTTTTCGGAATGGGTGTCATGCGGCAACGAAATTGTGCGAAACTAGCCCAAACATGAGTTTTGGACCTAAAGTGGTGGATTGGGCATGTTCGTTGCGAAAACCGAAGAAATGGTTCCGGTGGCAAAAACTCGTGCTTTGTATGCACCCTGACACCCGTTTTTTGAATGGATGACTTGCGGCAATGAAATTGCGCGAAATCACCCCAAACATGAGTTTTGGACCTAAAGTAATGGATTGGGCATGTTCGTTGCAAAAAACAAAGAAATGGTTCCGGTGGCAAAAACTCGTGCTTGTATGCACCCCACACCCGTTTTCGGAATGGGTGACGTGCGGCAACGAAATTGCGCGAAACCACCCCAAACATGATCTTTGGACCTAAAGTAGTGGATTGGGCATGTTCGTTGCGAAAAACAAAGAAATGGTTCCGGTGCCAAAAACTCGTGCTTTGTATGCACCCTGACACCCGTTTACGGAATGAGTGACGAGCGGCGACGAAATTGCGTGAAACCACCCCAAACATGAGTATTGGACCTAAAGTAGTGGATTGGGCATGTTCGTTGCGAAAAACGAAGAATTGGTTCCGGTGGCAAAAACTCGTGCAGGTATGCACCCCGACACCCATTTCCGAAATGGGTGACGTGCGGCAACGAAATTGCACCAAACCACTCCAAACATGAGTTTTTGACCTAAAGTAGTGGTTTGGGCATGTTCGTTCCGAAAAACGAAGAAATGTTTCCGGTGGCAAAAACTCGTGCTTGTATGCACCCCGACACCCGTTTTCGGAATGGGTGACATGCGGCAACGAAATTGTGCGAAACCATCCCAAACATTAGTTTTGGACCTAAAGTGGTGGATTGGGCATGTTCGTTGTGAAAAACGAAGAAATGGTTCCGGTGGCAAAAACTCGTGCTTTGTATGCACCCCGACACCCGTTTTTGGAATGGATGACTTGCAGCAACGAAATTGCGCGAAACCACCCCAAACATGAGTTTTGGACCTAAAGTAGTGGATTGGGCATGTTCGTTGTGAAAAACGAAGAAATGGTTCCTGTGGCAAAAACTCGTGCTTTGTATGCACCCCGACACCCGTTTTCGGAATGGGTGACATGCGACAACGAAATTGTGCGAAACTAGCCCAAACATGAGTTTTGGACCTAAAGTGGTGGATTGGGCATGTTCGTTGCGAAAACCGAAGAAATGGTTCCGGTGGCAAAAACTCGTGCTTTGTATGCACCCTGACACCCGTTTTTTGAATGGATGACTTGCGGCAACGAAATTGCGCGAAATCACCCCAAACATGAGTTTTGGACCTAAAGTAGTGGATTGGGCATGTTCATTGCGAAAAACAAAGAAATGGTTCTGGTGGCAAAAACTCGTGCTTGTATGCACCCCACACCCGTTTTCGGAATGGGTGACTTGCGGCAACGAAATTGCGCGAAACCACCCCAAACATGATCTTTGGACCTAAAGTAGTGGATTGGGCATGTTCGTTGCGAAAAACAAAGAAATGGTTCTGGTGCCAAAAACTCGTGCTTTGTATGCACCCTGACACCCGTTTACGGAATGAGTGACGAGCGGCGACAAAATTGCGTGAAACCACCCCAAACATGAGTATTGGACCTAAAGTAGTGGATTGGGCATGTTCGTTGCGAAAAACGAAGAATTGGTTCCGGTGGCAAAAACTCGTGCAGGTATGCACCCCGACACCCATTTCCGAAATGGGTGACGTGCGGCAACGAAATTGCACCAAACCACTCCAAACATGAGTTTTTGACCTAAAGTAGTGGTTTGGGCATGTTCGTTCCGAAAAACGAAGAAATGGTTCCAGTGGCAAAAACTCGTGCTTGTATGCACCCCGACACCCGTTTTCGGAATGGGTGACATGCGGCAACAAAATTGTGCGAAACCATCCCAAACATTAGTTTTGGACCTAAAGTGGTGGATTGGGCATGTTCGTTGTGAAAAACGAAGAAATGGTTCCGGTGGCAAAAACTCGTGCTTTGTATGCACCCCGACACCCGTTTTTGGAATGGATGACTTGCGGCAACGAAATTGCGCGAAACCACCCCAAACATGAGTTTTGGACCTAAAGTAGTGGATTGGGCATGTTCGTTGTGAAAAACGAAGAAATGGTTCCTGTGGCAAAAACTCGTGCTTTGTATGCACCCCGACACCCGTTTTCGGAATGGGTGACATGCGACAACGAAATTGTGCGAAACTAGCCCAAACATGAGTTTTGGACCTAAAGTGGTGGATTGGGCATGTTCGTTGCGAAAACCGAAGAAATGGTTCCGGTGGCAAAAACTCGTGCTTTGTATGCACCCTGACACCCGTTTTTTGAATGGATGACTTGCGACAACGAAATTGCGCGAAATCACCCCAAACATGAGTTTTGGACCTAAAGTAGTGGATTGGGCATGTTCATTGCGAAAAACAAAGAAATGGTTCTGGTGGCAAAAACTCGTGCTTGTATGCACCCCACACCCGTTTTCGGAATGGGTGACTTGCGGCAACGAAATTGCGCGAAACCACCCCAAACATGATCTTTGGACCTAAAGTAGTGGATTGGGCATGTTCGTTGCGAAAAACAAAGAAATGGTTCCGGTGCCAAAAACTCGTGTTTTGTATGCACCCTGACACCCGTTTACGGAATGAGTGACGAGCGGCGACAAAATAGCGTGAAACCACCCCAAACATGAGTATTGGACCTAAAGTAGTGGATTGGGCATGTTCGTTGCGAAAAACGAAGAAATGGTTCCGGTGGCAAAAACTCGTGGATGTATGCACCCCGACACCCATTTCCGAAATGGGTGATGTGCGGCAACGAAATTGCACGAAACCACTCCAAACATGAGTTTTGGACCTAAAGTAGTGGATTGGGCATGTTCGTTCCAAAAAACGAAGAAATGGTTCCGGTGGCAAAAACTTGTGCTTGTATGCACCCCGACACCCGTTTTCGGAATGGGTGACATGCGGCAACAAAATTGTGCGAAACCAGCCCAAACATTAGTTTTGGACCTAAAGTGGTGGATTGGGCATGTTCGTTGCGAAAAACGAAGAAATGGTTCCGGTGGCAAAAACTCGTGCTTTGTATGCACCCCGACACCCGTTTTCGGAATGGGTGACATGCGGCAACGAAATTGTGCGAAACCAGCCCAAACATGAGTTTTGGACCTAAAGTGGTGGATTGGGCATGTTCGTTGCGAAAACCAAAGAAATGTTTCCGGTGGCAAAAACTCGTGCTTTGTATGCACCCTGTAACACCCCTGGTGTTACTGTCACTAAAACTTGAGCATGGCATCATAAGCATTGGCATTGCATGTGTTTGAAACACCTAGATTGCATTCACTAGGCAAAAATTTCAAACAAGTTGTATTGTTTTTGTGTTTTGCAAATAGAACCCTGGTTAAGGGACTTAACCCTAAATAGAGATTAAAGGGGTAAAACTTAACCCAAGATAAGAAAACCTAAAGACTTTAGGGAAAGAGACACAAAATATCTCCAAAAACAGGGTGGAATCACATTTATGCCCCTGGGACATCAAGAATTTCAATTAAAACACTGAAAAACCCTAAAACCAAATCCTTGGGACCTATGTGCAAAACTAGTCCACTTTTGGGCTAAAGTGCAAAAACCAAGACAAATAAGTATCTTAAGTCATTTGGGTCACATATATGTGAATTTGCAAGCCAAACCCTAAGTTTTGGACTTAAATGTAAAATGGACCTCAACTTGGTTTTATTCTAAGTCTGAAATTTCAGAGTTTTGGCTCAACTTTGGAGCCCTGTATCTTTTGAAATATAGGGTTTTTGCCCAAAGTGACCACAACAAGTTTGTAGCCCAATTATAGGAGAACAAGTTTGTTTAAGGGTTCAAGCCATGATCTTATGAGAAATTTGGAGAAAAACCCAATCAAAGATGGACTATCAGACTGGTTGAGGTCTGAAGTTCAGAATGACAGTGTTTTGAGATGAACTTTGAGCTAGATTTTGAAGGGGATCCAGTGACTTTTTGTGAGAACACATCATAACAAATTTATAGTTGGATTATAGCACTACAACTTTGCTATAGTTCACTGGTTGTGATGTAGCTGAGGTGCCCGATCTTTCGGCGAGTAGAGATAATTCCGATTTGGCGGAAGTTGACCCTTGCAATCCGACTACGACGAGCAAGCCCGAGGCGCCAATGCAATCGCTGAACCAACTCCCTGTGGTTACCGACCTTGCTGATGCGAGATCGGCCTGATCACGAAGATCGTTTCCTGTGCGCAATCGAAGAACGAACAAGAAAAAGATGCGAGCAATCTAATCTATTACTCGAGGGTGGAGTTCTGAATACACGAAGACAGCGCAGATTTGCACGTGTTCGAGAGTAGCTAAAGCTAATGTAAAACAAAACTCGAAAAATAAAGGAGGCGCAGCTCCTGTATAAATAGAGAAGGGGCGCAGCCCCTAGGGGCGGCCAACCCTAGGTCATCCATTATGGGCCGCAATTGGGCTGGTCGTCTATTCTTCTGGGCCTTCGTTCTTTAACAACATGATGTAGTTCAATTCTCTTGCACGGGCCCGAGTCACTGGCCCAGGTGGAAGGGGTGGCGCCTGGACTGGGGAAGATGGTGCCTGGGCTGGAGAAGGTGCTGCTGGTGTAGATGTGCTCGTGTTGGTGTCGATGTCCTCATCATCCTCCCCTTCTTGAACTGAAGTCGTCCTCGACGGCAACTCCTCATCTTCTCCCGCATACGGTTTCAAATCTGCAACATTAAAACTAGTGGAAACACCAAACTCCGCAGGCAGGTCAAGGATATAAGCATTATCATTAATCTTGGTTAGTACCTTAAAAGGACCAGCAGCACGAGGCATCAATTTAGAACGGCGCAAAGTAGGAAAACGATCCTTTCTCAAATGCAACCAAACCATATCACCAGGTTCAAAAGTAACTAGTTTCCGGCATTTACTACCAGTAATCTGATATTTAGCATTAGCAGCAGCAATGTTTTGTTGAGTTTGTTCATGGAGATTAATCATTTGTTCAACATGTGCAAGAGCATCTATGTGTGGGGCGTCCGTAGCATCAAGCGAAAACAAAGCAATAGGCGCCCTAGGAATGTAACCATAAACAATTTGAAAAGGGCACATCTTTGTAGAAGAATGTGTTGCATGATTATAAGCAAACTCAACATGAGGTAAGCAATCCTCCCAACGTTTCGAATTTTTGTCTAAAACAGCCCTAAGCATGGTAGACAAAGTTCGATTAACTACCTCAGTTTGACCATCAGTCTGAGGGTGACAAGTGGTGCTAAACAACAATTTAGTTCCTAATTTATTCCACAGAGATCTCCAAAAATGACTCAGAAACTTGGCATCACGATCCGAGACTATTGTATTGGGAATACCGTGCAAACGAATAATCTCTCTAAAAAACAATTCAGCAACATTGCTAGCATCATCAGTCTTATGACAAGGTATGAAATGAGCCATTTTGGAGAATCGATCAACAACCACAAAAATGCTATCCCTCCCCTTCTTAGTTCTAGGCAATCCCAAAACAAAATCCATCGAAATATCAATCCAAGGGGAAGTAGGAACAGGCAAAGGCATATACAAACCATGGTTGTTCAACCGTGACTTAGCTTTCTGACAAGTAGTGCAGCGTGCAACAAGGCACTCAACATCAGCGCGCATCCGAGGCAAAAAGAAGTGGGCAGCCAACACCTCATGTGTCATGTAGACGCCAAAGTGCCCCATGAGACCGCCTCCATGTGCTTCCTGTAACAACAAAAGACGAACCGAGCTAGCGGGAACACACAGCTTGTTAGCGCGAAACAGGAACCCATCCTGTATGTGAAATTTGCCCCATGGTTTCCCATTAATACAATGGCCGAAAGCATCTTTAAAATCAGCATCGTCAACATATTGATCTTTTTACAGTGTGCAAACCAAAGATTTTAAAATCTAACTGTGACAGCATGGTATAGCGACGAGACAAAGCATCAGCAATAACATTGTCCTTCCCGTTCTTGTGTTTAATAATGTAAGGAAAAGACTCAATGAATTCTACCCATTTAGCATGACGACGGTTCAGATTTGTTTGGGTACGAATATGTTTTAAAGCCTCATGATCAGAATGAATTATGAACTCACGATGCCAAAGATAGTGCTGCCATGTATGTAAAGTGCGCACTAACGCGTAAAGCTCCTTATCATAAGTAGAATATTTCAGACTAGCACCGCTTAATTTTTCACTAAAATAAGCAACTGGTTTTCCTTCTTGTAATAAAACATCACCTAGCCCAATACCGCTAGCATCGCATTCAAGCTCAAATACTTTATTAAAATCAGGCAATTGCAATAGGGGAGCTTGGGTTAACTTATCTTTCAAAGTGCTGAATGCTTCCTCCTGCGAATCACTCCAAGCAAACGGCACATCTTTCTTTGTAAGCTCATGTAGAGGCGCTGCAATGGAGCTAAAATCACGAACAAATCTGCGGTAGAAACCGGCAAGTCCAAGAAAGCTCCGAATTTGTGTGACCGTCGTCGGTGTAGGCCACTCCCGAATGGCAGCAATCTTGCTGCTATCCACCTCAATGCCCTGTGGAGTAACAACATAACCAAGAAACGAGACACGTCGTGTGCAAAAGATGCATTTTTCCATGTTAGCGAATAACTGGGCGGCACGCAATGCATCAAAAACAGCACTTAAATGTTTCAAATGCTCTTTCTTAGATTTGCTATAAATAAGGATATCATCGAAATAAACAACCACAAACAATCCTATGAAGGGCCTCAGAACTTCATTCATCACTCACATAAAAGTGCTGGGAGCATTAGTCAATCCAAACGGCATAACCAACCATTCATATAAACCAAATTTCGTTTTGAAGGCTGTTTTCCATTCATCACCCAGTTTCATTCTAATCTAGTGGTAACCACTACGCAAATCAATCTTAGTGAAAATAATGGCACCACTAAGCTCATCTAGCATATCGTCAAGGCGTGGTATAGGATAGCGATAACGAATAGTGATGTTATTAATAGCACGACAGTCTACACACATACGCCATGACCCATCCTTCTTGGGAACAAGTAACACAGGAACAGAGAAAGGGCTAAGAGACTCACGAATGTATCCTTTGTCAAGCAACGCCTGTACCTGGCGCTGAATCTCCTTCGTCTCATCCGGATTTGTACGGTATGGTGCGCGGTTCGGAAGCTGTGCACCGGGAATGAGGTCGATCTGGTGCTCAATGCCACGAAGCGGTGGGAGACCCGGTGGTAAGTCTTTGGGAAAGACATCAGCGTACTCCTGCAAAAGGTTAGCAACCATAGGGGGAATAGCCAAAGATGGTGCATCATCAAGTGAAATGAGGACACTAGAGCATACAAGTGCATAGCATGGCAAATGAGCACCGTGTAGATCATCAAAATCAGCACGTGTAGCAAGTAAAACAGGAGCCTTCAACTTAATTTCAGAAGGAACAGAGGGCGATGGATCAAGTTGTTTAGCAGTTATAGCAGCTCGGGCAAGATCATCTTTAACAATTTGTTCAGGTGTCATTGGATGTATAATTATTTTCTGACCCTTAAAAATAAAAGAATAATGATTCGAACGACCATGATGCAAGCTATCAGTATCATATTGCCAAGGTCGACCAAGTAACAAAGAGCATGCTTCCATGGGAATAACATCACAATCAACAAAATCAGAATAAGCACCCATGGAGAAAGGAACTCGCACGGAACGCGTGATTTTTATTTTACCACCATCATTAAGCCATTGAATGTGATATGGGTTTGGATGCTTACGAGTGGGTAACGACAACTTTTCGACCAGCATGGTACTCGCCAAATTGTTGCAACTGCCGCTGTCGATAATGATGCGAATTGACCGCTCCTGCACAACACCCTTTGTATGGAACAGAGTGTGTCGCTGATTCTTCTCGGGCAAAGCGACCTGTGTACTGAGAACACGCTGCACAACAAGACTTTCATACCTATCAGCGTCGCCCGGGTTGACATGTACCTCCGCCTTAGCTGCATGGTCAGTGGCAAGTAGTGCATGTTCAATTTCTTCAGAATCACTAGCGGAATAGTACTCACCATCGTCACGAATGAGTAAAGTGCGCTTGTTTGGGCAGTCCCGAATCACATGGCCAAATCCTCTACAGCAATGACACTGAATATCCCGTGTACGACCTGTGGGTGGGGCAGTGCTGGCTGGTTTGGTCGTCTTCTCGCGTGGAGTAGTGGTGGACGTGGATGGCGCAGGGGGAACTGGTGCTGAGGTGGATGTCGAGCTTCGTCCTGCAAAAGGGTTAGAATATGGCTTCGAGCGGCGTCCCTGCACTTCACGTTCAGCTTTGCAAGCATATTCAAATAAAGTAGTCATATCATAATATTCCTTATAATCAAGTATATCTTGGATTTCGCGGTTTAAACCACCACGAAATCGTGCCATAGCAGCGTCGTTGTCCTCCAATATCCCACAACGAATCATACCTTTTTGTAACTCCTGGAAATAGTCCTCAACAGATTGAGAACCTTGCTGAAAACGCTGCATTTTATTAAGCAAATCACGAGCATAATACGAAGGCACAAATCGATGTCGCATCGCAGCTTTCAACTGATCCCAAGTGGTTGGAATGGTAGTGGGATGTTTTATTTTAAACTCACGCCACCAAATTAAAGCAAAATCAGTAAATTCACTAATAGCAGCTTTAACCTGAGAATGTGCAGCAATATCATGGCATGAAAATTTTTGTTCAACCTCTAACTCCCAATCAAGATATGCAGCAGGATCATATTTGCCATTAAAAGGTGGAATTTTAAATTTAATCTTAGAAAATAAGTCATTAGGGGGATGACGAACCACACGGCGTGCACGACCACGGCGATCTCCATCGTCCCACTCAGTGTCACCGCCGTAGTCCTGCTCCATCTTTGTGGTCAACGCATCAAGGCGTGCCAGGATGGTGTCGAGTGTGGTGCGAGTCGCCGTTTGAGCAAGGTCAAGCTGGTTGAAACGCTCGGTCGTCGAAGTGACCGTTGAATCAAGCCGTTCATGCATCGTCCTAATGTCATCAGCAAGTCCATCAACTTGTCCCTTTACTTCCAGCAACTGGGCATCCACCGTGTCATGTGCTCCTGCCATAGTTAGCGCAAACACCAAAACACCAAAAAAAAACGACAAAAACAGGGGTGTACTGCTCACAAGGCGCTTACACTAGTGCTGTTATCAAATTCTTATCCGTTCTTACCAAGCCACAGTGGTGAACTGCAACCAACAGGTGGAACCGGTGAAAGATTGGATGAGCGATTGCCTGAAGAAACAGAAACCTACTCGTCGTAGAAATATGTGGAGTTCTGGGTAGGCTGCACTCAAGTCAAGGATTAGCACGACCAAACAATAATGCAAAGTTGAATTATAGTGCAAAACACGAAACTATATTGCTGGCCACAAGTGCAAAGGACAGATGGAACTAGCAGAATGGCAGTACCGTAAATATTGTACTAGCGAGGCCACTAGTAGGAATCACAAGTGATTTTGTTTTTCTTTTTTGTATGATTTTTTTGATATTTTTCTCAGCACAAGAAGCAACAAAATAGGAGCTACACGAAGTTTCACCTAAAACAGAGTTCAAATGTGGTCTACAGAAAATCAGGAAGTTCTCTGAAAAGCGTGCGAGAACTTTGACGAATTTTTTTTCTTTATTTTCCTGATTTTTTTTGACAATTTTGTCGAACCCAAACAGACCGAAGGTGAGTTTGGCCGGCCTCAGAATGGTGTCAACTAGCTCCTGTAAAAATTTCAGATTTTTCGGACACCCGAGCGAAAAGTTATGCCCGGTTTAAGGAAGGTAGCTCAAGTTATGTTTTCAAACGACCGGGATGAACCAACCGTATCCTATCTCCTTCGTTGTTTTTTTTGTTTCTATTTTTTTTTGACGTAACCGAAGGAGAAAAACAAGGAAACGATGTTGACTCGGCTTTTTTTTCTGTTTTTTTTTCGTAACCGAAGGAGAAAAACAAGGAAACGGCCATTGACTCGGTTTGTTTTCTCTGTTTTTTTTTGACGTAACCGAAGGAGAAAAACAAGGAAACAATGTTGACTCGGTTTGTGGCGTGATCAAAGGGGAGATGGTGGCGGCGCTAGGATTTGAATGGTGGAAGAACACAATGCAACCAGCAACAAATGACGCGAAAGCACACAAATTCAACAATGCAGATTATTGAAAGAAAGTGCGAGGCTCAAAAGGGTGCTGGGATAAGGTCTAACCTGAATTTTTATGTGGTTTTGTGGACTGTAGGAAAAAAAACACTCGATAAACTCACCGATCAACCTGGAAATCTGATACCAATTGATGTAGCTGAGGTGCCCGATCTTTCGGCGAGTAGAGATAATTCCGATTTGGCGGAAGTTGACCCTTGCGATCCGACTACGACGAGCAAGCCCGAGGCGCCAATGCAATCGCTGAACCAACTCCCTGTGGTTACCGACCTTGCTGATGCGAGATCGGCCTGATCACGAAGATCGTTTCCTGTGCGCAATCGAAGAACGAACAAGAAAAAGATGCGAGCAATCTAATCTATTACTCGAGGGTGGAGTTCTGAATACACGAAGACAGCGCAGATTTGCGCGTGTTCGAGAGTAGCTAAAGCTAATGTAAAACAAAACTCGGAAAATAAAGGAGGCGCAGCTCCTGTATAAATAGAGAAGGGGCGCAGCCCCTAGGGGCGGCCAACCCTAGGTCGTCCATTATGGGCCGCAATTGGGCTGGTCGTCTATTCTTCTGGGCCTTCGTTCTTTAACAACATGATGTAGTTCAATTCTCTTGCACGGGCCCGAGTCACTGGCCCAGGTGGAAGGGGTGGCGCCTGGACTGGGGAAGATGGTGCCTGGGCTGGAGAAGGTGCTGCTGGTGTAGATGTGCTCGTGTTGGTGTTGATGTCCTCATCAGGTTGTGTTGTCACTTGAAAATCAGAGAAAAAGCGGCTTAAACTTGCTCTGTCAGGCTATCTGAAATAAGCTCTGATGGTATAGTAGTTAAAATGGATCAGGATGCCAGCATCGCGTGCTCGCCGCCGGTGACCCTCCCCCGCGCAAGGATTCACGCCGCCCGCGTTAAGATTAACGCTCACCGGTAGCCGGATAACGCTGCGGGGTAGAAAGATCGTCGTCGCCGTCGAGCTGGAAGCCACCCCGGTCAGCCGCAATACTCCTCCCCTTGCTCACCGCCGTGAATAAAGCTGCTCACCGTCGTCGTGCCCTCGCCATTGTCCACCGCGTGTCCCAACCTCACCATCACGTCGCCGTGGCTCCCTCTAAACTCCCCGTCGACCACCGGAGTTACTGCCACACCGGTGAACACGTGTTCGATGCGCCAGCGTTCTTCCTCACTCCCGACCGTCGTGTGTCCCGTCCAAAATTCGCGGCCACCGCCTGTCCTCCCTATAAATTGAGCCCGTGACCAGCTTCGTAGGGTTGTCAACTAACCAGCCACCGCCAATTAGCCACAGTCGTTCGCCGGAGCTCGGGAATTTCGCGTTCGCCCCAAATCAAGTTTCTGCCACCGCAAGAAACTGCTCACCGCGGCCAGCCCTTTCTAGGTCCGTTCAGTCCTCACTCTCCCTTGTTTGAGCACTCTTGTCACCCTGTGATGCTTACCGAGCCTCCAATTTAAGCTCAAAGACCCCCACTCGTCGGGAACACAATCAAACGATCATGGTCTTCACGGTTCTCGTGGGCAGGCTAGAATAGGGCACCAATTGTGTAATTAATTTGCGGGAATTGCTCGGAGTAGCTTGGATTTGGTGTCCGCCGCTCGGGTGCGCCGGTCATCGCCTCAATCGGCCGGTGCAGTGGCTCGCCGGAGTCCCTCCGTGCGCTGCCGTCGTCGAGGACGTATCGGGTAAAGAAACAGAAGGGGAAGGGCCTTTCTGTGATTTGTCAGCGACACATCAAAACAGTAGAAGAACCTGTCTCCAGATAGATAAAACCCCGAGGCCCTTTTTGCAAAGCCGCCAGGGCGCGGGCGCACGCGCGCGCTTTCCCTGTGTTACTGGGCCGTTTGGGCCAGATATTGCCCAGTACTATTCATAAGCTTTTCTTTTTCTTTTTACTCCAGAGTTAAAACAATTATAGAAAATAGTAGAAAATGGTAAAATTGTGAAACCAATTTTCCCAGGTTTCTTATTTTCCCTAGAATTTAATAAAAATAGTTTTTTGATTTTTAGGTTAAATAAGGAATTTTAAGGCATTTAAAGTAGTTCAAGATAGTAGTTTTGGATTTTTAAAAGATAAGTTGTAATCCCAAAAATGCTCAAAATTTTTATATGAGTTCCTCATATTATTTAGAAGCCTTGGGTAGAATTTGGGTTGATTTGGACCTTGTTTGATCACCAAACCCCAAAACACCCCCCCTGCCCTATGAACTCCTTTACTGACTCCGGAAACCCTAAGTTCTCGGAGTACCGTGAAGGAAAGTTGTATTCAAGACTTAGATAATAAGTTTATATTATCTTTGCACCCTCATGAGCATCCCATGGCATCCATTCTTATACATATATATGGTTATATTAGAACACGAAGAAGAAGAAGAAGTCACCGAAGAAAGGACACCACCACCCTCGGATTCTCAAGCAGGCAACTGCTTCTACTTTGATATTTGCGGATTCGAGCCAGACTCACCTGTTGACAAAGGCAAGCCCCGGTGCATTTGCCACCTCCTTGTGTTTTAAAAACCTTTTTCACTTGCTTGATGCATTAGGTGATAGGAGTTGATTGCTAAAACAATTCCTGCATTACCTTCCTTGAATTCGATTACCTTCCTTGATCAACGTTTTACAAAAGATTTTTGATGCTTAGCATTGCCTTAGAAAAACAAAATGTTTTGTTTTTACAAAAGATGATGTGGCAAAAGTGGGTGGGATGTTTTTGAAAATAAAACTTGATGGTGGATCCATCATGGCCGTGATGGGTTCAACATCGGAAAAGATGTACCTCTGCCAGGTACCAAACTTTGGGTTTGAAATAATTAAGCTGAGACCGGGCGGGTGACTTGCACGAGAAAGGAGTCTCGGTGTAGTGTCTCCGTCTGAGTCGATTAAGGACCGTCTCGATGTAGGCCTGCTGACCGAGGACCCTTTAACTGGTCACATGCCTCGTCATGGGTAAGCCTTGCCTCGGGCAGACTAAGGCCAGAATAAGATAACACGAAATGGGCGTGGAGCGGTGGCGAGAGTAGCGTGTACCCTCCGTGGCAAGAGGCTGGACGGTGGTGTATCTGTGCTCTCGGTTTGCGTGAACCTGATCTGGTCTTAAGAAACTCGGTGGCGGGTTGACATATGCAAGGGTTAAGTGCTACATATGTCGTGTGATCGGAGATCCTCAGCCGAGTATAATCGATTCGGATTGCCGTACCTCCGGGGTTATGGAGACTTGGCCACTGACTTACACGTAGCAATCCAGTGAAGATGAAGGGTTGATAAGGAAATTGGCTAGTGCAGGTAAAGTGATTGAATTAGGGTAGAAAGAACTCTAGCTGCAGGTAACTTTACTTAACCTGACAATAAAATTGGATTTTAAGGATCCACTCGTAGTAAGCTTTTCTGCAAAACAGAGACTTTGATTCTTGATAAGCCACTCCTTGAATCCCTCTAGCCAGCATACCCTTGAGAGTCTTTTCCTTAGTCGGGTAAGACTTGCTGAGTAATTCCATACTCAGGGTTTATCCCCTTGTTGTTTTTAGGTGAGGAAGCAGCAGAGTTCTGTTGCTTCTGTACCAAGGTGGTTCCTAATGAAGATAAACAAGAATGAAGTGCGGGAGGAAAGGATCCTCCATTAAGACTTCTTGTGTGATAGCTGTTGGGAGGAGTTTTTACCTCCCTTGGTATGTGTAATAATAATACTCTGCACTCGTTATATATTCCTGGTCTGTAATAAACAACGTGATCTTACTTTTTAATAAATGTAAGCTTATGTAATCGCTTCCGCATTTCTTTATCTTCGATGTTCTGTAATGTCTGCATGACGGGTGAAACGTTCCTGGTAAGGTAAGGAAAGATACCGAGCTTGTCAAGTAGTTCAGGGGCACCTATAGGGTTGTCTGAGGTCCGTTGGACAAGGACAACTGCAGGTGGGCCTAATTACTTGGGAGGTTCCGTCACACACCCTGACACCCGTTTTTTGAATGGATGACTTGCGGCAACGAAATTGCGCGAAATCACCCCAAACATGAGTTTTGGACCTAAAGTAGTGGATTGCGCATGTTCGTTGCGAAAAACAAAGAAATGGTTCCGGTGGCAAAAACTCGTGCTTGTATGCACCCCACAACCGTTTTCGGAATGGGTGACTTGCGGCAACGAAATAGCGCGAAACCACCCCAAACATGATCTTTGGACCTAAAGTGTGGATTGGGCATGTTCGTTGCGAAAAACAAAGAAATGGTTCCGGTGCCAAAAACTCGTGCTTTGTATGCACCCTGACACCCGTTTACGGAATGAGTGACGAGCGGCGACAAAATAGCGTGAAACCACCCCAAACATGAGTATTGGACCTAAAGTAGTGGATTGGGCATGTTCGTTGCGAAAAACGAAGAAATGGTTCCGGTGGCAAAAACTCGTGCAGGTGTGCATCCCAACACCCATTTCCGAAATGGGTGACGTGCGGCAATGAAATTGCACGAAACCACTCCAAACATGAGTTTTGGACCAAAAGTAGTGGTTTGGGCATGTTCGTTCCGAAAAACGAAGAAATGGTTCCGGTGGCAAAAACTCGTGCTTGTATGCACCCCGACACCCGTTTTCGGAATGGGTGACATGCGGCAACGAAATTGTGCGAAACCAGCCCAAACATTAGTTTTGGACCTAAAGTGGTGGATTGGGCATGTTCGTTGCGAAAAATGAGGAAATGGTTCCGGTGGCAAAAACTCGTGCTTTGTATGCACCCCGACACCCGTTTTTGGAATGGATGACTTGCGGCAACGAAATTGCGAGAAACCACCCCAAACATGAGTTTTGGACCTAAAGTAGTGGATTGGGCATGTTCGTTGTGAAAAACGAAGAAATGGTTCGTGTGGCAAAAACTCGTGCTTTGTATGCACCCCGAGACCCGTTTTCGGAATGGGTGACATGCGGCAACGAAATTGTGCGAAACTAGCCCAAACATGAGTTTTGGACCTAAAGTGGTGGATTGGGCATGTTCATTGCGAAAACCGAAGAAATGGTTCCGCTGGCAAAAACTCGTGCTTTGTATGCACCCTGACACCCGTTTTTTGAATGGATGACTTGCGGCAACGAAATTGCGCGAAATCACCCCAAACATGAGTTTTGGACCTAAAGTAGTGGATTGGGCATGTTCGTTGCGAAAAACAAAGAAGTGGTTCCGGTGGCAAAAACTCGTGCTTGTATGCACCCCACAACCGTTTTCGGAATGGGTGACTTGCGGCAACGAAATTGCGCGAAACCACACCAAACATGATCTTTGGACCTAAAGTGTGGATTGGGCATGTTCGTTGCGAAAAACAAAGAAATGGTTCCGGTGCCAAAAACTCGTGCTTTGTATGCACCCTGACACCCGTTTACGGAATGAGTGACGAGCGGCGACGAAATAGCGTGAAACCACCCCAAACATGAGTATTGGACCTAAAGTAGTGGATTGGGCATGTTTGTTGCGAAAAACGAAGAAATGGTTCCGGTGGCAAAAACTCGTGCATGTATGCACACCGACACCCATTTTCGAAATGGGTGACGTGCGGCAACAAAATTGCACGAAACCACTCCAAACATGAGTTTTGGACCTAAAGTAGTGGTTTGGGCATGTTCGTTCCGAAAAACGAAGAAATGGTTCCGGTGGCAAAAACTCGTGCTTGTATGCACCCCGACACCCGTTTTCGGAATGGGTGACATGCGGCAATGAAATTGTGCGAAACCAGCCCAAACATTAGTTTTGGACCTAAAGTGGTGGATTGGGCATGTTCGTTGCGAAAAACGAAGAAATGGTTCCGGTGGCAAAAACTCGTGCTTTGTATGCACCCCGACACCCGTTTTTGGAATGGATGACTTGCGGCAACGAAATTGCGCGAAACCACCCCAAACATGAGTTTTGGACCTAAAGTAGTGGATTGGGCATGTTCGTTGTGAAAAACGAAGAAATGGTTCCTGTGGCAAAAACTCGTGCTTTGTATGCACCCCGAGACCCGTTTTCTGAATGGGTGACATGCGGCAACAAAATTGTGCGAAACTAGCCCAAACATGAGTTTTGGACCTAAAGTGGTGGATTGGGCATGTTCGTTGCGAAAACCGAAGAAATGGTTCCGGTGGCAAAAACTCGTGCTTTGTATGCACCCTGACACCCGTTTTTTGAATGGATGACTTGCGGCAACGAAATTGCGCGAAATCACCCCAAACATGAGTTTTGGACCTAAAGTAGTGGATTGGGCATGTTCGTTGCGAAAAAGAAAGAAATGGTTCCGGTGGCAAAAACTCGTGCTTGTATGCACCCCACACCCGTTTTCGGAATGGGTGACGTGCGGCAACGAAATTGCGCGAAACCACCCAAACATGATCTTTGGACCTAAAGTAGTGGATTGGGCATGTTCGTTGCGAAAAACAAAGAAATGGTTCCGGTGCCAAAAACTCGTGCTTTGTATGCACCCAGACACCCGTTTACGGAATGAGTGACGAGCGGCAACGAAATTGCGTGAAACCACCCCAAACATGAGTATTGGACCTAAAGTAGTGGATTGGGCATGTTCGTTGCGAAAAACGAAGAAATGGTTCCAGTGGCAAAAACTCGTGCATGTATGCACCCCGACACCCATTTCCGAAATGGGTGATGTGCGGCAACGAAATTGCACGAAAACACTCCAAACATGAGTTTTGGACCTAAAGTAGTGGATTGGGCATGTTCGTTCCGAAAAACGAAGAAATGGTTCCGGTGGCAAAAACTCGTGCTTGTATGCACCCCGACACCCGTTTTCGGAATGGGTGACATGCGGCAACGAAATTGTGCGAAACCAGCC
This sequence comes from Zea luxurians, assembly GCA_029449295.1. Lineage (NCBI taxonomy): Eukaryota > Viridiplantae > Streptophyta > Magnoliopsida > Poales > Poaceae > Zea > Zea luxurians. The sequence continues at coordinate 57,952 of JAOPSE010000949.1, read as the reverse complement.
CAAACATTAGTTTTGGACCTAAAGTGGTGGATTGGGCATGTTCGTTGCGAAAAACGAAGAAATGGTTCCGATGGCAAAAACACGTGCTTTGTATGCACCCCGACACCCGTTTTTGGAATGAATGACTTGCGGCAACAAAATTGCGCGAAACCACCCCAAACATGAGTTTTGGACCTAAAGTAGTGGATTGGGCATGTTCGTTGTGAAAAACGAAGAAATGGTTCCTGTGGCAAAAACTCGTGCTTTGTATGCACCCCGACACCCGTTTTCGGAATGGGTGACATGCGGCAACGAAATTGTGCGAAACAAGCCCAAACATGAGTTTTGGACCTAAAGTGGTGGATTGGGCATGTTCGTTGCGAAAACCGAAGAAATGGTTCCGGTGGCAAAAACTCGTGCTTTGTATGCACCCTGACACCCGTTTTTTGAATGGATGACTTGCGGCAACGAAATTGCGCGAAATCACCCCAAACATGAGTTTTGGACCTAAAGTAGTGGATTGGGCATGTTCGTTGCGAAAAACAAACAAATGGTTCCGGTGGCAAAAACTCGTGCTTGTATGCACCCCACACCCGTTTTCGGAATGGGTGACGTGCGGCAACGAAATTGCGCGAAACCACCCAAACATGATCTTTGGACCTAAAGTAGTGGATTGGGCATGTTCGTTGCGAAAAACAAAGAAATGGTTCCGGTGCCAAAAACTCGTGCTTTGTATGCACCCAGACACCCGTTTACGGAATGAGTGAAGAGCGGCAACGAAATTGCGTGAAACCACCCCAAACATGAGTATTGGACCTAAAGTAGTGGATTGGGCATGTTCGTTGCGAAAAACGAAGAAATGGTTCTGGTGGCAAAAACTCGTGCATGTATGCACCCCGACACCCATTTCCGAAATGGGTGATGTGCGGCAACGAAATTGCACGAAACCACTCCAAACATGAGTTTTGGACCTAAAGTAGTGGATTGGGCATGTTCGTTCCGAAAAACGAAGAAATGGTTCCGGTGGCAAAAACTCGTGCTTGTATGCACCCCGACACCCGTTTTCGGAATGGGTGACATGCGGCAACGAAATTGTGCGAAACCAGCCCAAACATTAGTTTTGGACCTAAAGTGGTGGATTGGGCATGTTCGTTGCGAAAAACGAAGAAATGGTTCCGGTGGCAAAAACTCATGCTTTGTATGCACCCCGACACCCGTTTTTGCAATGGATGACTTGCGGCAACGAAATTACGCGAAACCACCCCAAACATTAGTTTTAGACCTAAAGTAGTGGATTGGGCATGTTCGTTGTGAAAAACGAAGAAATGGTTCCTGTGGCAAAAACTCGTGCTTTGTATGCACCCCGACACCCGTTTTCGGAATGGGTGACATGCGGCAACGAAATTGTGCGAAACCAGCCCAAACATGAGTTTTGGACCTAAAGTGGTGGATTGGGCATGTTCGTTGCGAAAACCGAAGAAATGGTTCCGGTGGCAAAAACTCGTGCTTTGTATGCACCCTGACACCCGTTTACGGAATGAGTGACGAGCGGCGACGAAATAGCGTGAAACCACCCCAAACATGAGTATTGGACCAAAAGTAGTGGATTGGGCATGTTCGTTGCGAAAAACGAAGAAATGGTTCCGGTGGCAAAAACTCGTGCATGTATGCACCCCGACACCCATTTCCGAAATGGGTGACGTGCGGCAACGAAATTGCACGAAACCACTCCAAACATGAGTTTTGGACCAAAAGTAGTGGTTTGGGCATGTTCGTTCCGAAAAACGAAGAAATGGTTCCGGTGGCAAAAACTCGTGCTTGTATGCACCCCGACACCCGTTTTCGGAATGGGTGACATGCGGCAACGAAATTGTCCGAAACCAGCCCAAACATTAGTTTTGGACCTAAAGTGGTGGATTAAGCATGTTCGTTGCGAAAAATGAAGAAATGGTTCCGGTGGCAAAAACTCGTGCTTTGTATGCACCCCGACACCCGTTTTTGGAATGGATGACTTGCGGCAACGAAATTGCGCGAAACCACCCCAAATATGAGTTTTGGACCTAAAGTAGTGGATTGGGCATGTTCGTTGTGAAAAACGAAGAAATGGTTCCTGTGGCAAAAACTCGTGCTTTGTATGCACCCCGACACCCGTTTTCGGAATGGGTGACATGCGGCAACGAAATTGTGCGAAACCAGCCCAAACATGAGTTTTGGACCTAAAGTGGTGGATTGGGCATGTTCGTTGCGAAAACCGATGAAATGGTTCCGGTGGCAAAAACTCGTGCTTTGTATGCACCCTAACACCCGTTTTTGGAATGGATGACTTGCGGCAACGAAATTGCGCGAAATCACCCCAAACATGAGTTTTGGACCTAAAGTAGTGGATTGGGCATGTTCGTTGCGAAAAACAAAGAAATGGTTCCGGTGGCAAAAACTCGTGCTTGTATGCACCCCACACCCGTTTTCGGAATGGGTGACGTGCGGCAACAAAATTGCGCGAAACCACCCAAACATGATCTTTGGACCTAAAGTAGTGGATTGGGCATGTTCGTTGCGAAAAACAAAGAAATGGTTCCGGTGCCAAAAAACTCGTGCTTTGTATGCACCTTGACACCCGTTTATGGAATGAGTGATGAGCGGCGACGAAATTGCGTGAAACCACCCCAAACATGAGTATTGGACCTAAAGTAGTGGATTGGGCATGTTCGTTGCGAAAAACGAAGAAATGGTTCCGGTGGCAAAAACTCGTGCAGGTGTGCACCCCGACACCCATTTCCGAAATGGGTGACGTGCGGCAACGAAATTGCACGAAACCACTCCAAACATGAGTTTTGGACCTAAAGTAGTGGTTTGGGCATGTTCGTTCCGAAAAACGAAAAAATGGTTCTGGTGGCAAAAACTCGTGCTTGTATGCACCCCGACACCCGTTTTCGGAATGGGTGACATGCGGCAATGAAATTGTGCGAAACCAGCCCAAACATCAGTTTTGGACCTAAAGTGGTGGATTGGGCATGTTCGTTGCGAAAAATGAAGAAATGGTTCTGGTGGCAAAAACTCGTGCTTTGTATGCACCCCGACACCCGTTTTTGGAATGGATGACTTGCGGCAACGAAATTGCGCGAAACCACCCCAAACATTTGTTTTGGACCTAAAGTAGTGGATTGGGCATGTTCGTTGTGAAAAACGAAGAAATGGTTCCTGTGGCAAAAACTCGTGCTTTGTATGCACCCCGAGACCCGTTTTCGGAATGGGTGACATGCGGCAACGAAATTGTGCGAAACTAGCCCAAACATGAGTTTTGGACCTAAAGTGGTGGATTGGGCATGTTCGTTGCGAAAACCGAAGAAATGGTTCCGGTGGCAAAAACTCGTGCTTTGTATGCACCCTGACACCCGTTTTTTGAATGGATGACTTGCGGCAACGAAATTGCGCGAAATCACCCCAAACATGAGTTTTGGACCTAAAGTAGTGGATTGGGCATGTTCGTTGCGAAAAACAAAGAAATGGTTCCGGTGGCAAAAACTCGTGCTTGTATGCACCCCACACCCGTTTTCGGAATGGGTGACGTGCGGCAACGAAATTGCGCGAAACCACCCAAACATGATCTTTGGACCTAAAGTAGTGGATTGGGCATGTTCGTTGCGAAAAACAAAGAAATGGTTCCGGTGCCAAAAACTCGTGCTTTGTATGCACCCAGACACCCGTTTACGGAATGAGTGACGAGCGGCAACGAAATTGCGTGAAACCACCCCAAACATGAGTATTGGACCTAAAGTAGTGGATTGGGCATGTTCGTTGCGAAAAACGAAGAAATGGTTCCGGTGGCAAAAACTCGTGCATGTATGCACCCCGACACCCATTTCCGAAATGGGTGATGTGCGGAAACGAAATTGCACGAAAACACTCCAAACATGAGTTTTGGACCTAAAGTAGTGGATTGGGCATGTTCGTTCCGAAAAACGAAGAAATGGTTCCGGTGGCAAAAACTCGTGCTTGTATGCACCCCGACACCCGTTTTCAGAATGGGTGACATGCGGCAACGAAATTGTGCGAAACCAGCCCAAACATTAGTTTTGGACCTAAAGTGGTGGATTGGGGCATGTTCGTTGCGAAAAACGAAGAAATGGTTCCGATGGCAAAAACACGTGCTTTGTATGCACCCCGACACCCGTTTTTGGAATGAATGACTTGCGGCAACAAAATTGCGCGAAACCACCCCAAACATGAGTTTTGGACCTAAAGTAGTGGATTGGGCATGTTCGTTGTGAAAAACGAAGAAATGGTTCCTGTGGCAAAAACTCGTGCTTTGTATGCACCCCGACACCCGTTTTCGGAATGGGTGACATGCGGCAACGAAATTGTGCGAAACAAGCCCAAACATGAGTTTTGGACCTAAAGTGGTGGATTGGGCATGTTCGTTGCGAAAACCGAAGAAATGGTTCTGGTGGCAAAAACTCGTGCTTTGTATGCACCCTGACACCCGTTTTTTGAATGGATGACTTGCGGCAACGAAATTGCGCGAAATCACCCCAAACATGAGTTTTGGACCTAATGTAGTGGACTGGGCATGTTCGTTGCGAAAAACAAAGAAATGGTTCCGGTGGCAAAAACTCGTGCTTGTATGCACCCCACACCTGTTTTCCGAATGGGTGACGTGCGGCAACGAAATTGCGCGAAACCACCCAAACATGGTCTTTGGACCTAAAGTAGTGGATTGGGCATGTTCGTTGCGAAAAACAAAGAAATGGTTCCGGTGCCAAAAACTTGTGCTTTGTATGCACCCAGACACCCGTTTACGGAATGAGTGACGAGCGGCAACGAAATTGCGTGAAACCACCCCAAACATGAGTATTGGACCTAAAGTAGTGGATTGGGCATGTTCGTTGCAAAAAACGAAGAAATGGTTCCGGTGGCAAAAACTCGTGCATGTATGCACCCCGACACCCATTTCCGAAATGGGTGATGTGCGGCAACGAAATTGCACGAAACCACTCCAAACATGAGTTTTGGACCTAAAGTAGTGGATTGGGCATGTTCGTTCCGAAAAACGAAGAAATGGTTCCGGTGGCAAAAACTCGTGCTTGTATGCACCCCGACACCCGTTTTCGGAATGGGTGACATGCGGCAACGAAATTGTGCGAAACCAGCCCAAACATTAGTTTTGGACCTAAAGTGGTGGATTGGGCATGTTCGTTGCGAAAAACGAAGAAATGGTTCCGGTGGCAAAAACTCATGCTTTGTATGCACCCCGACACCCGTTTTTGGAATGGATGACTTGCGGCAACGAAATTACGCGAAACCACCCCAAACATGAGTTTTGGACCTAAAGTAGTGGATTGGGCATGTTCGTTGTGAAAAACGAAGAAATGGTTCCTGTGGCAAAAACTCGTGCTTTGTATGCACCCCGACACCCGTTTTCGGAATGGGTGACATGCGGCAACGAAATTGTGCGAAACCAGCCCAAACATGAGTTTTGGACCTAAAGTGGTGGATTGGGCATGTTCGTTGCGAAAACCGAAGAAATGGTTCCGGTGGCAAAAACTCGTGCTTTGTATGCACCCTGACACCCGTTTTTTGAATGGATGACTTGCGGCAACAAAATTACGCGAAATCACCCCAAACATGAGTTTTGGACCTAAAGTAGTGGATTGGGCATGTTCGTTGCGAAAAACAAAAAAATGGTTCCGATGGCAAAAACTCGTGCTTGTATGCACCCCACACCCGTTTTCGGAATGGGTGACTTGCGGCAACGAAATTGCGCGAAACCACCCCAAACATGATATTTGGACCTAAAGTAGTGGATTGGGCATGTTCGTTGCGAAAAACAAAGAAATGGTTCTGGTGCCAAAAACTCGTGCTTTGTATGCACCCTGACACCCGTTTACGGAATGAGTGACGAGCGGCGACGAAATAGCGTGCAACCACCCCAAACATCAGTATTGGACCTAAAGTAGTGGATTGGGCATGTTCGTTGCGAAAAACGAAGAAATGGTTCCGGTGGCAAAAACTCGTGCAGGTATGCACCCCGACACCCATTTCCGAAATGGGTGATGTGCGGCAACGAAATTGCACGAAACCACTCCAAACATGAGTTTTGGACCTAAAGTAGTGGTTTGGGCATGTTCGTTCCGAAAAACGAAGAAATGGTTCCGGTGGCAAAAACTCGTGCTTGTATGCACCCCGACACCCGTTTTCGGAATGGGTGACATGCGGCAACGAAATTTTCCGAAACCAGCCCAAACATTAGTTTTGGACCTAAAGTGGTGGATTAAGCATGTTCGTTGCGAAAAACGAAGAAATGGTTCCGGTGGCAAAAACTCGTGCTTTGTATGCACCCCGACACCCGTTTTTGGAATGGATGACTTGCGGCAACGAAATTGCGCGAAACCACCCCAAATATGAGTTTTGGACCTAAAGTAGTGGATTGGGCATGTTCGTTGTGAAAAACGAAGAAATGGTTCCTGTGGCAAAAACTCGTGCTTTGTATGCACCCCGACACCCGTTTTCGGAATGGGTGACATGCGGCAACGAAATTGTGCGAAACCAGCCCAAACATGAGTTTTGGACCTAAAGTGGTGGATTGGGCATGTTCGTTGCGAAAACCGATGAAATGGTTCCGGTGGCAAAAACTCGTGCTTTGTATGCACCCTAACACCCGTTTTTGGAATGGATGACTTGCGGCAACGAAATTGCGCGAAATCACCCCAAACATGAGTTTTGGACCTAAAGTAGTGGATTGGGCATGTTCGTTGCGAAAAACAAAGAAATGGTTCCGGTGGCAAAAACTCGTGCTTGTATGCACCCCACACCCGTTTTCGGAATGGGTGACGTGCGTCAACAAAATTGCGTGAAACCACCCCAAACATGATCTTTGGACCTAAAGTAGTGGATTGGGCATGTTCGTTGCGAAAAACAAAGAAATGGTTCCGGTGCCAAAAACTCGTGCTTTGTATGCACCTTGACACCCGTTTATGGAATGAGTGACGAGCGGCGACGAAATTGCGTGAAACCACCCCAAACATGAGTATTGGACCTAAAGTAGTGGATTGGGCATGTTCGTTGCGAAAAACGAAGAAATGGTTCCGGTGGCAAAAACTCGTGCAGGTATGCACCCCGACACCCATTTCCGAAATGGGTGATGTGCGGCAACGAAATTGCACGAAACCACTCCAAACATGAGTTTTGGACTTAAAGTAGTGGATTGGGCATGTTCGTTCCGAAAAACGAAGAAATGGTTCCGGTGGCAAAAACTCGTGCTTGTATGCACCCCGACACCCATTTTCGGAATGGGTGACATGCGGCAACGAAATTGTGCGAAACCAGCCCAAACATTAGTTTTGGACCTAAAGTGGTGGATTGGGCATGTTCGTTGCGAAAAAACGAAGAAATGGTTCCGGTGGCAAAAATTCGTGCTTTGTATGCACCCCGACACCCGTTTTTGGAATGGATGACTTGCGGCAACGAAATTGCGCGAAACCACCCCAAACATGAGTTTTGGACCTAAAGTAGTGGATTGGGCATGTTCGTTGTGAAAAACGAAGAAATGGTTCCTGTGGCAAAAACTCGTGCTTTGTATGCACCCCGACACCCGTTTTCGGAATGGGTGACATGCGGCAACGAAATTGTGCGAAACTAGCCCAAGCATGAGTTTTGGACCTAAAGTGGTGGATTGGGCATGTTCGTTGCGAAAACCGAAGAAATGGTTCCGGTGGCAAAAACTCGTGCTTTGTATGCACCCTGACACCCGTTTTTTGAATGGATGACTTGCGGCAACGAAATTGCGCGAAATCACCCCAAACATGAGTTTTGGACCTAAAGTAGTGGATTGGGCATGTTCGTTGCGAAAAACAAAGAAATGGTTCCGGTGGCAAAAACTCGTGCTTGCATGCACCCCACACCCGTTTTCGGAATGGGTGACGTGCGGCAACGAAATTGCGCGAAACCACCCAAACATGATCTTTGGACCTAAAGTAGTGGATTGGGCATGTTCGTTGCGAAAAACAAAAAAATGGTTCCGGTGCCAAAAACTCGTGCTTTGTATGCACCCAGACACCCGTTTACGGAATGAGTGACGAGCGGCAACGAAATTGCGTGAAACCACCCCAAACATGAGTATTGGACCTAAAGTAGTGGATTGGGCATGTTCGTTGCGAAAAACGAAGAAATGGTTCCGGTGGCAAAAACTCGTGCATGTATGCACCCCGACACCCATTTCCGAAATGGGTGATGTGCGGCAACGAAATTGCACGAAACCACTCCAAACATGAGTTTTGGACCTAAAGTAGTGGATTGGGCATGTTCGTTCCGAAAAACGAAAAAATGGTTCCGGTGGCAAAAACTCGTGCTTGTATGCACCCCGACACCCGTTTTCGGATTGGGTGACATGCGGCAACAAAATTGTGCGAAACCAGCCCAAACATTAGTTTTGGACCTAAAGTGGTGGATTGGGCATGTTCGTTGCGAAAAACGAAGAAATGGTTCCGGTGGCAAAAACTCATGCTTTGTATGCACCCCGACACCCGTTTTTGGAATGGATGACTTGCGGCAACGAAATTGCGCGAAACCACCCCAAACATGAGTTTTGGACCTAAAGTAGTGGGTTGGGCATGTTCGTTGGGAAAAACGAAGAAATGATTCCTGTGGCAAAAACTCGTGCTTTGTATGGACCCCGACACCCGTTTTCGGAATGGGTGACATGCGGCAACGAAATTGTGCGAAACCAGCCCAAACATGAGTTTTGGACCTAAAGTGGTGGATTGGGCATGTTCGTTGCGAAAACCGAAGAAATGGTTCCAGTGGCAAAAACTCGTGCTTTGTATGCACCCTGACACCCGTTTTTTGAATGGATGACTTGCGGCAACGAAATTGCGCGAAATCACCCCAAACATGAGTTTTGGACCTAAAGTAGTGGATTGGGCATGTTCGTTGCGATAAACAAAGAAATGGTTCCGGTGGCAAAAACTCGTTCTTGTATGCACCCCACACCCGTTTTCGGAATGGGTGACTTGCGGCAACGAAATTGCGCGAAACCACCCCAAACATGATCTTTGGACCTAAAGTAGTGGATTGGGCATGTTTGCGAAAAACAAAGAAATGGTTCCGGTGCCAAAAACTCGTGCTTTGTATGCACCGTGACACCCGTTTACGGAATGAGTGACGAGCGGCGACGAAATAGCGTGAAACCACCCCAAACATGAGTATTGGACCTAAAGTAGTGGATTGGGCATGTTCGTTGCGAAAAACGAAGAAATGGTTCCGGTGGCAAAAACTCGTGCAGGTATGCACCCCGACACCCATTTCCGAAATGGGTGATGTGCGGCAACGAAATTGCACGAAACCACTCCAAACATGAGTTTTGGACCTAAAGTAGTGGTTTGGGCATGTTCGTTCCGAAAAACGAAGAAATGGTTCCGGTGGCAAAAACTCGTGCTTGTATGCACCCCGACACCCGTTTTCGGAATGGGTGACATGCGGCAACGAAATTGTGCGAAACCAGCCCAAACATTAGTTTTGGACCTAAAGTTGTGGATTGGGCATGTTCGTTGCGAAAAACGAAGAAATGGTTCCGGTGGCAAAAACTCGTGCTTTGTATGCACCCCGACACCCGTTTTTGGAATGGATGACTTGCGGCAACGAAATTGCGCGAAACCACCCCAAACATGAGTTTTGGACCTAAAGTAGTGGATTGGGCATGTTCGTTGTGAAAAACGAAGAAATGGTTCCTGTCGCAAAAACTCGTGCTTTGTATGCACCCCGACACCCGTTTTCGGAATGGGTGACATGCGGCAACGAAATTGTGCGAAACTAGCCCAAGCATGAGTTTTGGACCTAAAGTGGTGGATTGGGCATGTTCGTTGCGAAAACCGAAGAAATGGTTCCGGTGGCAAAAACTCGTGCTTTGTATGCACCCTGACACCCGTTTTTTGAATGGATGACTTGCTGATGTGCACCCGTTGGGTGATTGCCCGATCTTTCGATGAGAGGGTGTGGAATAACTCGATTGGGGGAGGAGACGACGTTCACGGCCCGACTACAGCCTTCCAAAGACGCTGCGCCTTAGCAACCGATACACCACCTCCTATGGCTGTCACGATCTTGTGGAGCGTGACACCCTGGCCACTAGGGCACTCGTCCTGCAAGCAATCGAAGAACTAGCAAGAACAAGTAGAACAAGTACTGAATTACCAGATCTAAATGTAGGTTTCAAATCAAACTCCAATATGGTGGGGTTCCGAAGACAAGAAGACAGGCGGCTGAACCAGCACGCGCGCTTACAAGCAAGTAGCGAGAGCTAAACTTGATCTAAACAAAACCCGCTGTTCTTGGTGGCGGCTAGGGGGTTTATAAACATGGGAGGACGACCACAAGGGTATTGGGGTCGTGCTGCAACCCTAGGATGCGTCCCTAATGGACCTAACTTGATACACGACCCATTGGGCCAAAATAGGGTGACGCAGCACCATGGGCAGAAAAGGCAGGAAATGTCTCGGTAAGAAAACAATGATTACGGCGGCCCCAGAACAGATATGACTATAATTCCGGATCCATATGAAAGTAGACTTGATAAGCTTTCCATGTTGTGCTTGAACATTCCAATCCGAGCCCGCATCTGACCGTGGTGACCGTCACAAGTTGGTGTTCTTCTGCAGTCCGAATCCAGCATGTTCAAATCCTTTTCCCTTTCGGTCTTCTCCCTGATTCCTAAGCAAAACAAGAGTGCACGGGTCTCCATGGTCTAAATATGATGGACATGAACTCAAGAGTGTAATCACCTGATGGTTGAGTTGACGAGCACGAGCGCGAGTAATGGGACCAGAAATTGGTACTTGTATTGGTATAGATGCATCAGTAGTGTGGATGTCTTCATCATTCTCCCCTTCTTGCATTTGAGTCGTCCTCGACTCAAGCTCAACTTCCTCTCCCAAGTAGGGCTTTAAATCTGCAATGTTAAATGTGGGGCTAACCCCAAAGTCTGCAGGCAGATCTAGCCTATATGCATTGTCGTTAATTTTCTCTAGCACTTTAAACGGTCCATCGGCTCGAGGCAACAGTTTAGATTTTCGTAATTCAGGAAACCTTTCCTTTCTCAAATGCAACCAAACTAAATCTCCAGGTTCAAAATTTATTTCCTTTCTACCTTTATCACTAGCAAACTTATATCTAGCATTCATACGCTCTATGTTTTCTTTAGTAGTTTCATGCAGTTTTAACATCAATTCAGCACGCCTAGTAGCATCAAAATTTAGTTTTTCAGAAGATGGCAAAGGCATTAAATCAATAGGAGCACGAGGCAACAAACCATATACAATCTGAAATGGGCACATCTTTGTAGTAGAATGCAATGATCGATTATAAGCAAATTCAACATGAGGCAAACAGTCCTCCCACATCTTAATATTCTTCTTTAGAATTGCCCTTAACATAGTAGACAAAGTTCTATTCACAACTTCAGTTTGACCATCAGTTTGAGGATGACATGTAGTAGAAAATAAAAGCTTAGTCCCCAATTTTGCCCACAAAGTCCTCCAAAAATGACTAAGAAATTTAGCATCACGATCAGAAACGATTGTGTTGGGCACACCATGCAAGCGAACAATTTCACGAAAGAACAAATCAGCAATATGAGTAGCATCGTCAGTTTTATGACATGGTATGAAATGTGCCATCTTAGAAAATCTATCAACAACCACAAACACACTATCACGTCCCTTCCTAGTCCTAGGCAATCCCAGCACAAAATCCATAGAAATATCTTCCCAAGGAGCACTAGGAACGGGTAGAGGCAAATACAAACCGTGTGGATTTAACCGTGACTTCGCCTTTTGACATGTCGTGCAACGAGCAACCAATCTCACCACATCTCTTCTCATCTTGGGCCAAAAGAAATGACCAGCAAGTATGTCCTCCGTTTTCTTTGCTCCAAAATGTCCCATTAAGCCACCTCCATGTGCTTCCTGTAACAACAACAAACGAACGGAGCTAGCTGGAATGCATAGCTTGTTAGCCCATCACTAACGATATATTTGTTCCATCCTTTCCCATCTTTACAATGCAGCAACACATCTTTAAAATCAGCATCATGAACATATTGGTCTTTAATCGTCTCTAATCCAAAGATTTTGTAGTCAAGTTGATTCAGCAAAGTATATCTCCTAGACAAAGCGTCAGCAATGATATTCTCTTTTCCTTTCTTGTGCTTAATAACATAAGGAAACGATTCGATAAATTCAACCCACTTAGCATGTCTACGGTTCAGTTTTCCTTGACTACGAATATGTTTCAAAGATTCATGATCAGAATGAATAACAAACTCTTTGGGCCACAAATAATGCTGCCATGTTTCTATTGTTCGCACAAGAGCATATAATTCCTTATCATAAGTAGAATAATTTAGAACAGACCCACTCAATTTTTCACTAAAATATGCAACAGGTTTGCCTTCTTGTAACAAAACACCACCCAATCCAATTCCACTAGCATCACATTCAAGCTCAAAAGTCTTATTAAAATCAGGAAGTTGGAGGAGAGGTGCATGTGTCAACTTATCTTTCAGCACGTGGAAAGCGTGCTCTTGTACTTTGCCCCAACTAAAATGCACTCCCTTCTTCGTAAGCTCATTCAAAGGTGCAGCAATGGTGCTAAAGTCCTTCACAAAACGGCGATAGAAGCCAGCAAGTCCTAGGAAACTCCGCACCTGTGTGATAGTCTTTGGCATAGGCCATCCATGTATCGCTTCTACCTTGGCTTGATCAACCTCAATTCCCTGTGGAGTCACAACATAACCAAGAAACGAAACTCGATCGGTGCAAAATGTGCACTTCTCAAGGTTACCAAATAAACGTGCATCTCGTAAAGCATTAAAAACAGCACGCATGTGATCAACATGTTCATCTATAGATTTGCTGTAGATCAATATGTCATCAAAGTATACTACCACAAATTTTCCAATGAAGGCACGCAAAACCTCGTTCATTAATCTCATGAAAGTGCTAGGTGCATTAGTTAACCCAAAAGGCATGACTAACCACTCATACAATCCGAACTTAGTTTTGAAAGCAGTTTTCCATTCATCTCCCAATTTCATACGAATCTGGTGGTACCCACTACGCAAATCAACTTTAGAAAAGACAATGGCACCACTCAATTCATCAAGCATATCATCTAAACGTGGAATAGGGTGTCGATAACGTATCGTGATATTATTAATAGCCCTACAATCAACACACATACGCCATGTTCCATCTTTTTTAGGCACTAAAATAACCGGAACAGCACACGGACTAAGAGACTCACGCACGTAACCTTTGTCGAGTAGTTCTTGCACTTGTCGCTGAATTTCTTTTGTTTCCTCTGGATTTGTCCTATATGGCGCACGATTCGGCAAAGATGCACCAGGAATAAGATCAATTTGGTGCTCAATCCCTCGTATAGGTGGCAGCCCCTCTGGTATCTCACTTGGAAATACATCAGAATACTCCTGCAAAATGTTAGTAATAACAGGAGGCAAAGAATGCTGCATATCTTGAATTGAAATCAAAGCATCCTTGCATACCAAGGCGTAGGCAACCGTAGTGGAAGCAAATAATTCATTAACATCAGTTTTTGTTGCAAGAAAGCAATGTCCTTTCAATTTTATCTCATCTTTGTTATTACCAACAGCTTTAATATTCTTGTTGTTCTCAGTTTTAGCTTTGGTAGCTTTAGCAACATCATCACGCACAATAGCCTCAGGGGACATGGGAAGCAAAATAATTTTCTTATCATGGTGTATGAGAGAATATTGATTTGATCTACCATGATGCATACAATCTGAATCAAATTGCCATGGTCTACCTAGCAGAATATTACAAGCATCCATAGGCACAACATCACAGTCAACAACATCACGATATGAACCAATAGCAAAATTAATTTGTACCAGCTTGGTTACCTTGACCTTACCACTATTGTTAAGCCATTGAATGTGATATGGATGCGGGTGCGGTTTGGTCGTAAGTGCAAGCTTCTCCACCATGTCGCTGCTAGCCAAGTTGTTGCAGCTACCTCCATCAATGATCAAACGACATGAACGCTCCTTAATGACACACTTTGTTTGAAACAATGTATGTCGCTGATTCTGCTCTGCCTTCTCCATTTGTGCACTAAGCACACGCTGTACAATGAGGCTCTCATAATGCTCTGCATCATCTGCACCAATCTGTTCTTCGGGTGGTTCCTTAGTGCCTGCATCATCAGCCGCAAGCAAAGCAAGTGTAGCTTCATCCAAATCACTAGCAGAGGAATACCCACCATCGTCTTTTACCACCAAAACACGCTGATTAGGACAATCACGCTGCACGTGTCCATAGCCCTTGCATCGATAACACAGAACATCTCTTGTTCTACCTGTGGAAGCTACTGAAGAGGCACTACCTGCGGGTTTCTGGGCAGATTTGGTTGCTGAATTTGTGGAAGATGCACGTGGTTTGTCGCTGGAGGAAGGCGGGGGTGCTGGTCGACTTGGCGAGGGAGTTGGTGCTGGTGTACGGCCGGTCATGGACGTAGTCGTGCGCTGTTGCCATGGTGTAGATTTTCCTGCAGAAACATTAGACCTTGCACTAGCACGTCGTCCCTGCACTTCCCTTTCAGCTTTGCAAGCAAGATGAAACAATCGGGTTACATTAGCATAATCTTTATAAGCAAGGATGTCCTGAATTTCCCTATTTAACCCGCCCAAAAATCTAGCCATAGCAGATTCCTCACCCTCCTCTATGTTACAACGCAGCATACCCATTTGTAATTCCTGATAATATTCTTCTACACTTTTAGTACCCTGTCTAAATTGTTGCAACTTGTTTAACATATCACGTGCATAATAAGAAGGAACAAATCTAGCCCGCATGACCCGTTTCAACGCATCCCAAGTTTGTGGCATGTTATTAGGATTCTTCTTACCATGTTCTATCCACCAAACAGAAGCAAATTCAGTAAACTCACTAGTAGCAGCTCTAACCCGCGCATTCTCAGGAAATTCGTGGCATGCAAACTTTTGATCAACCGCAATCTCCCAAGTAATGTAAGCATCAGGGTCATATTTACCATCAAAAGGAGGTATTTTAAATTTAACCTTACTAAAAGCATCATCATTACCATGTACCTCACGTCGGCGAAAACCACCCATACCTCTACGGTTAGTACGTAGTCGCCGGCGATTAGGTGCTTCTTGGTCATCTTGTTCAGTATCAGCAACATAGTCATCCCAGTTACCTTCGGCGCCCTCATCACGCCCACCATTGATATTAGCATGCATCTCATCAAACCGCCTCAAGAGTGCGACAAGGCTCTTGTCAATATGAGCAACTGTCATTTCCACATTTGCAAGTTTGGTGTTTGTGTCGATCTGTGTGGCCTCCAATTGCCCCATCTTTTCATTCGTCACCTGCATGTCATTATCAAGACCTTCCGTGTGCGTCTTCACCAGCCTTACAAAGTGTTGTATGATACCCTTGGTGCGAGGAGAGTGTGGCATATTACGAGAAGCATCATCAACCTCCAATCCTGCCATGGTTAGACGAACAGAGGCAACAAGAAAAAAAACGTGAAGGAATGAAAACTCTACAACTATTAGGATGTAGCTACTGCAAGGCGCTCACTCTCAACCTGCCACACAAGCTCTTACCAATTCTTACCTTGCACAACAGGAGGGGTCAGCAACCAACAAGTCTGCAACCGTGGAATAAGTGTATCGGTGCCGCAGCAACACGACCTGTCAAACTGTAGTCGAAATATGTAGAGTTGTAGGTGGGCTGAAGCAAGGAATACACTAGTACCACGTTAGTTACAAAAGCAAGCTGAATAATCGTTCAACGGTGGTACTGTGCTGGTCCTAGGCTAAACCATGCTAGAGACGTGAGCCTAGGCACAAAGGTAGTCACTGAAAAAGAACAACTAGCACAGCACAAAGAGAAACAACAGATTTAGAGATTCAGCCCCCTTCTTCTTCTTTTCCTTTTTTTTTCTTTTCTATTCTTTTTTTTTCTTCTTCTTCTGTTTTTTTTTTGCAGGGGCCTAAACCCTTTTTTTCACTATGACAACCCAAACAATAAAGATATTGCTAACAGCCCCTTTAAATCAGATTTAACAAATCTTGTTAATATAGAAAGTCCAGAAATCTCTACGATGATTGCGGAGCGCTCAGAACGAATTTTGAGATAAGGTCAGATCCGTCGGAAAGAAGATAAGATAAGCTTTCCAGATTGTATTTAAACTTCCAAATCGGATATGATATGTATCCGTGGTGGCAAAAACGAACCAGAGATGTTTTTGGTGATGGTGGATCTCGTGGTGACCAAAACGTGGTAGAACTCAAAACTCTAAAGGAATAAACTAAGACCAGCAACTCGACACAACCGATGCAACCAAAAACTCAACAAGCCCTAACTAAGTAGTACTAGTAAATGCTCAATGGTTTATAGGATTGCGGTAAAACTAATCTACTATATTTTTGGCTTTTTCTGGACTATAGGAGATAAGAAAACAGCGAAGAAAAGTAAATCTCTCACCGATAAACCTTGCTCTGAATACCAACTGATGTGCACCCGTTGGGTGATTGCCCGATCTTTCGATGAGAGGGTGTGGAATAACTCGATTGGGGGAGGAGACGACGTTCACGGCCCGACTACAGCCTTCCAAAGACGCTGCGCCTTAGCAACCGATACACCACCTCCTATGGCTGTCACGATCTTGTGGAGCGTGACACCCTGGCCACTAGGGCACTCGTCCTGCAAGCAATCGAAGAACTAGCAAGAACAAGTAGAACAAGTACTGAATTACCAGATCTAAATGTAGGTTTCAAATCAAACTCCAATATGGTGGGGTTCCGAAGACAAGAAGACAGGCGGCTGAACCAGCACGCGCGCTTACAAGCAAGTAGCGAGAGCTAAACTTGATCTAAACAAAACCCGCTGTTCTTGGTGGCGGCTAGGGGGTTTATAAACATGGGAGGACGACCACAAGGGTATTGGGGTCGTGCTGCAACCCTAGGATGCGTCCCTAATGGACCTAACTTGATACACGACCCATTGGGCCAAAATAGGGTGACGCAGCACCATGGGCAGAAAAGGCAGGAAATGTCTCGGTAAGAAAACAATGATTACGGCGGCCCCAGAACAGATATGACTATAATTCCGGATCCATATGAAAGTAGACTTGATAAGCTTTCCATGTTGTGCTTGAACATTCCAATCCGAGCCCGCATCTGACCGTGGTGACCGTCACAAGTTGGTGTTCTTCTGCAGTCCGAATCCAGCATGTTCAAATCCTTTTCCCTTTCGGTCTTCTCCCTGATTCCTAAGCAAAACAAGAGTGCACGGGTCTCCATGGTCTAAATATGATGGACATGAACTCAAGAGTGTAATCACCTGATGGTTGAGTTGACGAGCACGAGCGCGAGTAATGGGACCAGAAATTGGTACTTGTATTGGTATAGATGCATCAGTAGTGTGGATGTCTTCATCACTTGCGGCAACGAAATTGCGCGAAATCACCCCAAACATGAGTTTTGGACCTAAAGTAGTGGATTGGGCATGTTCGTTGCGAAAAACAAAGAAATGGTTCCGGTGGCAAAAACTCGTGCTTGTATGCACCCCACAACCGTTTTCGGAATGGGTGACTTGCGGCAACGAAATTGCGCGAAACCACCCAAACATGATCTTTGGACCTAAAGTAGTGGATTGGGCATGTTCGTTGCGAAAAACAAAGAAATGGTTCCGGTGCCAAAAACTCGTGCTTTGTATGCACCCTGACACCCGTTTACGGAATGAGTGACGAGCGGCGACGAAATAGCGTGAAACCACCCCAAACATGAGTATTGGACCTAAAGTAGTGGATTGGGCATGTTCGTTGCGAAAAACGAAGAAATGGTTCCGGTGGCAAAAACTCGTGCAGGTAAGCACCCCGACACCCATTTCCGAAATGGGTGATGTGCGGCAACGAAATTGCACGAAACCACTCCAAACATGAGTTTTGGACCTAAAGTAGTGGTTTGGGCATGTTCGTTCCGAAAAACGAAGAAATGGTTCCGGTGGCAAAAACTCGTGCTTGTATGCACCCCGACACCCGTTTTCGGAATGGGTGACATGCGGCAACGAAATTGTGCGAAACCAGCCCAAACATTAGTTTTGGACCTAAAGTGGTGGATTGGGCATGTTCGTTGCGAAAACCGAAGAAATGGTTCCGGTGGCAAAAACTCGTGCTTTGTATGCACCCTGACACCCGTTTTTGGAATGAATGACTTGCGGCAACGAAATTGCGCGAAATCACCCCAAACATGAGTTTTGGACCTAAAGTAGTGGATTGGGCATGTTCGTTGCGAAAAACAAAGAAATGGTTCCGGTGGCAAAAACTCGTGCTTGTGTGCACCCCACACCCGTTTTCGGAATGGGTGACATGCGGCACCGAAATTGTGCGAAACCAGCCCAAACATGAGTTTTGGACCTAAAGCGGTGGATTGGGCATGTTCGTTGTGAAAAACGAAGAAATGGTTCCAGTGGCAAAAACTCGTGCTGTGTATGCACCCCGACACTCGTTTTCGGAATGGATGACTTGCGGCAACGAAATTGCGCGAAATCACCCCAAACATGTGTTTTGGACCTAAAGAGTGGATTGGGCATGTTCGTTGCGAAAAACAAAGAAATGGTTCCGGTGGCAAAAACTCGTGCTTGTATGCACCCCGACATCCGTTTTCGGAATGGGTGACATGCGGCAACGAAATTGTGCGAAACCAGGCCAAACATGAGTTTTGGACCTAAAGTGGTGGATTGGGCATGTTCGTTACGAAAAACGAAGAAATGGTTCTGGTGGCAAAAACTCGTGCTTTGTATGCACTCCGACACCCGTTTTCGGAATGGATGACTTGCAGCAACGAAATTGCGCGAAACCACCCTAAACATGAGTTTTGGACATAAAGTAGTGGATTGGGCATGTTTGTTGTGAAAAACAAAGAAATGGTTCCTGTGGCAAAAACTCGGGCTTTGTATGCACCCCGACACCCGTTTTCGGAATGGGTGACGTGCGGCAACGAAATTGCGCGAAACCAACCCCAAACGTGAGTGTTGGACCTAAAGTAGTGGATTGGGCATGTTCGTTGTGAAAAACGAAGAAATGGTTCTTGTGGCAAAAACTCGTGCTTTGTATGCACCCCGACACCCGTTTTCGGAATGGGTGACATGCGGCAACGAAATTGTGCGAAACTAGCCCAAACATGAGTTTTGGACCTAAAGTGGTGGATTGGGCATGTTCGTTGCGAAAACCGAAGAAATGGTTCCGGTGGCAAAAACTCGTGCTTTGTATGCCACCCTGACACCCGTTTTTTGAATGGATGACTTGCGGCAACGAAATTGCGCGAAATCACCCCAAACGTGAGTTTTGGACCTAAAGTAGTGGATTGGGCATGTTCGTTGCGAAAAACAAAGAAATGGTTCCGGTGGCAAAAACTCGTGCTTGTAGCACCCCACACCCGTTTTCGGAATGGGTGACATGCGGCAACAAAATTGCGCGAAACCACCCCAAACATGATCTTTAGACCTAAAGTAGTGGATTGGGCATGTTCGTTGCGAAAAACAAAGAAATGGTTCCGGTGCCAAAAACTCGTGCTTTGTATGCACCCTGATACCAATTGATGTAGCTGAGGTGCCCGATCTTTCGGCGAGTAGAGATAATTCCGATTTGGCGGAAGTTGACCCTTGCGATCCGACTACGACGAGCAAGCCCGAAGCGCCAATGCAATCGCTGAACCAACTCCCTGTGGTTACCGACCTTGCTGATGCGAGATCGGCCTGATCACGAAGATCGTTTCCTGTGCGCAATCGAAGAACGAACAAGAAAAAGATGCGAGCAATCTAATCTATTACTCGAGGGTGGAGTTCTGAATACACGAAGACAGCGTAGATTTGCGCGTGTTCGAGAGTAGCTAAAGCTAATGTAAAACAAAACTCGAAAAATAAAGGAGGCGCAGCTCCTGGATAAATAGAGAGGGGGCGCAGCCCCTAGGGGCGGCCAACCCTAGGTCGTCCATTATGGGCCGCAGTTGGGCTGGTCGTCTATTCTTCCGGGCCTTCGTTCTTTAACAGCATGATGTAGTTCAATTCTCTTGCACGGGCCCGAGTCACTGGCCCAGGTGGAAGGGGTGGCGCCTGGACTGGGGAAGATGGTGCCTGGGCTGGAGAAGGTGCTGCTGGTGTAGATGTGCTCGTGTTGGTGTTGATGTTGAGCGCCTTGTTGCACGCTGCACTACTTGTCAGAAAGCTAAGTCACGACTGAACAACCATGGTTTGTATATGCCTTTGCCTGTTCCTACTTCTCCTTGGATTGATATTTCGATGGATTTTGTTTTGGCATTGCCTAGAACTAAGAAGGGGAGGGATAGCATTTTTGTGGTTGTTGATCGATTCTCCAAAATGGCTCATTTCATACCTTGTCATAAGACTGATGATGCTAGCAATGTTGCTGAATTGTTTTTTAGAGAGATTATTCGTTTGCACGGTATTCCCAATACAATAGTCTCGAATCGTGATGCTAAGTTTCTGAGTCATTTTTGGAGATCTCTGTGGAATAAATTGGGAACTAAATTGCTGTTTAGCACCACTTGTCACCCTCAGACTGATGGTCAAACTGAGGTAGTTAATCGAACTTTGTCTACCATGCTTAGGGCTGTTTTAGACAAAAATTTGAAACGTTGGGAGGATTGCTTACCTCATGTTGAGTTTGCTTATAATCATGCAACACATTCTTCTACAAAGATGTGCCCTTTTCAAATTGTTTATGGTTACATTCCTAGGGCGCCTATTGCTTTGTTTTCGCTTGATGCTGCGGACCCCCCACACATAGATGCTCTTGCACATGTTGAACAAATGATTAATCTCCATGAACAAACTCAACAAAACATTGCTGCTGCTAATGCTAAATATCAGATTACTGGTAGTAAAGGCCGGAAACTAGTTACTTTTGAACCTGGTGATATGGTTTGGTTGCATTTGAGAAAGGATCGTTTTCCTACTTTGCGCCGTTCTAAATTGATGCCTCGTGCTGCTGGTCCTTTTAAGATACTAACCAAGATTAATGATAATGCTTATACCCTTGACCTGCCTGCGGAGTTTGGTGTTTCCACTAGTTTTAATGTTGCAGATTTGAAACCGTATGCGGGAGAAGATGAGGAGTTGCCGTCGAGGACGACTTCAGTTCAAGAAGGGGAGGATGATGAGGACATCAACACCAACACGAGCACATCTACACCAGCAGCACCTTCTCCAGCCCAGGCACCATCTTCCCCAGTCCAGGCGCCACCCCTTCCACCTGGGCCAGTGACTCGGGCCCGTGCAAGAGAATTGAACTACATCATGCTGTTAAAGAACGAAGGCCCGGAAGAATAGACGACCAGCCCAACTGCGGCCCATAATGGACGACCTAGGGTTGGCCGCCCCTAGGGGCTGCGCCCCCTCTCTATTTATACAGGAGCTGCGCCTCCTTTATTTTTCGAGTTTTGTTTTACATTAGCTTTAGTTACTCTCGAACACGCGCAAATCTACGCTGTCTTCGTGTATTCAGAACTCCACCCTCGAGTAATAGATTAGATTGCTCGCATCTTTTTCTTGTTCGTTCTTCGATTGCGCACAGAAAACGATCTTCGTGATCAGGCCGATCTCGCAACAGCAAGGTCGGTAACCACAGGGAGTTGGTTCAGCGATTGCATTGGCGCTTCGGGCTTGCTCGTCGTAGTCGGATCGCAAGGGTCAACTTCCGCCAAATCGGAATTATCTCTACTCGCCGAAAGATCGGGCACCTCAGCTACATCACACCCTGACACCCGTTTACGGAATGAGTGACGAGCGGTGACGAAATTGCGTGAAACCACCCCAAACATGAGTATTGGACCTAAAGTAGTGGATTGGGCATGTTCATTGCGAAAAACGAAGAAATGGTTCCGGTGGCAAAAACTCGTGCAGCTATGCACCCCGACACCCATTTCCGAAATGGGTGATGTGCGGCAACGAAATTGCACGAAACCACTCCAAACATGAGTTTTGGACCTAAAGTAGTGGATTGGGCATGTTCGTTCCGAAAAACGAAGAAATGGTTCCGGTGGCAAAAACTCGTGCTTGTATGCACCCCGACACCCGTTTTCGGAATGGGTGACATGCGGCAACGAAATTGTGCGAAACCAGCCCAAACATTAGTTTTGGACCTAAAGTGGTGGATTGGGCATGTTCGTTGTGAAAAACGAAGAAATGGTTCCGGTGGCAAAAACTCGTGCTTTGTATGCACCCCGACACCCGTTTTTGGAATGGATGACTTGCGGCAACGAAATTGCGCGAAACCACCCCAAACATGAGTTTTGGACCTAAAGTAGTGGATTGGGCATGTTCGTTGTGAAAAACGAAGAAATGGTTCCTGTGGCAAAAACTCGTGCTTTGTATGCACCCCGACACCCGTTTTCGGAATGGGTGACATGCGGCAACGAAATTATGCGAAACTAGCCCAAACATGAGTTTTGGACCTAAACTGGTGGATTGGGCATGTTCGTTGCGAAAACCGAAGAAATGGTTCCGGTGGCAAAAACTCGTGCTTTGTATGCACCCTGACACCCGTTTTTGAATGGATGACTTGCGGCAACGAAATTGCGCGAAATCACCCCAAACATGAGTTTTGGACCTAAAGTAGTGGATTGGGCATGTTCGTTGCGAAAAACAAAGAAATGGTTCCGTGGCAAAAACTCGTGCTTGTATGCACCCCACACCCATTTTTGGAATGGGTGACGTGCGGCAACGAAATTGCGCGAAACCACCCAAACATGATCTTTGGACCTAAAGTAGTGGATTGGGCATGTTCGTTGCGAAAAACAAAGAAATGGTTCCGGTGCCAAAAACTCATGCTTTGTATGCACCCAGACACCCGTTTACGGAATGAGTGACGAGCGGCAACGAAATTGCGTGAAACCACCCCAAACATGAGTATTGGACCTAAAGTAGTGGATTAGGCATGTTCGTTGCGAAAAACGAAGAAATGGTTCCGGTGGCAAAAACTCGTGCATGTATGCACCCCGACACCCATTTCCGAAATGGGTGATGTGCGGCAACGAAATTGCACGAAACCACTCCAAACATGAGTTTTGGACCTAAAATAGTGGATTGGGCATGTTCGTTCCGAAAAACGAAGAAATGGTTTCGGTGGCAAAAACTCGTGCTTGTATGCACCCCCCCGACACCCGTTTTCGGAATGGGTGACATGAGGCAACGAAATTGTGCGAAACCAGCCCAAACATTAGTTTTGGACCTAAAGTGGTGGATTGGGCATGTTCGTTGCGAAAAACGAAGAAATGGTTCCGGTGGCAAAAACTCATGCTTTGTATGCACCCCGACACCCGTTTTTGGAATGGATGACTTGCGGCAACGAAATTGCGCGAAACCACCCCAAACATGAGTTTTGGACCTAAAGTAGTGGATTGGGCATGTTCGTTGTGAAAAACGAAGAAATGGTTCCTGTGGCAAAAACTCGTGCTTTGTATGCACCCCGACACCCGTTTTCGGAATGGGTGACATGCGGCAACGAAATTGTGCGAAACCAGCCCAAACATGAGTTTTGGACCTAAAGTGGTGGATTGGGCATGTTCGTTGTGAAAACCGATGAAATGGTTCCGGTGGCAAAAACTCGTGCTTTGTATGCACCCTAACACCCGTTTTTTGAATGGATGACTTGCGGCAACGAAATTGCGCGAAATCACCCCAAACATGAGTTTTGGACCTAAAGTAGTGGATTGGGCATGTTCGTTACGAAAAACAAAGAAATGGTTCTGGTGGCAAAAACTCGTGCTTGTATGCACCCCACACCCGTTTTCGGAATGGGTGACTTGCGGCAACGAAATTGCGCGAAACCACCCCAAACATGATCTTTGGACCTAAAGTAGTGGATTGGGCATGTTCGTTGCGAAAAACAAAGAAATCGTTCCGGTGCCAAAAACTCGTGCTTTGTATGCACCCTGACACCCGTTTACGAAATGAGTGACGAGCGGCGACGAAATTGCGTGAAACCACCCCAAACATGAGTATTGGACCTAAAGTAGTGGATTGGGCATGTTCGTTGCGAAAAACGAAGAAATGGTTCCGGTGGCAAAAACTCGTGCAGGTACACCCCGACACCCATTTCCGAAATGGGTGATGTGCGGCAACGAAATTGCACGAAACCACTCCAAACATGAGTTTTGGACCTAAAGTAGTGGTTTGGGCATGTTCGTTCCGAAAAACGAAGAAATGGTTTCGGTGGCAAAAACTCGTGCTTGTATGCACCCCCCGACACCCGTTTTCGGAATGGGTGACATGAGGCAACGAAATTGTGCGAAACCAGCCCAAACATTAGTTTTGGACCTAAAGTGGTGGATTAAGCATGTTCGTTGCGAAAAATGAAGAAATGGTTCCGGTGGCAAAAACTCGTGCTTTGTATGCACCCCGACACCCGTTTTTGGAATGGATGACTTGCGGCAACGAAATTGCGCGAAACCACCCCAAACATGAGTTTTGGACCTAAAGTAGTGGATTGGGCATGTTCGTTGTGAAAAACGAAGAAATGGTTCCTGTGGCAAAAACTCGTGCTTTGTATGCACCCCGACACCCGTTTTCGGAATGGGTGACATGCGGCAACGAAATTGTGCGAAACTAGCCCAAACATGAGTTTTGGACCTAAACTGGTGGATTGGGCATGTTCGTTGCGAAAACCGAAGAAATGGTTCCGGTGGCAAAAACTCGTGCTTTGTATGCACCCTGACACCCGTTTTTGAATGGATGACTTGCGGCAACGAAATTGCGCGAAATCACCCCAAACATGAGTTTTGGACCTAAAGTAGTGGATTGGGCATGTTCGTTGCGAAAAACAAAGAAATGGTTCCGGTGGCAAAAACTCGTGCTTGTATGCACCCCACACCCATTTTCGGAATGGGTGACGTGCGGCAACGAAATTGCGCGAAACCACCCAAACATGATCTTTGGACCTAAAGTAATGGATTGGGCATGTTCGTTGCGAAGAACAAAGAAATGGTTCCGGTGCCAAAAACTCGTGCTTTGTATGCACCCAGACACCCGTTTACGGAATGAGTGACGAGCGGCAACGAAATTGCGTGAAACCACCCCAAACATGAGTATTGGACCTAAAGTAGTGGATTAGGCATGTTCGTTGCGAAAAACGAAGAAATGGTTCCGGTGGCAAAAACTCGTGCATGTATGCACCCCGACACCCATTTCCTAAATGGGTGATGTGCGGCAACGAAATTGCACGAAACCACTCCAAACATGAGTTTTGGACCTAAAGTAGTGGTTTGGGCATGTTCGTTCCGAAAAACGAAGAAATGGTTTCGGTGGCAAAAACTCGTGCTTGTATGCACCCCCCGACACCCGTTTTCGGAATGGGTGACATGAGGCAACGAAATTGTGCGAAACCAGCCCAAACATTAGTTTTGCACCTAAAGTGGTGGATTAAGCATGTTCGTTGCGAAAAATGAAGAAATGGTTCCGGTGGCAAAAACTCGTGCTTTGTATGCACCCCGACACTTGTTTTTGGAATGGATGACTTGC
Source organism: Zea luxurians (assembly GCA_029449295.1). Classification (NCBI taxonomy): domain Eukaryota; kingdom Viridiplantae; phylum Streptophyta; class Magnoliopsida; order Poales; family Poaceae; genus Zea; species Zea luxurians. The sequence goes on along the minus strand of JAOPSE010000949.1, from coordinate 32,378 downwards.
GGCAACGAAATTGCGCGAAACCACCCCAAACATGAGTTTTGGACCTAAAGTAGTGGATTGGGCATGTTCGTTGTGAAAAACGAAGAAATGGTTCCTGTGGCAAAAACTCGTGCTTTGTATGCACCCCGACACCCGTTTTCGGAATGGGTGACATGCGGCAACGAAATTGTGCGAAACTAGCCCAAACATGAGTTTTGGACCTAAACTGGTGGATTGGGCATGTTCGTTGCGAAAACCGAAGAAATGGTTCCGGTGGCAAAAACTCGTGCTTTGTATGCACCCTGACACCCGTTTTTGAATGGATGACTTGCGGCAACGAAATTGCGCGAAATCACCCCAAACATGAGTTTTGGACCTAAAGTAGTGGATTGGGCATGTTCGTTGCGAAAAACAAAGAAATGGTTCCGGTGGCAAAAACTCGTGCTTGTATGCACCCCACACCCATTTTCGGAATGGGTGACGTGCGGCAACGAAATTGCGCGAAACCACCCAAACATGATCTTTGGACCTAAAGTAATGGATTGGGCATGTTCGTTGCGAAAAACAAAGAAATGGTTCCGGTGCCAAAAACTCGTGCTTTGTATGCACCCAGACACCCGTTTACGGAATGAGTGACGAGCGGCAACGAAATTGCGTGAAACCACCCCAAACATGAGTATTGGACCTAAAGTAGTGGATTAGGCATGTTCGTTGCGAAAAACGAAGAAATGGTTCCGGTGGCAAAAACTCGTGCATGTATGCACCCCGACACCCATTTCCTAAATGGGTGATGTGCGGCAACGAAATTGCACGAAACCACTCCAAACATGAGTTTTGGACCTAAAATAGTGGATTGGGCATGTTCGTTCCGAAAAACGAAGAAATGGTTTCGGTGGCAAAAACTCGTGCTTGTATGCACCCCCCCCGACACCCGTTTTCGGAATGGGTGACATGAGGCAACGAAATTGTGCGAAACCAGCCCAAACATTAGTTTTGGACCTAAAGTGGTGGATTGGGCATGTTCGTTGCGAAAAACGAAGAAATGGTTCCGGTGGCAAAAACTCATGCTTTGTATGCACCCCGACACCCGTTTTTGGAATGGATGACTTGCGGCAACGAAATTGCGCGAAACCACCCCAAACATGAGTTTTGGACCTAAAGTAGTGGATTGGGCATGTTCGTTGTGAAAAACGAAGAAATGGTTCCTGTGGCAAAAACTCGTGCTTTGTATGCACCCCGACACCCGTTTTCGGAATGGGTGACATGCGGCAACGAAATTGTGCGAAACCAGCCCAAACATGAGTTTTGGACCTAAAGTGGTGGATTGGGCATGTTCGTTGCGAAAACCGATGAAATGGTTCCGGTGGCAAAAACTCGTGCTTTGTAAGCACCCTAACACCCGTTTTTTGAATGGATGACTTGCGGCAACGAAATTGCGCGAAATCACCCCAAACATGAGTTTTGGACCTAAAGTAGTGGATTGGGCATGTTCGTTACGAAAAACAAAGAAATGGTTCTGGTGGCAAAAACTCGTGCTTGTATGCACCCCACACCCGTTTTCGGAATGGGTGACTTGCGGCAACGAAATTGCGCGAAACCACCCCAAACATGATCTTTGGACCTAAAGTAGTGGATTGGGCATGTTCGTTGCGAAAAACAAAGAAATGGTTCCGGTGCCAAAAACTCGTGCTTTGTATGCACCCTGACACCCGTTTACGAAATGAGTGACGAGCGGCGACGAAATTGCGTGAAACCACCCCAAACATGAGTATTGGACCTAAAGTAGTGGATTTGGCATGTTCGTTGCGAAAAACGAAGAAATGGTTCCGGTGGCAAAAACTCGTGCAGGTACACCCCGACACCCATTTCCGAAATGGGTGATGTGCGGCAACGAAATTGCACGAAACCACTCCAAACATGAGTTTTGGACCTAAAGTAGTGGTTTAGGCATGTTCGTTCCGAAAACGAAGAAATGGTTCCGGTGGCAAAAACTCGTGCTTGTATGCACCCCGACACCCGTTTTTGGAATGGGTGACATGCGGCAACGAAATTGTGCGAAACCAGCCCAAACATTAGTTTTGGACCTAAAGTGGTGGATTGGGCATGTTCGTTGCGAAAAACGAAGAAATGGTTCCGGTGGCAAAAACTCGTGCTTTGTATGCACCCCGACACCCGTTTTTGGAATGGATGACTTGCGGCAACGAAATTGCGCGAAACCACCCCAAACATGAGTTTTGGACCTAAAGTAGTGGATTGGGCATGTTCGTTGTGAAAAACGAAGAAATGGTTCCTGTGGCAAAAACTCGTGCTTTGTATGCACCCCGACACCCGTTTTCGGAATGGGTGACATGCGGCAACGAAATTGTGCGAAACTAGCCCAAACATGAGTTTTGGACCTAAACTGGTGGATTGGGCATGTTCGTTGCGAAAACCGAAGAAATGGTTCCGGTGGCAAAAACTCGTGCTTTGTATGCACCCTGACACCCGTTTTTGAATGGATGACTTGCGGCAACGAAATTGCGCGAAATCACCGCAAACATGAGTTTTGGACCTAAAGTAGTGGATTGGGCATGTTCGTTGCGAAAAACAAAGAAATGGTTCCGGTGGCAAAAACTCGTGCTTGTATGCACCCCACACCCATTTTCGGAATGGGTGACGTGCGGCAACGAAATTGCGCGAAACCACCCAAACATGATCTTTGGACCTAAAGTAATGGATTGGGCATGTTCGTTGCGAAAAACAAAGAAATGGTTCCGGTGCCAAAAACTCGTGCTTTGTATGCACCCAGACACCCGTTTACGGAATGAGTGACGAGCGGCAACGAAATTGCGTGAAACCACCCCAAACATGAGTATTGGACCTAAAGTAGTGGATTAGGCATGTTCGTTGCGAAAAACGAAGAAATGGTTCCGGTGGCAAAAACTCGTGCCTGTATGCACCCCGACACCCATTTCCTAAATGGGTGATGTGCGGCAACGAAATTGCACGAAACCACTCCAAACATGAGTTTTGGACCTAAAATAGTGGATTGGGCATGTTCGTTCCGAAAAACGAAGAAATGGTTTCGGTGGCAAAAACTCGTGCTTGTATGCACCCCCCCGACACCCGTTTTCGGAATGGGTGACATGAGGCAACGAAATTGTGCGAAACCAGCCCAAACATTAGTTTTGGACCTAAAGTGGTGGATTGGGCATGTTCGTTGCGAAAAACGAAGAAATGGTTCCGGTGGCAAAAACTCATGCTTTGTATGCACCCCGACACCCGTTTTTGGAATGGATGACTTGCGGCAACGAAATTGCGCGAAACCACCCGAAACATGAGTTTTGGACCTAAAGTAGTGGATTGGGCATGTTCGTTGTGAAAAACGAAGAAATGGTTCCTGTGGCAAAAACTCGTGCTTTGTATGCACCCCGACACCCGTTTTCGGAATGGGTGACATGCGGAAACGAAATTGTGCGAAACCAGCCCAAACATGAGTTTTGGACCTAAAGTGGTGGATTGGGCATGTTCGTTGCGAAAACCGATGAAATGGTTCCGGTGGCAAAAACTCGTGCTTTGTATGCACCCTAACACCCGTTTTTTGAATGGATGACTTGCGGCAACGAAATTGCGCGAAATCACCCCAAACATGAGTTTTGGACCTAAAGTAGTGGATTGGGCATGTTCGTTACGAAAAACAAAGAAATGGTTCTGGTGGCAAAAACTCGTGCTTGTATGCACCCCACACCCGTTTTCGGAATGGGTGACTTGCGGCAACGAAATTGCGCGAAACCACCCCAAACATGATCTTTGGACCTAAAGTAGTGGATTGGGCATGTTCGTTGCGAAAAACAAAGAAATGGTTCCGGTGCCAAAAACTCGTGCTTTGTATGCACCCTGACACCCGTTTACGAAATGAGTGACGAGCGGCGACGAAATTGCGTGAAACCACCCCAAACATGAGTATTGGACCTAAAGTAGTGGATTGGGCATGTTCGTTGCGAAAAACGAAGAAATGGTTCCGGTGGCAAAAACTCGTGCAGGTACACCCCGACACCCATTTCCGAAATGGGTGATGTGCGGCAACGAAATTGCACGAAACCACTCCAAACATGAGTTTTGGACCTAAAGTAGTGGTTTGGGCATGTTCGTTCCGAAAATGAAGAAATGGTTCCGGTGGCAAAAACTCGTGCTTGTATGCACCCCGACACCCGTTTTTGGAATGGGTGACATGCGGCAACGAAATTGTGCGAAACCAGCCCAAACATTAGTTTTGGACCTAAAGTGGTGGATTGGGCATGTTCGTTGCGAAAAACGAAGAAATGGTTCCGGTGGCAAAAACTCGTGCTTTGTATGCACCCCGACACCCGTTTTTGGAATGGATGACTTGCGGCAACGAAATTGCGCGAAACCACCCCAAACATGAGTTTTGGACCTAAAGTAGTGGATTGGGCATGTTCGTTGTGAAAAACGAAGAAATGGTTCCTGTGGCAAAAACTCGTGCTTTGTATGCACCCCGACACCCGTTTTCGGAATGGGTGACATGCGGCAACGAAATTGTGCGAAACTAGCCCAAACATGAGTTTTGGACCTAAACTGGTGGATTGGGCATGTTCGTTGCGAAAACCGAAGAAATGGTTCCGGTGGCAAAAACTCGTGCTTTGTATGCACCCTGACACCCGTTTTTGAATGGATGACTTGCGGCAACGAAATTGCGCGAAATCACCCCAAACATGAGTTTTGGACCTAAAGTAGTGGATTGGGCATGTTCGTTGCGAAAAACAAAGAAATGGTTCCGGTGGCAAAAACTCGTGCTTGTATGCACCCCACACCCATTTTCGGAATGGGTGACGTGCGGCAACGAAATTGCGCGAAACCACCCAAACATGATCTTTGGACCTAAAGTAATGGATTGGGCATGTTCGTTGCGAAAAACAAAGAAATGGTTCCGGTGCCAAAAACTCGTGCTTTGTATGCACCCAGACACCCGTTTACGGAATGAGTGACGAGCGGCAACGAAATTGCGTGAAACCACCCCAAACATGAGTATTGGACCTAAAGTAGTGGATTAGGCATGTTCGTTGCGAAAAACGAAGAAATGGTTCCGGTAGCAAAAACTCGTGCATGTATGCACCCCGACACCCATTTCCTAAATGGGTGATGTGCGGCAACGAAATTGCACGAAACCACTCCAAACATGAGTTTTGGACCTAAAATAGTGGATTGGGCATGTTCGTTCCGAAAAACGAAGAAATGGTTTCGGTGGCAAAAACTCGTGCTTGTATGCACCCCCCCGACACCCGTTTTCGGAATGGGTGACATGAGGCAACGAAATTGTGCGAAACCAGCCCAAACATTAGTTTTGGACCTAAAGTGGTGGATTGGGCATGTTCGTTGCGAAAAACGAAGAAATGGTTCCGGTGGCAAAAACTCATGCTTTGTATGCACCCCGACACCCGTTTTTGGAATGGATGACTTGCGGCAACGAAATTGCGCGAAACCACCCCAAACATGAGTTTTGGACCTAAAGTAGTGGATTGGGCATGTTCGTTGTGAAAAACGAAGAAATGGTTCCTGTGGCAAAAACTCGTGCTTTGTATGCACCCCGACACCCGTTTTCGGAATGGGTGACATGCGGCAACGAAATTGTGCGAAACCAGCCCAAACATGAGTTTTGGACCTAAAGTGGTGGATTGGGCATGTTCGTTGCGAAAACCGATGAAATGGTTCCGGTGGCAAAAACTCGTGCTTTGTAAGCACCCTAACACCCGTTTTTTGAATGGATGACTTGCGGCAACGAAATTGCGCGAAATCACCCCAAACATGAGTTTTGGACCTAAAGTAGTGGATTGGGCATGTTCGTTACGAAAAACAAAGAAATGGTTCTGGTGGCAAAAACTCGTGCTTGTATGCACCCCACACCCGTTTTCGGAATGGGTGACTTGCGGCAACGAAATTGCGCGAAACCACCCCAAACATGATCTTTGGACCTAAAGTAGTGGATTGGGCATGTTCGTTGCGAAAAACAAAGAAATGGTTCCGGTGCCAAAAACTCGTGCTTTGTATGCACCCTGACACCCGTTTACGAAATGAGTGACGAGCGGCGACGAAATTGCGTGAAACCACCCCAAACATGAGTATTGGACCTAAAGTAGTGGATTTGGCATGTTCGTTGCGAAAAACGAAGAAATGGTTCCGGTGGCAAAAACTCGTGCAGGTACACCCCGACACCCATTTCCGAAATGGGTGATGTGCGGCAACGAAATTGCACGAAACCACTCCAAACATGAGTTTTGGACCTAAAGTAGTGGTTTGGGCATGTTCGTTCCGAAAACGAAGAAATGGTTCCGGTGGCAAAAACTCGTGCTTGTATGCACCCCGACACCCGTTTTTGGAATGGGTGACATGCGGCAACGAAATTGTGCGAAACCAGCCCAAACATTAGTTTTGGACCTAAAGTGGTGGATTGGGCATGTTCGTTGCGAAAAACGAAGAAATGGTTCCGGTGGCAAAAACTCGTGCTTTGTATGCACCCCGACACCCGTTTTTGGAATGGATGACTTGCGGCAACGAAATTGCGCGAAACCACCCCAAACATGAGTTTTGGACCTAAAGTAGTGGATTGGGCATGTTCGTTGTGAAAAACGAAGAAATGGTTCCTGTGGCAAAAACTCGTGCTTTGTATGCACCCCGACACCCGTTTTCGGAATGGGTGACATGCGGCAACGAAATTGTGCGAAACTAGCCCAAACATGAGTTTTGGACCTAAACTGGTGGATTGGGCATGTTCGTTGCGAAAACCGAAGAAATGGTTCCGGTGGCAAAAACTCGTGCTTTGTATGCACCCTGACACCCGTTTTTGAATGGATGACTTGCGGCAACGAAATTGCGCGAAATCACCCCAAACATGAGTTTTGGACCTAAAGTAGTGGATTGGGCATGTTCGTTGCGAAAAACAAAGAAATGGTTCCGGTGGCAAAAACTCGTGCTTGTATGCACCCCACACCCATTTTCGGAATGGGTGACGTGCGGCAACGAAATTGCGCGAAACCACCCAAACATGATCTTTGGACCTAAAGTAATGGATTGGGCATGTTCGTTGCGAAAAACAAAGAAATGGTTCCGGTGCCAAAAACTCGTGCTTTGTATGCACCCAGACACCCGTTTACGGAATGAGTGACGAGCGGCAACGAAATTGCGTGAAACCACCCCAAACATGAGTATTGGACCTAAAGTAGTGGATTAGGCATGTTCGTTGCGAAAAACGAAGAAATGGTTCCGGTGGCAAAAACTCGTGCCTGTATGCACCCCGACACCCATTTCCTAAATGGGTGATGTGCGGCAACGAAATTGCACGAAACCACTCCAAACATGAGTTTTGGACCTAAAATAGTGGATTGGGCATGTTCGTTCCGAAAAACGAAGAAATGGTTTCGGTGGCAAAAACTCGTGCTTGTATGCACCCCCCCGACACCCGTTTTCGGAATGGGTGACATGAGGCAACGAAATTGTGCGAAACCAGCCCAAACATTAGTTTTGGACCTAAAGTGGTGGATTGGGCATGTTCGTTGCGAAAAACGAAGAAATGGTTCCGGTGGCAAAAACTCATGCTTTGTATGCACCCCGACACCCGTTTTTGGAATGGATGACTTGCGGCAACGAAATTGCGCGAAACCACCCGAAACATGAGTTTTGGACCTAAAGTAGTGGATTGGGCATGTTCGTTGTGAAAAACGAAGAAATGGTTCCTGTGGCAAAAACTCGTGCTTTGTATGCACCCCGACACCCGTTTTCGGAATGGGTGACATGCGGCAACGAAATTGTGCGAAACCAGCCCAAACATGAGTTTTGGACCTAAAGTGGTGGATTGGGCATGTTCGTTGCGAAAACCGATGAAATGGTTCCGGTGGCAAAAACTCGTGCTTTGTATGCACCCTAACACCCGTTTTTTGAATGGATGACTTGCGGCAACGAAATTGCGCGAAATCACCCCAAACATGAGTTTTGGACCTAAAGTAGTGGATTGGGCATGTTCGTTACGAAAAACAAAGAAATGGTTCTGGTGGCAAAAACTCGTGCTTGTATGCACCCCACACCCGTTTTCGGAATGGGTGACTTGCGGCAACGAAATTGCGCGAAACCACCCCAAACATGATCTTTGGACCTAAAGTAGTGGATTGGGCATGTTCGTTGCGAAAAACAAAGAAATGGTTCCGGTGCCAAAAACTCGTGCTTTGTATGCACCCTGACACCCGTTTACGAAATGAGTGACGAGCGGCGACGAAATTGCGTGAAACCACCCCAAACATGAGTATTGGACCTAAAGTAGTGGATTGGGCATGTTCGTTGCGAAAAACGAAGAAATGGTTCCGGTGGCAAAAACTCGTGCAGGTACACCCCGACACCCATTTCCGAAATGGGTGATGTGCGGCAACGAAATTGCACGAAACCACTCCAAACATGAGTTTTGGACCTAAAGTAGTGGTTTGGGCATGTTCGTTCCGAAAATGAAGAAATGGTTCCGGTGGCAAAAACTCGTGCTTGTATGCACCCCGACACCCGTTTTTGGAATGGGTGACATGCGGCAACGAAATTGTGCGAAACCAGCCCAAACATTAGTTTTGGACCTAAAGTGGTGGATTGGGCATGTTCGTTGCGAAAAACGAAGAAATGGTTCCGGTGGCAAAAACTCGTGCTTTGTATGCACCCCGACACCCGTTTTTGGAATGGATGACTTGCGGCAACGAAATTGCGCGAAACCACCCCAAACATGAGTTTTGGACCTAAAGTAGTGGATTGGGCATGTTCGTTGTGAAAAACGAAGAAATGGTTCCTGTGGCAAAAACTCGTGCTTTGTATGCACCCCGACACCCGTTTTCGGAATGGGTGACATGCGGCAACGAAATTGTGCGAAACTAGCCCAAACATGAGTTTTGGACCTAAACTGGTGGATTGGGCATGTTCGTTGCGAAAACCGAAGAAATGGTTCCGGTGGCAAAAACTCGTGCTTTGTATGCACCCTGACACCCGTTTTTGAATGGATGACTTGCGGCAACGAAATTGCGCGAAATCACCCCAAACATGAGTTTTGGACCTAAAGTAGTGGATTGGGCATGTTCGTTGCGAAAAACAAAGAAATGGTTCCGGTGGCAAAAACTCGTGCTTGTATGCACCCCACACCCATTTTCGGAATGGGTGACGTGCGGCAACGAAATTGCGCGAAACCACCCAAACATGATCTTTGGACCTAAAGTAATGGATTGGGCATGTTCGTTGCGAAAAACAAAGAAATGGTTCCGGTGCCAAAAACTCGTGCTTTGTATGCACCCAGACACCCGTTTACGGAATGAGTGACGAGCGGCAACGAAATTGCGTGAAACCACCCCAAACATGAGTATTGGACCTAAAGTAGTGGATTAGGCATGTTCGTTGCGAAAAACGAAGAAATGGTTCCGGTGGCAAAAACTCGTGCATGTATGCACCCCGACACCCATTTCCTAAATGGGTGATGTGCCGCAACGAAATTGCACGAAACCACTCCAAACATGAGTTTTGGACCTAAAATAGTGGATTGGGCATGTTCGTTCCGAAAAAACGAAGAAATGGTTTCGGTGGCAAAAACTCGTGCTTGTATGCACCCCCCCGACACCCGTTTTCGGAATGGGTGACATGAGGCAACGAAATTGTGCGAAACCAGCCCAAACATTAGTTTTGGACCTAAAGTGGTGGATTGGGCATGTTCGTTGCGAAAAAACGAAGAAATGGTTCCGGTGGCAAAAACTCATGCTTTGTATGCACCCCGACACCCGTTTTTGGAATGGATGACTTGCGGCAACGAAATTGCGCGAAACCACCCCAAACATGAGTTTTGGACCTAAAGTAGTGGATTGGGCATGTTTGTTGTGAAAAACGAAGAAATGGTTCCTGTGGCAAAAACTCGTGCTTTGTATGCACCCCGACACCCGTTTTCGGAATGGGTGACATGCGGCAACGAAATTGTGCGAAACCAGCCCAAACATGAGTTTTGGACCTAAAGTGGTGGATTGGGCATGTTCGTTGCGAAAACCGATGAAATGGTTCCGGTGGCAAAAACTCGTGCTTTGTATGCACCCTAACACCCGTTTTTTGAATGGATGACTTGCGGCAACGAAATTGCGCGAAATCACCCCAAACATGAGTTTTGGACCTAAAGTAGTGGATTGGGCATGTTCGTTACGAAAAACAAAGAAATGGTTCTGGTGGCAAAAACTCGTGCTTGTATGCACCCCACACCCGTTTTCGGAATGGGTGACTTGCGGCAACGAAATTGCGCGAAACCACCCCAAACATGATCTTTGGACCTAAAGTAGTGGATTGGGCATGTTCGTTGCGAAAAACAAAGAAATGGTTCCGGTGCCAAAAACTCGTGCTTTGTATGCACCCTGACACCCGTTTACGAAATGAGTGACGAGCGGCGACGAAATTGCGTGAAACCACCCCAAACATGAGTATTGGACCTAAAGTAGTGGATTGGGCATGTTCGTTGCGAAAAACGAAGAAATGGTTCCGGTGGCAAAAACTCGTGCTTTGTATGCACCCCGACACCCGTTTTTGGAATGGATGACTTGCGGCAACGAAATTGCGCGAAACCACCCCAAACATGAGTTTTGGACCTAAAGTAGTGGTTTGGGCATGTTCGTTCCGAAAACGAAGAAATGGTTCCGGTGGCAAAAACTCGTGCTTTGTATGCACCCCGACACCCGTTTTCGGAATGGGTGACATGCGGCAACGAAATTGTGCGAAACTAGCCCAAACATTAGTTTTGGACCTAAAGTGGTGGATTGGGCATGTTCGTTGCGAAAAACGAAGAAATGGTTCCGGTGGCAAAAACTTGTGCTTTGTATGCACCCCGACACCCGTTTTTTGAATGGATGACTTGCGGCAACGAAATTGCGCGAAACCACCCCAAACATGAGTTTTGGACCTAAAGTAGTGGATTGGGCATGTTCGTTGTGAAAAACGAAGAAATGGTTCTTGTGGCAAAAACTCGTGCTTTGTATGCACCCCGACACCCGTTTTCGGAATGGGTGACATGCGGCAACGAAATTGTGCGAAACTAGCCCAAACATGAGTTTTGGACCTAAACTGGTGGAATGGGCATGTTCGTTGCGAAAACCGAAGAAATGGTTCCGGTGGCAAAAACTCGTGCTTTGTATGCACCCTGACACCCGTTTTTTGAATGGATGACTTGCGGCAACGAAATTGCGCGAAATCACCCCAAACATGAGTTTTGGACCTAAAGTAGTGGATTGGGCATGTTCGTTGCGAAAAACAAAGAAATGGTTCCGGTGGCAAAAACTCGTGCTTGTATGCACCCCACACCCGTTTTCGGAATGGGTGACGTGCGGCAACGAAATTGCGCGAAACCACCCCAAACATGATCTTTGGACCTAAAGTAGTGGATTGGGCATGTTCGTTGCGAAAAACAAAGAAATGGTTCCGGTGCCAAAAACTCGTGCTTTGTATGCACCCTGACACCCGTTTACGGAATGAGTGACGAGCGGCGACGAAATTGCGTGAAACCACCCCAAACATGAGTATTGGACCTAAAGTAGTGGATTGGGCATGTTCGTTGTGAAAAACGAAGAAATGGTTCTGGTGGCAAAAACTCGTGCAGGTATGCACCCCGACACCCATTTCCGAAATGGGTGATGTGCGGCAACGAAATTGCACGAAACCACTCCAAACATGAGTTTTGGACCTAAAGTAGTGGATTGGGCATGTTCGTTCCGAAAAACGAAGAAATGGTTCCGGTGGCAAAAACTTGTGCTTGTATGCACCCCGACACCCGTTTTCGGAATGGGTGACATGCGGCAACGAAATTGTGCGAAACCAGCCCAAACATTAGTTTTGGACCTAAAGTGGTGGATTGGGCATGTTCGTTGCGAAAAAAGAAGAAATGGTTCCGGTGGCAAAAACTCGTGCTTTGTATGCACCCCGACACCCGTTTTTGGAATGGATGACTTGTAGCAACGAAATTGCGCGAAACCACCCCAAACATGAGTTTTGGACCTAAAGTAGTGGATTGGGCAAGTTCGTTGTGAAAAACGAAGAAATGGTTCCTGTGGCAAAAACTCGTGCTTTGTATGCACCCCGACACCCGTTTTCGGAATGGGTGACATGCGGCAACGAAATTTTGCGAAACTAAACCAAACATGAGTTTTGGACCTAAAGTGGTGGATTGGGCATGTTCGTTGCGAAAACCGAAGAAATGGTTACGGTGGCAAAAACTCGTGCTTTGTATGCACCCTGACACCCGTTTTTTGAATGGATGACTTGCAGCAACGAAATTGCGCGAAATCACCCCAAACATGAGTTTTGGACCTAAAGTAGTGGATTGGGCATGTTCGTTGCGAAAAACAAAGAAATGGTTCCGGTGGCAAAAACTCGTGCTTGTATGCACCCCACACCCATTTTCGGAATGGGTGACGTGCGGCAACGAAATTGCGCGAAACCACCCAAACATGATCTTTGGGCCTAAAGTAGTGTATTGGGCATGTTCGTTGAGAAAAACAAAGAAATGGTTCCGGTGCCAAAAACTCGTGCTTTGTATGCACCCAGACACCCGTTTACGGAATGAGTGACGAGCGGCAACGAAATTGCGTGAAACCACCCCAAACATGAGTATTGGACCTAATGTAGTGGATTGAGCATGTTCGTTGCGAAAAACGAAGAAATGGTTCCGGTGGCAAAAACTCGTGCATGTATGCACCCCGACACCCATTTCCGAAATGGGTGATGTGCGGCAACGAAATTGCACGAAACCACTCCAAACATGAGTTTTGGACCTAAAATAGTGGATTGGGCATGTTCGTTCCGAAAAACGAAGAAATGGTTCCGGTGGCAAAAACTCGTGCTTGTATGCACCCCGACACCCGTTTTCGGAATGGGTGACATGAGGCAACGAAATTGTGCGAAACCAGCCCAAACATTAGTTTTGGACCTAAAGTGGTGGATTGGGCATGTTCGTTGCGAAAAACGAAGAAATGGTTCCGGTGGCAAAAACTCATGCTTTGTATGCACCCCGACACCCGTTTTTGAATGGATGACTTGCGGCAACGAAATTGCGCGAAACCACCCCAAACATGAGTTTTGGACCTAAAGTAGTGGATTGGGCATGTTCATTGTGAAAAACGAAGAAATGGTTCCTATGGCAAAAACTCGTGCTTTGTATGCACCCCGACACCCGTTTTCGGAATGGGTGACATGCGGCAACGAAATTGTGCGAAACCAGCCCAAACATGAGTTTTGGACCTAAAGTGGTGGATTGGGCATGTTCGTTGCGAAAACCGATGAAATAGTTCCGGTGGCAAAAACTCGTGCTTTGTATGCACCCTAACACCCGTTTTTTGAATGGATGACTTGCGGCAACGAAATTGCGCGAAATCACCCCAAACATGAGTTTTGGACCTAAACTCATGTTTGGGGTGATTTTTTCGTTTTTTCACAACGAACATGCCCAATCCACTACTTTAGGTCCAAAACTCATGTTTGGGGTGGTTTCGCGCAATTTCGTTGCCGCAAGTCATCCATTCCAAAAACGGGTGTTGGGGTGCATACAAAGCACGAGTTTTTGCCACCGGAACCGTTTCTTCGTTTTTCGCAACGAACATGCCCAATCCACCACTTTAGGTCCAAAACTCATGTTTAGGCTGGTTTCGCACAATTTCGTTGCCGCATCTCACCTATTCCGAAAACGGGTGTCGGGGTGCATACAAGCACGAGTTTTTGCCACCGGAACCATTTCTTCGTTTTTCAGAACGAACATGCCCAATCCACTACATTAGGTCCAAAACTCTTGTTTGGGGTGGTTTCGTGCAATTTCGTTGCCACACATCACTCATTTCGGAAATGGGTGTCGGGGTGCATACATGCACGAGTTTTTGCCACCAGAACCATTTCTTCGTTTTTCGCAACGAACATGCCCAATCCACTACTTTAGGTCCAAAACTCATGTTTGGGGTGGTTTCGCGCAATTTGGTTGCCGCACGTCACCCATTCCGAAAACGGGTGTGGGGTGCATACAAGCACGAGTTTTTGCCACCAGAACCATTTCTTCGTTTTACGGAAAGAACATGCTCAATCCACTACTTTAGGTCCAAAACTCAAGTTTGGGGTGGTTTCGTGCAATTTCGTTGCCGCACATCACTCATTTCGGAAATGGGTGTCGGGGTGCATACATGCACGAGTTTTTGCCACCGGAACCATTTCTTTGTTTTTCGCAACGAACATGCCCAATCCACTACTTTAGGTCCAATACTCATGTTTGGGGTGGTTTCAGGCAATTTCGTTGCCGCTCGTCACACATTCCGAAAACGGGTGTCTGGATGCATACAAAGCACGAGTTTTTGCCACCGGAACCATTTCTTTGTTTTTCGCAACGAACATGCCCAATCCACTACTTTAGGTCCAAAACTCATGTTTGGGGTGGTTTCGCGCAATTTCGTTGCCGCACGTCACCCATTCCGAAAACGGGTGTGGGGTGCATACAAGCACGAGTTTTTGCCACCGGAACCATTTCTTTGTTTTTCGCAACGAACATGCCCAATCCACTACTTTAGGTCCAAAACTCATGTTTGGGGTGATTTCGCACAATTTCGTTGCCGCAAGTCATCCATTCCAAAAACGGGTGTCAGGGTGCATACAAAGCACGAGTTTTTGTCACCGGAACCATTTCTTCGGTTTTCGTAACGAACATGCCCAATCGACCACTTTAGGTCCAAAACTAATGTTTGGGCTGGTTTCGCACAATTTCGTTGCCGCATGTCACCCATTTCGAAAACGGGTGTCGGGGTGCATACAAAGCACGAGTTTTTGCCACAGGAACCATTTCTTCGTTTTTCACAACGAACATGCCCAATCCACTACTTTAGGTCCAAAACTCTTGTTTGGGGTGGTTTCACGCAATTTCGTTGCCGCAAGTCATCCATTCCGAAAACGGGTGTCGGGGTGCATACAAAGCACGAGTTTTTGCTACAGCAACCATTTCTTCGTTTTTTGCAACAAACATGCCCAATCCACCACTTTAGATCCAAAACTCATGTTTGGAATGGTTTCGCACAATTTCGTTGCCGCATGTCACCCATTCCAAAAACGGGTGTCGGGGTGCATACAAGCACGAGTTTTTGCCACTAGAACCATTTCTTCGTTTTTCGGAAAGAACATGCCCAATCCACTACTTTAGGTCCAAAACTCAGGTTTGGGTGGTTTCGTGCAATTTCGTTGCCGCACATCACCCATTTCGGAAATGGGTGTCGGGGTGCATACATGCACGAGTTTTTGCCACCGGAACCATTTCTTCGTTTTTCGCAACGAACATGCCCAATCCACTACTTTAGCTCCAATACTCATGTTTGGGGTGGTTTCAGGCAATTTCGTTGCCGCTCGTCACACATTCCGAAAACGGGTGTCTGGATGCATACAAAGCACGAGTTTTTGCCACCGGAACCATTTCTTTGTTTTTCGCAACGAACATGCCCAATCCACTACTTTAGGTCCAAAACTCATGTTTGGGGTGGTTTCGCGCAATTTCGTTGCCGCACGTCACCCATTCCGAAAACGGGTGTGGGGTGCATACAAGCACGAGTTTTTGCCACCGGAACCATTTCTTTGTTTTTCGCAACGAACATGCCCAATCCACTACTTTAGGTCCAAAACTCATGTTTGGGGTGATTTCGCGCAATTTCGTTGCCGCAAGTCATCCATTCCAAAAACGGGTGTCAGGGTGCATACAAAGCACGAGTTTTTTTCACCGGAACCATTTCTTCGGTTTTCGCAACGAACATGCCCAATCGACCAGTTTAAGTCCAAAACTAATGTTTGAGCTGGTTTCGCACAATTTCGTTGCCGCATGTCACCCATTCCGAAAACGGGTGTCGGGGTGCATACAAAGCACGAGTTTTTGCCACAGGAACCATTTCTTTGTTTTTCACAACGAACATGCCCAATCCACTACTTTAGGTCCAAAACTCATGTTTGGGGTGGTTTCGCGCAATTTTGTTGCCGCGCGTCACCCATTCCGAAAACGGGTGTGGGGTGCATACAAGCACGAGTTTTTGCCACCGGAACCATTTCTTTGTTTTTCGCAACGAACATGCCCAATCCACTACTTTAGGTCCAAAACTCATGTTTGGAGTGGTTTCGTGCAATTTCGTTGCCGCACATCACCCATTTCGGAAATGGGTGTCGGGTCTATACATGCACGAGTTTTTGCCACCGGAACCATTTCTTCGTTTTTCGCAACGAACATGCCCAATCCACTACTTTAGGTCAAATACTCATGTTTGGGGTGGTTTCACGCAATTTCGTTGCCGCTCGTCACTCATTCCGAAAACAGGTGTCAGGGTGCAGACAAAGCACGAGTTTTTGCCACCGGAACTGATGTAGCTGAGGTGCCCGATCTTTCGGCGAGTAGAGATAATTCCGATTTGGCGGAAGTTGACCCTTGCGATCCGACTACGACGAGCAAGCCCGAGGCGCCAATGCAATCGCTGAACCAACTCCCTGTGGTTACCGACCTTGCTGATGCGAGATCGGCCTGATCACGAAGATCGTTTCCTGTGCGCAATCGAAGAACGAACAAGAAAAAGATGCGAGCAATCTAATCTATTACTCGAGGGTGGAGTTCTGAATACACGAAGACAGCGCAGATTTGCGCGTGCTCGAGAGTAGCTAAAGCTAGATCTAAAACAAAACTCGGAAAATAAAGGAGGCGCAGCTCCTGTATAAATAGAGAGGGGGCGCAGCCCCTAGGGGCGGCCAACCCTAGGTCGTCCATTATGGGCCGCAATTGGGCTGGTCGTCTATTCTTCTGGGCCTTCGTTCTTTAACAACATGATGTAGTTCAATTCTCTTGCACGGGCCCGAGTCACTGGCCCAGGTGGAAGGGGTGGCGCCTGGGCTGGAGAAGGTGCTGCTGGTGTAGATGTGCTCGTGTTGGTGTTGATGTCCTCATCATCCTCCCCTTCTTGAACTGAAGTCGTCCTCGACGGCAACTCCTCGTCTTCTCCCGCATATGGTTTCAAATCTGCAACATTAAAACTAGTGGAAACACCAAACTCCGCAGGCAGGTCAAGGGTATAAGCATTATCATTAATCTTGGTTAGTATCTTAAAAGGACCAGCAGCACGAGGCATCAATTTAGAACGACGCAAAGTAGGAAAACGATCCTTGCTCAAATGCAACCAAACCATATCACCAGGTTCAAAAGTAACTAGTTTCCGGCCCTTACTACCAGTAATCTGATATTTAGCATTAGCAGCAGCAATGTTTTGTTGAGTTTGTTCATGGAGATTAATCATTTGTTCAACATGTGCAAGAGCATCTATGTGTGGGGCGTCCGCAGCATCAAGCGAAAACAAAGCAATAGGCGCCCTAGGAATGTAACCATAAACAATTTGAAAAGGGCACATCTTTGTAGAAGAATGGGTTGCATGATTATAAGCAAACTCAACATGAGGCAAGCAATCCTCCCAACGTTTCAAATTTTTGTCTAAAACAGCCCTAAGCATGGTAGACAAAGTTCGATTAACTACCTCAGTTTGACCATCAGTCTGAGGGTGACAAGTGGTGCTAAACAGCAATTTAGTTCCGAATTTATTCCACAGAGATCTCCAAAAATGACTCAGAAACTTAGCATCACGATCCGAGACTATTGTATTGGGAATACCGTGCAAACGAATAATCTCTCTAAAAAACAATTCAGCAACATTGCTAGCATCATTAGTCTTATGACAAGGTATGAAATGAGCCATTTTGGAGAATCGATCAACAACCACAAAAATGCTATCCCTCCCCTTCTTAGTTCTAGGCAATCCCAAAACAAAATCCATCGAAATATCAATCCAAGGGGAAGTAGGAACAGGCAAAGGCATATACAAACCATGGTTGTTCAACCGTGACTTAGCTTTCTGACAAGTAGTGCAGCGTGCAACAAGGCGCTCAACATCAGCGCGCATCCGAGGCCAAAAGAAGTGGGCAGCCAACACCTCATGTGTCTTGTAGACGCCAAAGTGCCCCATGAGACCGCCTCCATGTGCTTCCTGTAACAACAAAATACGAACCGAGCTAGCTGGAACACACAGCTTGTTAGCGCGAAACAGGAACCCATCCTGTATGTGAAATTTGCCCCATGGTTTCCCATTAATACAATGGCCGAAAGCATCTTTAAAATCAGCATCATCAACATATTGATCTTTCACAGTGTGCAAACCAAAGATTTTAAAATCTAACTGTGACAGCATGGTATAGCGACGAGACAAAGCATCAGCAATAACATTGTCCTTCCCGTTCTTGTGTTTAATAATGTAAGGAAAGGACTCAATGAATTCTACCCATTTAGCATGACGACGGTTCAGATTTGTTTGGGTACGAATATGTTTTAAAGCCTCATGATCAGAATGGATTATAAACTCACGATGCCAAAGATAGTGCTGCCATGTATGCAAAGTGCGCACTAAAGCGTAAAGCTCCTTATCATAAGTAGAATATTTCAAACTAGCACCGCTTAATTTTTCACTAAAATAAGCAACTGGTTTTCCTTCTTGTAACAAAACAGCACCTAGCCCAATACCGCTAGCATCGCATTCAAGCTCAAACACTTTATTAAAATCAGGCAATTGCAATAGGGGAGCTTGGGTTAACTTATCTTTCAAAGTGTTGAACGCTTCCTCCTGGGAATCACTCCAAGCAAATGGAACATCTTTCTTTGTAAGCTCATGTAGAGGCGCTGCAATGGAGCTAAAATCACGAACAAATCTGCGGTAGAAACCGGCAAGTCCAAGAAAGCTCCGAATTTGTGTGACCGTCGTCGGTGTAGGCCACTCCCGAATGGCAGCAATCTTGCTGCTATCCACCTCAATGCCCTGTGGAGTAACAACATAACCAAGAAACGAGACACGTCGTGTACAAAAGATGCATTTTTCCATGTTAGCAAATAACTGGGCAGCACGCAATGCATCAAAAACAGCACTTAAATGTTCCAAATGCTCTTTCTTAGATTTGCTGTAAATAAGAATATCATCAAAATAAACAACCACAAACAATCCTATGAAGGGCCTTAGAACTTCATTCATCACTCGCATAAAAGTGCTGGGAGCATTAGTCAATCCAAACGGCATAACCAACCATTCATATAAACCAAATTTCGTTTTAAAAGCCGTTTTCCATTCATCACCCAGTTTCATTCTAATCTGGTGGTAACCACTACGCAAATCAATATTAGTGAAAATAATGGCACCACTAAGCTCATCTAGCATATCGTCAAGGCGTGGTATAGGATAGCGATAACGAATAGTGATGTTATTAATAGCACGACAGTCTACACACATACGCCATGACCCATCCTTCTTGGGAACAAGTAACACAGGAACAGAGCAAGGGCTAAGAGACTCACAAATGTATCCTTTGTCAAGCAACGCCTGTACCTGGCGCTGAATCTCCTTCGTCTCATCCGGATTTGTACGGTATGGTGCGCGGTTCGGAAGCTGTGCACCGGGAATGAGGTCGATCTGGTGCTCAATGCCACGAAGCGGTGGGAGACCCGGTGGTAAGTCTTTGGGAAAGACATCAGCGTACTCCTGCAAAAGGTTAGCAACCATAGGGGGAATAGCCAAAGATGGTGCATCATCAAGTGAAATGAGGACACTAGAGCATACAAGTGCATAGCATGGCAAATGAGCACCGTGTAGATCATCAAAATCAGCACGTGTAGCAAGTAAAATAGGAGCCTTCAACTTAATTTCAGAAGGAACAGAGGGTGATGGATTGTTGTTTAGCAGTTATAGCAGCTCGGGCAAGATCATCTTTAACAATTTGTTCAGGTGTCATTGGATGTATAATTATTTTCTGACCCTTAAAAATGAAAGAATAATGATTCGAACGACCATGATGCAAGCTATCAGTATCATATTGCCAAGGTCGACCAAGTAACAAAGAGCATGCTTCCATGGGAATAACATCACAATCAACAAAATCAGAATAAGCACCCATGGAGAAAGGAACTCGCACGGAACGCGTGATTTTTATTTTACCACCATCATTAAGCCATTGAATGTGATATGGGTTTGGATGCTTACGAGTGGGTAACGACAACTTTTCGACCAGCATGGTACTCGCCAAATTGTTGCAACTGCCGCTGTCGATAATGATGCGAATTGACCGCTCCTGCACAACACCCTTTGTATGGAACAGAGTGTGTCGCTGATTCTTCTCGGGCAAAGCGACCTGTGTACTGAGAACACGCTGCACAACAAGACTTTCATACCTATCAGCGTCGCCCGGGTTGACATGTACCTCCGCCTTAGCTGCATGGTCAGTGGCAAGTAGTGCATGTTCAATTTCTTCAGAATCACTAGCGGAAGAGTACTCACCATCGTCACGAATGAGCAAAGTGCGCTTGTTTGGGCAGTCCCGAATCACATGGCCCAATCCACCACTTTAGGTCCAAAACTCCTGTTTGGGCTGGTTTCGCACAATTTCGTTGCCGCATGTCACCCATTCCGAAAACGGGTGTCGGGGTGCATACAAAGCACGAGTTTTTGCCACAGGAACCATTTCTTCGTTTTTCACAACGAACATGCCCAATCCACTACTTTAGGTCCAAAACTCATGTTTGGGGTGGTTTCGCGCAATTTTGTTGCCGCAAGTCATCCATTCCGAAAACGGGTGTCGGGGTGCATACAAAGCACGAGTTTTTGCCACCGGAACCATTTCTTCATTTTTTGCAACGAACATGCCCAATCCACCACTTTAGGTCGAAAACTAATGTTTGGGCTGGTTTCGCACAATTTCGTTGCCGCATGTCACCCATTCCGAAAACGGGTGTCGGGGTGCATACAAGCACGAGTTTTTGCCACCGGAACCATTTCTTCGTTTTTCGGAACGAACATGCCCAATCCACTACTTTAGGTCTGATGTAGCTGAGGTGCCCGATCTTTCGGCGAGAGGAGATAATTCCGATTTGGCGGAAGATGACCCTTGCGATCCGACTATGACGAGCAAGCCCGAGGCGCCAATGCAATCGCTGAACCAACTCCCTGTGGTTACCGACCTTGCTGATGCGAGATCGGCCTGATCACGAGGATCGTTTCCTGTGCGCAATCGAAGAACGAACAAGAAAAAGATGCGAGCAATCTAATCTATTACTCGAGGGTGGAGTTCTGAATACATGAAGACAGCGCAGATTTGCGCGTGTTCGAGAGTAGCTAAGGCTAACGTAAAACAAAACTCCAAAAATAAAGGAGGCGCAGCTCCTGTATAAATAGAGAGGGGGCGCAGCCCCTAGGGGCGGCCAACCCTAGGTCGTCCATTATGGGCCGCAGTTGGGCTGGTCGTCTATTCTTCCGGGCCTTCGTTCTTTAACAGCATGATGTAGTTCAATTCTCTTGCACGGGCCCGAGTCACTGGCCCAGGTGGAAGGGGTGGCGCCTGGACTGGGGAAGATGGTGCCTGGGCTAGAGAAGGTGCTGCTGGTGTAGATGTGCTCGTGTTGGTGTTGATGTCCTCATCATCCTCCCCTTCTTGAACTGAAGTCGTCCTCGACGGCAACTCCTCATCTTCTCCCGCATACGGTTTCAAATCTGCAACATTAAAACTAGTGGAAACATCAAACTCCGTAGGCAGGTCAAGGATATAAGCATTATCATTAACCTTGGTTAGTATCTTAAAAGGACCAGCAGCACGAGGCATCAATTTAGATCGGCGCAAAGTAGGAAAACGATCCTTTCTCAAATGCAACCAAACCATATCACCAGGTTCAAAAGTAACTAGTTTCCGGCCTTTACTACCAGTAATCTGATATTTAGCATTAGCAGCAGCAATATTTTGTTGAGTTTGTTCATGGAGATTAATCATTTGTTCAACATGTGCAACAGCATCTATGTGTGGGGCGTCCGCAGCATCAAGCGAAAACAAAGCAATAGGCGCCCTAGGAATGTAACCATAAACAATTTGAAAAGGTCACATCTTTGTAGAAGAATGTGTTGCATGATTATAAGCAAACTCAACATGTGGCAAGCAATCCTCCCAACGTTTCAAATTTTTGTCTAAAACAGCCCTAAGCATGGTAGACAAAGTTCGATTAACTACCTCAGTTTGACCATCAG
The DNA here is from genome assembly GCA_029449295.1 of Zea luxurians. NCBI lineage: Eukaryota > Viridiplantae > Streptophyta > Magnoliopsida > Poales > Poaceae > Zea > Zea luxurians. Next base: position 10,278 of record JAOPSE010000949.1, on the reverse strand, counting down.
TCTGAGGGTGACAAGTGGTGCTAAACAGCAATTTAGTTCCCAATTTATTCCACAGAGATCTCCAAAAATGACTCAGAAACTTAGCATCACGATCCGAGACTATTGTATTGGGAATACCGTGCAAACGAATAATCTCTCTAAAAAACAATTCAGCAACATTACGAAAACGGGTGTCGGGGTGCATACAAGCACGAGTTTTTGCCACCGGAACCATTTCTTCGTTTTTCGGAACGAACATGCCCAATCCACTACTTTAGGTCCAAAACTCATGTTTGGAGTGGTTTCGTGCAATTTCGTTGCCGCACATCACCCATTTCGGAAATGGGTGTCGGGGTGCATACATGCACGAGTTTTTGCCACCGGAACCATTTCTTCGTTTTTCGCAACGAGCATGCCCAATCCACTACTTTAGGTCCAATACTCATGTTTGGGGTGGTTTCACGCAATTTCGTCGCCTCTCGTCACTCATTCCGTAAACGGGTGTCAGGGTGCATACAAAGCACGAGTTTTTGGCACCGGAACCATTTCTTTGTTTTTCGCAACAAACATGCCCAATCCACTACTTTAGGTCCAAAGATCATGTTTGGGGTGGTTTCGCGTAATTTCGTTGCCGCACGTCACCCATTCCGAAAATGGGTGTGGGGTGCATACAAGCACGAGTTTTTGCCACCGGAACCATTTCTTTGTTTTTCGCAACGAACATGCCCAATCCACTACTTTAGGTCCAAAACTCATGTTTGGGGTGATTTCGCGCAATTTCGTCGCCGCAAGTCATCCATTCAAAAAACGGGTGTCAGGGTGCATACAAAGCACGAGTTTTTGCCACCGGAACAATTTCTTCGGTTTTCGCAACGAACATGCCCAATCCACCACTTTAGGTCCAAAACTCATGTTTGGGCTGGTTTCACACAATTTCGTTGCCGCATGTCACCCATTCCGAAAACGGGTGTCGGGGTGCATACAAAGCACGAGTTTTTGCCACAGGAACCATTTCTTCGTTTTTCACAACCAACATGCCCAATCCACTACTTTAGGTCCAAAACTCATGTTTGGAGTGGTTTCGTGCAATTTCGTTGCCGCACATCACCCATTTCGGAAATGGGTGTCGGGGTCTATACATGCACGAGTTTTTGCCACCGGAACCATTTCTTCGTTTTTCGCAACGAACATGTCCAATCCACTACTTTAGGTCCAATACTCATGTTTGGGGTGGTTTCACGCAATTTCGTTGCCGCTCGTCACTCATTCCGTAAACGGGTGTCAGGGTGCATACAAAGCACGAGTTTTTGGCACCGGAACCATTTCTTTGTTTTTCGCAACGAACATGCCCAATCCACTACTTTAGGTCCAAAGATCATGTTTGGGGTGGTTTCGCGCAATTTCGTTGCCGCACGTCACCACTTTCCGAAAACGGGTGTGGGGTGCATACAAGCACGAGTTTTTGCCACCGGAACCATTTCTTTGTTTTTCGCAACGAACATGCCCAATCCACTACTTTAGGTCCAAAACTAATGTTTGGGGTGATTTCGCGCAATTTCGTTGCCGCAAGTCATCCATTCAAAAAACGGGTGTCAGGGTGCATACAAAGCACAAGTTTTTGCCACCGGAACTATTTCTTCGATTTTCGCAACGAACATGCCCAATCCACCACTTTAGTTCCAAAACTCCTGTTTGGGCTGGTTTCGCACAATTTCGTTGCCGCACGTCACCCATTCCGAAAATGGGTGTGGGGTGCATACAAGCACGAGTTTTTGCCACCGGAACCATTTCTTTGTTTTTCGCAACGAACATGCCCAATCCACTACTTTAGGTCCAAAACTCATGTTTGGGGTGATTTCGCGCAATTTCGTTGCCGCAAGTCATCCATTCAAAAAACGGGTGTCAGGGTGCATACAAAGCACGAGTTTTTGCCACCGGAACAATTTCTTCGGTTTTCGCAACGAACATGCCCAATCCACCACTTTAGGTCCAAAACTCATGTTTGGGCTGGTTTCGCACAATTTCGTTGCCGCATGTCACCCATTCCGAAAACGGGTGTCGGGGTGCATACAAAGCACGAGTTTTTGCCACAGGAACCATTTCTTCGTTTTTCACAACCAACATGCCCAATCCACTACTTTAGGTCCAAAACTCATGTTTGGAGTGGTTTCGTGCAATTTCGTTGTCGCACATCACCCATTTCGGAAATGGGTGTCGGGGTCTATACATGCACGAGTTTTTGCCACCGGAACCATTTCTTCATTTTTCGATACGAACATGCCCAATCCACTACTTTAGGTCCAATACTCATGTTTGGGGTGGTTTCACGCAATTTCGTTGCCGCTCGTCACTCATTCCGTAAACGGGTGTCAGGGTGCATACAAAGCACGAGTTTTTGGCACCGGAACCATTTCTTTGTTTTTCGCAACGAACATACCCAATCCACTACTTTAGGTCCAAAGATCATGTTTGGGGTGGTTTCGCGCATTTTCGTTGCCGCACGTCACCACTTTCCGAAAACGGGTGTGGGGTATACAAGCACGAGTTTTTGCCACCGGAACCATTTCTTTGTTTTTCGCAACGAACATGCCCAATCCACTACTTTAGGTCCAAAACTAATGTTTGGGGTGATTTCGCGCAATTTCGTTGCCGCAAGTCATCCATTCAAAAAACGGGTGTCAGGGTGCATACAAAGCACAAGTTTTTGCCACCGGAACCATTTCTTCGATTTTCGCAACGAACATGCCCAATCCACCACTTTAGTTCCAAAACTCCTGTTTGGGCTGGTTTCGCACAATTTCGTTGCCGCATGTCACCCATTCCGAAAACGGGTGTCGGGGTGCATACAAAGCACGAGTTTTTGCCACAGGAACCATTTCTTCATTTTTCACAACGAACATGCCCAATCCACTACTTTAGGTCCAAAACTCATGTTTGGGGTAGTTTCGTGCAATTTCGTTGCCGCACATCACCCATTTCGGAAATGGGTGTCGGGGTGCATACATGCACGAGTTTTTGCCACCGGAACCATTTCTTCGTTTTTTGCAACGAACATGCCCAATCCACTACTTTAGGTCCAATACTCATGTTTGGGGTGGTTTCACGCAATTTCGTTGCCGCTCGTCACTCATTCCGAAAACGGGTGTTAGGGTGCATACAAAGCACGAGTTTTTGCCACCGGAACCATTTCTTTGTTTTTCGCAACGAACATGCCCAATCCACTACTTTAGGTCCAAAACTCATGTTTGGGCTGGTTTCGCACAATTTCGTTGCCGCATGTCACCCATTCCGAAAACGGGTGTCGGGGTGCATACAAAGCACGAGTTTTTGCCACAGGAACCATTTCTTCGTTTTTCACAACGAACATGCCCAATCCACTACTTTAGGTCCAAAACTCATGTTTGGGGTGGTTTCGCGCAATTTCGTTGCCGCAAGTCATCCATTCCGAAAACGGGTGTCGGGGTGCATACAAAGCACGAGTTTTTGCCACCGGAACCATTTCTTCATTTTTCACAACGAACATGTCCAATCCCCCACTTTAGGTCCAAAACTAATGTTTGGGCTGGTTTCGCACAATTTCCTTGCCACATGTCACCCATTACGAAAACGGGTGTCGGGGTGCATACAAGCACGAGTTTTTGCCACCGGAACCATTTCTTCGTTTTTCGGAACGAACATGCCCAATCCACTACTTTAGGTCCAAAACTCATGTTTGGAGTGGTTTCGTGCAATTTCGTTGCCGCACATCACCCATTTCGGAAATGGGTGTCGGGGTGCATACATGCACGAGTTTTTGCCACCGGAACCATTTCTTCGTTTTTCGCAACGAACATGCCCAATCCACTACTTTAGGTCCAATACTCATGTTTGGGGTGGTTTCACGCAATTTCGTCGCCTCTCGTCACTCATCCCGTAAACGGGTGTCAGGGTGCATACAAAGCACGAGTTTTTGGCACCGGAACCATTTCTTTGTTTTTCGCAACAAACATGCCCAATCCACTACTTTAGGTCCAAAGATCATGTTTGGGGTGGTTTCGCGTAATTTCGTTGCCGCACGTCACCCATTCCGAAAATGGGTGTGGGGTGCATACAAGCACGAGTTTTTGCCACCGGAACCATTTCTTTGTTTTTCACAACGAACATGCCCAATCCACTACTTTAGGTCCAAAACTCATGTTTGGGGTGATTTCGCGCAATTTCGTTGCCGCAAGTCATCCATTCAAAAAACGGGTGTCAGGGTGCATACAAAGCACGAGTTTTTGCCACCGGAACAATTTCTTCGGTTTTCGCAACGAACATGCCCAATCCACCACTTTAGGTCCAAAACTCATGTTTGGGCTGGTTTCGCACAATTTCGTTGCCGCATGTCACCCATTCCGAAAACGGGTGTCGGGGTGCATACAAAGCACGAGTTTTTGCCACAGGAACCATTTCTTCGTTTTTCACAACCAACATGCCCAATCCACTACTTTAGGTCCAAAACTCATGTTTGGAGTGGTTTCGTGCAATTTCGTTGCCGCACATCACCCATTCCGGAAATGGGTGTCGGGGTCTATACATGCACGAGTTTTTGCCACCGGAACCATTTCTTCGTTTTTCGCAACGAACATGCCCAATCCACTACTTTAGGTCCAATACTCATGTTTTGGGTGGTTTCACGCAATTTCGTTGCCGCTCGTCACTCATTCCGTAAACGGGTGTCAGGGTGCATACAAGCACGAGTTTTTGGCACCGGAACCATTTCTTTGTTTTTCGCAACGAACATGCCCAATCCACTACTTTAGGTCCAAAGATCATGTTTGGGGGTGGTTTCGCGCAATTTCGTTGCCGCACGTCACCCATTCCGAAAACGGGTGTGGGGTGCATACAAGCACGAGTTTTTGCCACCGGAACCATTTGTTTGTTTTTCGCAACGAACATGCCCAATCCACTACTTTAGGTCCAAAGATCATGTTTGGGGTGGTTTCGCGTAATTTCGTTGCGGCACGTCACCCATTCTGAAAACGGGTGTGGGGTGCATACAAGCACGAGTTTTTGCCACCGGAACCATTTCTTTGTTTTTCGCAACGAACATGCCCAATCCACTACTTTAGGTCCAAAACTCATGTTTGGGGTGGTTTCGCGCAATTTCGTTGCCGCAAGTCATCCATTCCGAAAACGGGTGTCGGGGTGCATACAAATCACGAGTTTTTGCCACCGGAACCATTTCTTCATTTTTCACAACGAACATGCCCAATCCACCACTTTAGGTCCAAAACTAATGTTTGGGCTCGTTTCGCACAATTTCGTTGCCGCATGTCACCATTACGAAAACGGGTGTCGGGGTGCATACAAGCACGAGTTTTTTTCCACCGGAACCATTTCTTCGTTTTTCGGAACGAACATGCCCAATCCACTACTTTAGGTCCAAAACTGAGTGGTTTCGTGCAATTTCGTTGCCGCACATCACCCATTTCGGAAATGGGTGTCGGGGTGCATACATGCACGAGTTTTTGCCACCGGAACCATTTCTTCGTTTTTCGCAACGAACATGCCCAATCCACTACTTTAGGTCCAATACTCATGTTTGGGGTGGTTTCACGCAATTTCGTCGCCTCTCGTCACTCATTCCGTAAACGGGTGTCAGGGTGCATACAAAGCACGAGTTTTTGGCACCGGAACCATTTCTTTGTTTTTCGCAACAAACATGCCCAATCCACTACTTTAGGTCCAAAGATCATGTTTGGGGTGGTTTCGCGTAATTTCGTTGCCGCACGTCACCCATTCCGAAAATGGGTGTGGGGTGCATACAAGCACGAGTTTTTGCCACCGGAACCATTTCTTTGTTTTTCGCAACGAACATGCCCAATCCACTACTTTAGGTCCAAAACTCATGTTTGGGGTGATTTCGCGCAATTTCGTTGCCGCAAGTCATCCATTCAAAAAACGGGTGTCAGGGTGCATACAAAGCACGAGTTTTTGCCACCGGAACAATTTCTTCGGTTTTCGCAACGAACATGCCCAATCCACCACTTTAGGTCCAAAACTCATGTTTGGGCTGGTTTCGCACAATTTCGTTGCCGCATGTCACCCATTCCGAAAACGGGTGTCGGGGTGCATACAAAGCACGAGTTTTTGCCACAGGAACCATTTCTTCGTTTTTCACAACCAACATGCCCAATCCACTACTTTAGGTCCAAAACTCATGTTTGGAGTGGTTTCGTGCAATTTCGTTGCCGCACATCACCCATTTCGGAAATGGGTGTCGGGGTCTATACATGCACGAGTTTTTGCCACCGGAACCATTTCTTCGTTTTTCGCAACGAACATGCCCAATCCACTACTTTAGGTCCAAAACTCATGTTTGGGGTGGTTTCACGCAATTTCGTTGCCGCTCGTCACTCATTCCGTAAACGGGTGTCAGGGTGCATACAAAGCACGAGTTTTTGCCACCGGAACCATTTCTTTGTTTTTCGCAACGAACATGCCCAATCCACTACTTTAGGTCCAAAACTAATGTTTGGGGTGATTTCGCGCAATTTCGTTGCCGCAAGTCATCCATTCAAAAAACGGGTGTCAGGGTGCATACAAAGCACAAGTTTTTGCCACCGGAACCATTTCTTCGATTTTCGCAACGAACATGCCCAATCCACCACTTTAGTTCCAAAACTCCTGTTTGGGCTGGTTTCGCACAATTTCGTTGCCGCATGTCACCCATTCCGAAAACGGGTGTCGGGGTGCATACAAAGCACGAGTTTTTGCCACAGGAACCATTTCTTCATTTTTCACAACGAACATGCCCAATCCACTACTTTAGGTCCAAAACTCATGTTTGGGGTGGTTTCGTGCAATTTCGTTGCCGCTCGTCACTCATTCCGAAAACGGGTGTTAGGGTGCATACAAAGCACGAGTTTTTGCCACCGAAACCATTTCTTTGTTTTTCACAACGAACATGCCCAATCCACTACTTTAGGTCCAAAACTCATGTTTGGGCTGGTTTCGCACAATTTCGTTGCCGCATGTCACCCATTCCGAAAACGGGGTGTCGGGTTGCATACAAAGCACGAGTTTTTGCCACAGGAACCATTTCTTCGTTTTTCACAACGAACATGCACAATCCACTACTTTAGGTCCAAAACTCATGTTTGGGGTGGTTTCGCGCAATTTCGTTGCCGCAAGTCATCCATTCCGAAAACGGGTGTCGGGGTGCATACAAATCACGAGTTTTTGCCACCGGAACCATTTCTTCATTTTTCACAACGAACATGCCCAATCCACCACTTTAGGTCCAAAACTAATGTTTGGGCTCGTTTCGCACAATTTCGTTGCCGCATGTCACCCATTTCGGAAATGGGTGTCGGGGTGCATACATGCACGAGTTTTTGCCACCGGAACCATTTCTTCGTTTTTTGCAACGAACATGCCCAATCCACTACTTTAGGTCCAATACTCATGTTTGGGGTGGTTTCATGCAATTTCGTTGCCGCTCGTCACTCATTCCGAAAACGGGTGTTAGGGTGCATACAAAGCACGAGTTTTTGCCACCGAAACCATTTCTTTGTTTTTCGCAACGAACATGCCCAATCCACTACTTTAGGTCCAAAACTCATGTTTGGGCTGGTTTCGCACAATTTCGTTGCCGCATGTCACCCATTCCGGAAACGGGTGTCGGGTAGCATACAAAGCACGAGTTTTCGCCACCGGAACCATTTCTTCGTTTTTCGCAACGAACATGCCCAATCCACTACTTTAGGTCCAATACTCATGTTTGTGGTGGTTTCACGCAATTTCGTTGCCGCTCGTCACTCATTCCGTAAACGGGTGTCAGGGTGCATACAAAGCACGAGTTTTTGGCACCGGAACCATTTCTTTGTTTTTCGCAACGAACATGCCCAATCCACTACTTTAGGTCCAAAGATCATGTTTGGGGTGGTTTCGCGCAATTTCGTTGCCGCACGTCACCCATTCCGAAAACGGGTGTGGGGTGCATACAAGCACGAGTTTTTGCCACCGGAACCATTTCTTTGTTTTTCGCAACGAACATGCCCAATCCACTACTTTAGGTCCAAAACTAATGTTTGGGGTGATTTCGCGCAATTTCGTTGCTGCAAGTCATCCATTCAAAAAACGGGTGTCAGGGTGCATACAAAGCACAAGTTTTTGCCACCGGAACCATTTCTTCGATTTTCGCAACGAACATGCCCAATCCACCACTTTAGTTCCAAAACTCCTGTTTGGGCTGGTTTCGCACAATTTCGTTGCCGCATGTCACCCATACCGAAAACGGGGTGTCGGGGTGCATACAAAGCACGAGTTTTTGCCACAAGAACCATTTCTTCATTTTTCACAACGAACATGCCCAATCCACTACTTTAGGTCCAAAACTCATGTTTGGGGTGGTTTCGTGCAATTTCGTTGCCGCACATCACCCATTTCGGAAATGGGTGTCGGGGTGCATACATGCACGAGTTTTTGCCACCGGAACCATTTCTTCGTTTTTTGCAACGAACATGCCCAATCTACTACTTTAGGTCCAATACTCATGTTTGGGGTGGTTTCACGCAATTTCGTTGCCGCTCGTCACTCATTCCGAAAACGGGTGTTAGGGTGCATACAAAGCACGAGTTTTTGCCACCGAAACCATTTCTTTGTTTTTCGCAACGAACATGCCCAATCCACTACTTTAGGTCCAAAACTCATGTTTGGGCTGGTTTCGCACAATTTCGTTGCCGCATGTCACCCATTCCGAAAACGGGTGTCGGGTTGCATACAAAGCACGAGTTTTTGCCACAGGAACCATTTCTTCGTTTTTCACAACGAACATGCCCAATCCACTACTTTAGGTCCAAAACTCATGTTTGGGGTGGTTTCGCGCAATTTCGTTGCCGCAAGTCATCCATTCCGAAAACGGGTGTCGGGGCGCATACAAAGCACGAGTTTTTGCCACCGGAACCATTTCTTCATTTTTCACAACGAACATGCCCAATCCACCACTTTAGGTCCAAAACTAATGTTTGGGCTGGTTTCGCACAATTTCGTTGCCACATGTCACCCATTACGAAAACGGGTGTCGGGGTGCATACAAGCACGAGTTTTTGCCACCGGAACCATTTCTTCGTTTTTCGGAACGAACATGCCCAATCCACTACTTTAGGTCCAAAACTCATGTTTGGAGTGGTTTCGTGCAATTTCGTTGCCGCACATCACCCATTTCGGAAATGGGTGTCGGGGTGCATACATGCACGAGTTTTTGCCACCGGAACCATTTCTTCGTTTTTCGCAACGAACATGCCCAATCCACTACTTTAGGTCCAATACTCATGTTTGGGGTGGTTTCACGCAATTTCGTCGCCTCTCGTCACTCATTCCGTAAACGGGTGTCAGGGTGCATACAAAGCACGAGTTTTTGGCACCGGAACCATTTCTTTGTTTTTCGCAACGAACATGCCCAATCCACTACTTTAGGTCCAAAGATCATGTTTGGGGTGGTTTCGCGTAATTTCGTTGCTGCACGTCACCCATTCCGAAAACGGGTGTGGGGTGCATACAAGCACGAGTTTTTGCCACCGGAACCATTTCTTTGTTTTTCGCAACGAACATGCCCAATCCACTACTTTAGGTCCAAAACTCTTGTTTGGGGTGATTTCGCGCAATTTCGTTGCCGCAAGTCATCCATTCAAAAAACGGGTGTCAGGGTGCATACAAAGCACGAGTTTTTGCCACCGGAACAATTTCTTCGGTTTTCGCAACGAACATGCCCAATCCACCACTTTAGGTCCAAAACTCATGTTTGGGCTGGTTTCGCACAATTTCGTTGCCGCATGTCACCCATTCAGAAAACGGGTGTCGGGGTGCATACAAAGCACGAGTTTTTGCCACAGGAACCATTTCTTCGTTTTTCACAACCAACATGCCCAATCCACTACTTTAGGTCCAAAACTCATGTTTGGAGTGGTTTCGTGCAATTTCGTTGCCGCACATCACCCATTTCGGAAATGGGTGTCGGGGTCTATACATGCACGAGTTTTTGCCACCGGAACCATTTCTTCGTTTTTCGCAACGAACATGCCCAATCCACTACTTTAGGTCCAATACTCATGTTTGGGGTGGTTCCACGCAATTTCGTTGCCGCTTTCACTCATTCCGTAAACGGGTGTCAGGGTGCATACAAAGCACGAGTTTTTGGCACCGGAACCATTTCTTTGTTTTTCGCAACGAACATGCCCAATCCACTACTTTAGGTCCAAAGATTATGTTTGGGGTGGTTTCGCGCAATTTCGTTGCCGCACGTCACCCATTCCGAAAACGGGTGTGGGGTGC
>JAOPSE010000948.1:0-231865 GCA_029449295.1 Zea luxurians | reverse complement strand
TCATCTACATAAATTTTTTGTTTTCCGGAAGTACAGAATGAGACAAATAGGGAATTTCATATGCTCCGAAATGAGGCCTTGAAATAACATTCCCTGCTCTTGCCTGCGGCAAATGGATAACCTCAGCATAAATATAATTTTTATCCAGTTCTTCATGTTCTGCCATTAATGAACTCAATTTATGATAAACTTCATTGTGTGAGGAACAAAACCGTCCTATAAGATTATTTCCCAAAGAACTTGAAAGAGATGAAATATGGATAAGATGCTCTTGATTCTGAGGATAGATCTTTAGAAAAAAATTAATATGGGGGAGATCTGCTGATACTGCGTCATAAAGTGATTTTTAATATCAGCCGCATTGATCGTGATCTGATCTTTATTTTGTTTTAAATATTCATGATACTTATGTAAAACAAAATTTGTTAACTGATGATGATCATTCTTTTTTCCCCTTATCATAAAAATCTCTTACACTTTTGGCATCCCTATAACCAATTCCAAGTTCTCCGTCTAATACTTCAGCCAATTTCACCTTTCTATCTTCATATCGTTCTTTAAAAGCTCTTTTAAAAACTTCAAACCATGAATTTTGAGATGGAGGTACAGAAAATTTGGAAACAATGCTGATTAAACTTTTGAGTTCTTTCTTTGTGTCAATGGTAAAAGTATGGTCATCATTTAAATCTATAACATCAAGCTGGATCAAATTTTTTTCAGGGATCCCAGGCAATACAGTGGTGATATTCCTATGGATCTCTTTATATAATTCTATATTTGATTGGCTACTGCTTACCTGAAGTAAAAGCTCTTTTACCCTTAATACAATATTTCTGATTTCTGAAATCTTCTCATTGATTCCTTTCTCATGAAGGTTTTCCAGAAACTCTAATAGAATATCAAAATATTCTCTCCCTGAGACATTGATGTCCAGGTTACTTGTCAGCACTTTATTAAGAATCAATCCGTTAATATAATGAACCAATTCTTCTTTGAGACATCATATTTTTCTAATAATTTATCTATCAATAAGGAATATCCAATACCTGTTCGGGATATTTTAATAATATAAGACAGGATTTCATCAGACTCTAAAGAAACAAGATGGTGGGTGAGAATATTCTTTTTCATTCTGTATTCCACATACCGAAATGTTCCTCCAGCTTTGTATAAACTATTATTTACTCTGTAGATGAGGAAATCCTGAATTCCTTCAAGTTTCGAAATGTAGTCTCCAATCTGATATTGTACCTCCATATCAAGACGCGGAAAATATTGCAATGAAGGCAATCCTCCATGATGACCTGCCTTTTCCTGATAAGTACCTTGTCCAAAATTAGCAAATAGCCCGAATGGAGTGCAACGACTTGCAGACCTTATATAATATTTAGCTAAAGAATGAAGAAGCTTTTTCCTGTCCTTATCCGAAAATTTGTCAGGAGCAACAGAATATTTTATGGTCTCATCGTATAAAACATTGGATGCCAGATATAATGCTTCATTTAATTGATAGTTTTCAGAAAACTCTTTAATCAGATAATTGAGAATTTCTTTATCATTATAAGTTCCGGAAAATTTATAAAATTCATAAAGCTTTTTCAAAGGCAGAAGAGGCTGCCTTACTGCATAAAAATCACTCTCGTACATTGTGTTTATATCATTAAAAAACATTACATTAATAACACATCTCCCCATTTGATATCAGCATCCATTAAAGAAAGTAGAGATAACCCGACACCACTGAGTCCTTGTAAAAATCCAAAATCATCATAATACCCTCGCTCATTATGCCATGCACAATGTCCGGTTGTCAATCTTCCTTCTTCAGAATGGATCATTTCAACCGTTATATTTTTCCAATATTCTATCGCTTCAGAATAATCCGCTTCTCTGTTAAGATAAGAAAACTTGTTGAAAATATACATTACCCCTGCTGATCCATGGCAAACTCCTGCATCCTTGATACTATTGACAGAGAGGTCTCTTTTATATGCTGAAAAGTTAATACAGCCTAAAGCAATACTTTTAAAGTCTTCATTCTGAAGCACTGTTCCAACATTCCACAGTGAAATCCCCATTCCTAAATCCCCATAACACCATCCTAACCTAGAGCCTCTACTCATATTGCGTTCAATATCCTCAGCTACAGATGTGGCCGTAGGAAAAAGTGAATTTCTACTGGTCTTAAATTTAAAGTCCAGCATTGCATAAGTTGCATCACTTATTAATGTTTTCAATTCACTATTGGAATTCAATTCATAGACCTTCGCCAGAACAGAGACAATAGCAGGCTGCCATGTGAAAGTCCGAAATTAAGGGTATCATCATACCTTTTACCCTCGCTAACATTAAAAGAGGGCCAAAAGGGTTTATTATAAATTGTTGTTTCAGTCCGTAAAGCTATTTTGGAAGTAATATTTTCTATATAGTCATTGGTTGTATGAGCTCCTTCCGTGAAATAGTATAAAGCTCCGATAGCTCCATGTAAAAAATCGTAATTATCCCGATCTATTTCCTGAATTGCAAACTGATAAATATACTCATCTAAATCCGACAAGGCATCTTCTACTTCAAAATCAATAAACTCCTCTTTATAAAGAAATTTTAACAGCCAACCCAAACCCGCAGTTCCCGTACTGAATCTATAATTATTATATTTTACACTTGTTTTAATGCCTTCCAGAATATGGTCAACCAATACATTTCCTTTGTCTAAACTTTCAGGGTCATTAAAGACTTTCCCATAATAAAATAGAAAAGACAGACACCCCCTAATTCATTTAACAGCCCTGGAACATATGATTCTCTATTCTGATATAACTGATCTATTTTATTTTTTATAATCGTTATTTCTTTGATCAAATTCTCCGTCATAAATTAATTCATCTTTTATATAAAGATAAACACGGATAACTTTTCTATAATGATAAAAGCTATCCGCGTCTATTTTACCTGTAAATTATAAAATATTAGGTTCTATCATCACACATTCCTGAACCGTCTTGTGTAAAGCAATCATTGGTAATATCCGTAACGCAGGCCATATCGTCTGTTTCATTCATGGTACAACCGCCATAGGTACAATCTTCGTCGGTGCAGTCTGTGGTGTTACAACCGTCTGTTTCATCACATGCATTCCCCGGACATTGGCTAAGATCTACAGTAATTACGGTGCCGGCTCCGGCTCCCCCAATAATTTTTTGAGATTCATCCTGTGATAGATTAAGGATATCTTCCTTATTAATCTCCAACTTGGTGATTTTTTTCTTTTTCATATTTAAAACTATTGGGTTCATTTAAGTTCTGGTTCCACATGCCCATATATCTCCGTTGGTACATTCCCTTGAGCAATCTAATGAATACCATGGTTCGCAATCAGTCCCCATTGATCCAGCACAATCACTATATGTGCAATCTTCATCAGTACAATCTCCCGTACCACAACCTATTGTATCATTACAAACGTTTCCCGGACACTGACTAAAATCTACAGTAAGAACACCTCCGGCTCCTCCTATAATTTGCTGAGATTCATCGTGTGACAGATTAAGGATATCTTCCTTATTAATCTCTAATTTGATAATTTTTTTCTTTCTCATGTTTCACGATATTAGTTTTAATTAAGTTCTGCAATCTGTTGCATCTGTATCATTCATTGTACAGTCTCCGTAGGTGCAATCTTCATCCGTACAGTCCGTGGAACCACAGCCATCCGAGTCGTTATCACATCCTGTTGCCGGGCACTGACTGTAATCTACAGTAACAGCACCACCTCCCCCTATAATTTTTTGAGATTCATCGTGTGACAGATTAAGGATGTCTTCCTTGTTAATCTCCAGTTTGATGATTTTCTTCTTATCCATAGGTTAAGTTCTTGTACCATTACATTGAAAAACGTCTCCTGTATAACAGTTTCTGTCATCACTTACTCCGCAAGGATTGCCACAACTTTCCATACCTTCTGTATATCCCTGACATCCTTCTTCTGTACGGTTACAATCCTCAGGCAAGGTCACTGGCTGGCAGGTATTATCTCCGTTATCATTGGTTAACGTATCTCCTCCTCCTATAATTTTCTGAGATTCATCGTGTGACAGATTAAGGATGTCTTCCTTATTAATCTCTAATTTGATAATTTTTTTCTTTCCCATGTTTCACAATATTAGTTTTAGGTTCTTATAGTGGTACAGGTCCAGTAACCATCAGTATAACAATTACGTTCAGTAGGTCCGCCACAAGTAAAAGTACCGCATGCATTAGGTACCATAGCATCTGAATAACAATCCTGAGGGGATGTGCATTCATCAGACGGTCCGGGATTGCAATTTACAGGCTGTGAAGCAGGACAGTTATCTCCGTAATCCACAGTTAGCACAGTATCTCCACCTAAAATTTGAGAGAACTCAGCTTGAGATAAATTAAGGATTTCTTCCTTATTAATCTCCAGTTTAACAATTCGCTTTTTCATGTTGTATTAGTTTAGAAATTATGTTCTTTCACAAGTAAAATCAAAAGTTCTGTCACAGTCTCTTGTAACATCAGTGATACAGGCTATATCATCTGTTTCATTCATAGTGCAATCTCCGTAGGTACAATCTTCTTCAGTGCATTCAGTTGTATTACACCCTTCAGTGTCATTGCATACATTTCCCGGGCACTGGCTAAGGTCTACAGTAATTACCGTTCCGGCTCCTCCTAAAATTTTCTGGGATTCTTCGTGTGATAGATTAAGGATGTCTTCCTTATTGATCTCTAATTTGATAATTTTTTTCTTTCTCATGTTGACAATATTTAGTTTTGATTAGGTTCTTAATAGTATTACAGATCCAATAATATCTGGATGGCATCGAGAAGATATATCTGGTACACCATCACCATTTTGCCTATTTTCTGTAAAGCCCGGCATACGTATTCTGTATAATCTTCAGAATATACGGTAAGGGTTACGTTTTGGTCCTTCTTAGTCTTAGGATCTTTCTGTAATGAATTGAGAATATCTTTTATTGACATCTAATCTGATCACTCTCATGGTTTTATGTTTTACCAAATATACATTTATTTCCAAATAACAAATATTATATTTTATTAAAAATACATTAAAACTGATCAGCCAAATTTATCAATCACCTATCAATCCAGTACAAATCCTATAAACTTAACATTTACAGAATGCATAACAAAAGATGGGCAGACCTCTAATAGCTGGATTTATTTTAAATTTAGAAAACCTACTAACAGCTTCACCAATCAAATCGTAATGATCACAATATTAGATTTTCTCAGTATCAATCCCGACATTGAGCCGGGATTTTTGCTATCTTTGTGTACAAAAAAATAGAAAGTATGGATTTTTACATGATTTTGCTTAATGCCCACAAAGGATTCGGGTATCTTGAGCTTCTTTTGGTTGCATTGTTTATCATCGCTCTTTTAGCTACCATGTTCGGTTTCAGTGGAAAAGTGAATAAATTTTTGAAGAAGACTACCCTTTTCACAATGATTTTCTTCCACGTTCAGTTTTTACTGGGAATCATTATGTTGATTACCACCTTTACAAGAGGTCTTAACATGGGAGAAGTAATGAAAAATGCAGCATTAAGATTCCAATATGTTGAACATCCATTTTCTATGCTTATTGCAGCTGTTTTGATGACCATTGTCAACAAAAAAGTAAAATCCAATGACACGATTTCTTTAGCAGTAGTGATCATGGGATTAATTGCAGTAGGTTTATTTGCATTCGCGTTCCCTTGGACCAGAGTCTTCGGGGCTTAAAAAGATAAAGAAATTATATGCGTTATAATTTATAAATAGTTTAATCTTAAATTTTTAATTAAATCAATGAAAGTAGCTGTAGTAGGTTCAACAGGAATGGTTGGACAAGTTATGCTTAAAGTTTTGGAGGAGAGAAACTTCCCTGTAACAGAATTAATTCCGGTAGCATCTGAGAAATCTGTAGGTAAGAAGGTGAAGTATAAACAGAAGGAATTTACGATTGTAAGCATGAAGGACGCTATAGCTGCCAAACCGGATATTGCGATCTTCTCTGCCGGAGGATCTACTTCTTTAGAATTTGCACCTCTGTTTGCAGAAGCAGGAGTAACAGTAATTGATAATTCTTCTGCATGGAGAATGGATCCTGATAAAAAATTGGTGGTTCCCGAGATCAATGCCGATGTTTTAACCAAAGAAGATAAAATCATTGCAAATCCGAATTGTTCTACCATTCAATTGGTAATGGTTTTAGGGCCATTGAACAAAAAATATGATTTAAAAAGAGTCATTGTTTCTACTTACCAGTCTGTAACAGGTACAGGTAAAGCTGCCGTTGACCAGTTAAATGGTGAAATTAGCGGAAATGATACTGAAAAAGTATATCCATATCAGATATTCAAAAATGCATTACCTCATTGTGATGTATTTGCTGATGACGATTACACGAAAGAAGAAATTAAATTGATGAAAGAACCTAAGAAGATTTTAGGAGACGACACATTCAATTTAACGGCAACTGCAGTAAGAGTTCCTGTTCAGGGAGGTCATTCTGAAAGTGTAAACATCGAATTTGAAAATGAATTTGAATTGGATGAAGTAAGAAAAATCTTATCCGAAACTCCTGGAGTAGTCGTAATGGATGATGTGAAAAACAATCATTACCCAATGCCTCTATACTCTGAAGGAAAAGACGAAGTTTTCGTAGGAAGGATAAGACGGGATCTGTCACAGCCCAAAACGCTGAACCTCTGGATCGTAGCAGACAATCTGAGGAAAGGAGCAGCAACGAACGCTGTACAGATTGCAGAATACCTTGTAGCAAACAACTTAGTATAAACTAACAAAATAAAAAGAGTCTCAAAATTGAGATTCTTTTTTTTATCAAACAGAATATGAAAAATACCCCGAAGAATACCCACAAAGATAAAATAGGATTTCAAAAGCTCATTGCCGCATTTGGAGTGATCCTTTTTATCGGAAAAATTATTGCATGGAAGCTCACCAACTCTGATGCTGTATTCTCTGATGCTATGGAAAGTATTGTGAATGTCATCAGTGCATTTATGGGATTATATTCTCTTCACCTTGCTGCTAAACCTAAAGACGAAGACCATCCCTACGGCCACGGAAAAGTAGAATTTGTAACTTCCGGAATCGAGGGAGCACTGATTGCCATCGCCGGTCTTATGATCATTTATGAAGGCATTCATAGTCTTATTGTAGGAAAAACACTGAGTAAAATTGATCTGGGTATATGGATTATTGCAGCCACAGCCGTTATTAACTATCTGTTGGGGTATATTTCTATTAAAAAAGGAGAAAGAGAAAACTCACTCGTGCTTATTTCTTCAGGAAAACACCTTCAATCCGATACCATTACCACCCTTGGTGTTGTCGGCAGTTTAATTATTGTCTATTTTACTAAAATCTTTTGGCTGGACTCTGTCGTAGCACTGATTTTCGGACTTTACATCATCTTTGTCGGGTATAAAATTGTTCGTAAATCTTTAAGTGGAATTATGGATGAACAAGACCCGGAAATACTACATCAGGTGATCAGAATCCTTGAAGAAAACAGACATACGGAATGGATTGATGTACATAACATGAAAATCCAGCAATTCGGATCCTCACTTCATATTGATGCTCATATTACTCTTCCCTGGTACTACGATCTTCGTGATGCGCATAATGAGATGGAGAAAGTGATTATTCTTCTGGCCAACAATATCATACGTCCTATAGAATTCAATTTCCATATGGACGACTGTAAACCTATTTCATGTCCTGTTTGCCAGATTGAGAACTGTCCCGTACGCCAGAAAGAATTTGTAAAAAGGGTAGAATGGACGGCAGAAAATGTAACCAGTGTGAATAAACACACCGCAGAATAAATAAGGTTGCTTTTTCAGCTTTCTTTACCTTCCCTGCTCATCATTTGCTTCCTGTAGTAAAACATCGGAACAATCAACAGGATAATCAAAGGCTGAATAACAAACCTTCTCATATAAAAAGAAAAAAGATATCCTATTTCAAATTTATCATAGATACAATACAGGTAGATAGGGAAAGCAATCAAAAAAACAATGATCATCATAACCGCTCCCTGTACCGTCCATTCTTTATTTTTAAACAAACCAAAAATAATTACACACGAAAAAAATAAGTTCAGAATAAATCTGAAAAGATGTCCTGCCATCAACCTCCCCCATTCAAAAGTGGGGAATTCAATATTTTTAATCGCTTCGTGAAAATAATCCAGAAAAGGATCATAGAAAATTTTATCTTCAAAAATTCGGACACTTACCAGGCCGCAAATCCCTGCAATAACAAGTAACCAATTAAGCGTTTTCATGTTTTAAAGCAAAAAATTTAATCCAAACTAACCAAAGCAGGACAACAGTTCCGTAAATAATGGCAGGAAAGATAAAATCATGAAACATCTTACCATATTCCTTATAATCTGTCATCACGATATTTAACCCGGCAATTCTCAGGAGATTCATAATATAAAGTAAAATAAGCCCGGCTCCCACAAAGAGAAACGTCTTTGAACCTTTATAAAACGCAAAAATAAATGACACGAATAATATCACTACAGAAATAGCATTACAGCCTTCTACCATTCTCGTCACATAATTGTTTTTAACGTAAAACCAAACCTGCTCATTCTTGACATCGTCATAAAGCTCCGTCGGATAGCCTATGCTGTTTTGTACGCTGGTAACCTGATTGGCAATGACACGTGAAAACGGATCCAGACCTGTTTCTTTACTTTTGTTCAGATAAAACTGGTAGGCGAAAAGCAACACCAGATAGATGGTGATGAAACGCAGTAGAATTCCTAAAACCGGCTTAAAATCCTTTAACATGATACAAATATAAAAATTAGACTGCAAACAGCACTGATTTTGAATGAAGAAAGCCATATTTTAAATCACAACATCGGGATGACATCATTTACAAAAAGACCTATTTACCAGAATATTGTGAAAATAATATAGTAAATACAGCCGCCAATTCATATTTCTTACGCTACAAAGCTCAACTTAACCTGTGCTGTTAACATCAGGAAACATTGCTATCCAACTCACGGTAAATTAGTATATTTGTTTCCATATATGACTTCTGAAAACGCAAAACGATTTTTTGAAAACCATCTGGGGAAAAAATCTTCCGAATTCGTGACATTGGCTCAAAGCGGCTCAGCGAGAGTGAATTTTCTGGCGACCGTTGACCAAGAAAAATACATCATTACCTACAATGAGAATATCCCGGAAAATGAAAGTTTTCTCTATTACTCGAACATTTTTACGGGATTAAAGCTCAATACACCAGTTATTTTGGCGGTATCTGATGACAAAACCACTTATGTACAGGAGTTTCTTGGCAGCCATACCCTTTCGGAGGTGATTACAAAGGAACAGTTATCAGCCACTGTAAAAAGTCTGGTTAAGCAGACCTTACAAAAGCTTTTTAAGTTACAAATGGAAACTCAGGGAAAAATTGACTACTCAAAAACTTTCGAATATGAAAGTTATGACGAACTTCCCGTAATCCATGATCTGTATTATTTTAAAAACTTTGTAGCTGATGTTCTGGAATTAGAATACAACAAATCAAAACTGTTAAAAGAATTCAAACATATTGCCGCTCTGATTGAAAGCCTTGAACCACAGGGAATCATGATCCGGGATTTTCAGGCAAGAAATATCATGGTGAATGAAGAGAATCAAGTTTCATTTATTGATTATCAATCCGCTATGAAAGGTCCATTGATGTATGATGTAATCTCCTTTCTCTTCCAGGCTAAGGCAGATTTCCCGGAAGATTTTAAAAATGAAATGCTGGAGTTTTATATTCATCAGTTCCAGGATCAGGAAACCAAAATTCAACTCTATCATTCGGTGAAACCCATTCAGATGATGAGATTTTTACAGGTATTGGGAGCTTATGGATTCAGAGGTTTGATTCAGAGAAAACAACATTTCATAGCCAGTCTGGAAAAGGGAATTCAGAATATCACCCAGTTTGCTGCCTCATGGGATCAAATGAAAAATTATCCTGAACTTAATAAGGTTATAGAACAACTGGATTTAGAAACTACAAAGTCTAAAATTAAACTAATATTAAATTTGAACCATTAAGGGGATTAGTATACTATTGAACTTATAGCCTTCGACTCCGCTCTGGCTGACAATGACAAAAACTTAAAGAACCTTAATGGTTTGAAATAAATAAAATAAAATGCTACACATCGACATCCACAGTTTTTCATACAAAAAAGGAGGAATTCCAAAAGACCCGTCAGGAAATGGAGGCGGATTTGCCTTTGACTGCAGAGGAATCTTAAACCCCGGAAGAATTGAAGAATATAAAGCCCAAACCGGAAATGATATCGGAGTTCAGGAATATCTTGAAACGAAGACTGAAATGCCAAAATTTTTAGAACTTGTAAAGTCAATTATTTCCATTAATATTGAAGATTATCTGGCCAGAGGATTTGAAAATCTCCAGATTAATTTCGGCTGTACTGGGGGACAACACAGGTCCGTATATTCCGCAATAAAAATTGCAGAGTTTATCAAAGAAAAGTTTCCTGAAGGGACACAGGTCACCCTTCATCACGATGAACAACCTCAACTGAATATCAATAATCTGTAATACACAATAAGTAATTTCATATACTTTTTAGTCATTATTAATCACTCATTACTTATACTATTATGAAGGCTCTTATTTTCGCAGCAGGAAAAGGCACAAGACTTAAACCATTCACTGATCATCACCCTAAAGCTTTAGCAAAAGTAAACGGTATCCCTCTTTTAGAAAGGAATATTACTTATTTAAAAAGTTTTGGAATTACAGATTTCGTGATTAATATTCATCATTTTGGGGATCAGATTGTTGATTTTTTAAATAAAAATAATAATTTCGGGTGTAAGATTGAAATCTCTGATGAGACCAACGAACTGCTTGAAACCGGTGGCGGCTTGATTTTTGCTAGAAGATTTCTTGATCATGGTGAAGATTTTCTGATCATGAACGCTGATATTTTAACCAATATAAACATCAATACGTTAGTAGAATATCATAAAAAGATAAAAGATTTTGCTACTTTAGCAGTTTCGGACCGTGAAAGTTCGAGAAAACTTCTTTTCAATGATGATATGGTTTTAAGAGGTTGGCTGAATGTGCAGACAGGAGAACAAAGGCTTGCGGAATTTAATAAAGGATTTAAAGCCCTTGCCTTTAGTGGAGTTCACTGTATCAATCCTGTTATCTTTGAAAAAATAAAAAGAACAGGCAAATTTTCTGTTATGGAAGAATATCTGGATCTGATGCAAACCGAACATATTCACGGTTTTGTACATGACAGTATTCTGATTGATGTCGGAAGACCCGCATCTGTAACAGAAGCCGAAAAATATTTTAAATAAATTGTGCAATGGAACTTGATGGAACTAGGGATGAAAGTTTAGTAAATCCGGAACTGGACGTTAACGAAACGAAATTACATAACAGCTTAAGACAAAAAACCTGGGATGAAACCATCACCAAGGATAGTTGGATGGTATTCAAGATAATGGCCGAATTTGTAGATGGTTATGAAAAACTAGCTAAGATTGGTCCCTGCGTTTCAATTTTTGGTTCTGCACGTTTGAAGCCGGAGAATAAATACTACGAAATGGCTGTAGATATAGCCGAAAAAATCACCAAATTAGGCTTCGGAATTATTACCGGCGGAGGCCCCGGAATCATGGAGGCCGGAAATAAAGGCGCTTTCAATGCCAAAGGGAGATCCATCGGATTAAATATTGACCTTCCTTTTGAACAGCATTTCAATCCTTATATCAACAAGTCTTACTCAATGAACTTTGATTACTTTTTCGTGAGAAAAGTAATGTTTGTAAAATATTCTCAAGGTTTTGTCGTGATGCCGGGCGGTTTTGGAACACTTGACGAGCTTACTGAAGCTCTCACTTTAATTCAAACCAACAAAATCGGTAAATTCCCAATCGTTTTGGTAGGGACTGAATTTTGGGGAGGATTATTGGAATGGTTCAAGAATACTCTATTAAGCGAAGGTATGATTGCGGAAGATGATCTTGATCTTTATCGTGTGGTAGATACTGCAGATGAGGCAGTAGCACATATTAAAGCATTTTATGATAAATATTCTGTGAATGTTAATTTTTAATTGGCATATTATTTGTGAACTATAACTAGCAAGTATGATTGTAAATCTATTAATTAAGATGAAAAAACTTTTATATATATCAGGAATTTTAACATTTTTTGTGTTAATGAGTTTTATGTATGTAGACTTTTTCTCTTCAATGACTAAGGTGGATTATATTGATGGAAGTAAAACATTGAAGTTTACCACAAAAATGAATACAAGCCATATCTCTGATGCTATTAAGATCAATCCCAATACAGCAGGATTTGAAGCAGAAGTGAAAAAATATGTGAACAATAATTTTGATGTATTTGTCAATGGTGCTGCTAAAACAATTACTTTCACAGGAAGCCAGGTCAGCGGAGAAACTGTATGGGTATATTTTGAAACCAGTGGAGTTTCGGATATTAATACCTTAAAGATTAAAAATACGATTCTTTTAAGCGCTTTTCCTAAACAGATCAATCTGGTCAATATTGCTTATAAAGGCAGCCAGAAAACAATGAATTTCCAAAGAGGAAAAGAAGTGAATGAAGTATCTTTCTAAACGAAATTAGATTTAACCCATTATAAATGGGTACCCTGAAAAGTTAGACTTTTCGGGGTATTTTTTTATATAAAACTACAACAAATCACTAATAAGAGATTAATTAGGTATAAATACCTAGCTTTTAATTTCAGCATTTATACTCTTGGGAAAATACGGGTGTCATTATAAATTTGTGATGTAATTACAACTCAAAAGTGAAGCTGTCTCACCAATAAACACAGGGCGGAATCTGAAAAGCCATACGAGTAGGAAAAATCCAATCAAAAAATAATAACATGGACAACACATCACAATTATCATCAAGCCAGGTCATCGACATTATGGTCGTTATCGACACAGATTATGTAAAAGACTACATGAAAAGAAGAAACCTTACTCCCAGTACAAAAAGTGACAGCCCGGTACCTATTGACCACATTGCCAAATACATGATCGTTCCAAGTGGAAATGCTCTTTTGGGCCAGGCAACAGGAGACCTGAATTTAAAGGCAAGAAACGGAGACAGAGTATCCTTCAGAGGCAGTTCAATTTATCAGAACTCGGATGATGCAGTCATTATCTATGGTTTTCAAAAATATTCGGGAGACGAAATATTCAATGGTAACCCAATGTACTACGATGTTGTAGACAGAAAGCTTGCTGCTGTTCCAGATCATACAAAAAAAGACGGACTTCCTGCTATCCCTGCCAACGTTAATTTTTACAGCTATGATGCTACAATAGGGCGCACAGGAATAGGAAATTATACCCTTAACTTTGCTTTGTATACTTTAGACCCTACTAACAGTGACAGGCAGATATTGTACAGCTATTGCTGCTGGGATCCAACGATTACGGTTGAATAAAAAAAATACATAAGAAGCCGTCTCCTACGTTTTACAAAGTCAAATGTGGGAGGCGGCCTATTTGCTTTTTAAAACAATAGCTATTTCTTATTTCTATTCTTCGTTTCTTCTGTTAAGGAATCTTCCTTTTCTGTAGATTTTAACTTCTGATTACCGAAAGACCAGTAAAGACCAAACTTCACCCCTCTTACATCAGCATAGGTACTGTTATTATAGGTGATTCCATATAATGCTTCTTCATAGGATTTCATTCCTTTTAAAAGATCTGTACCCGTTAGATATACCGTCAAATTAAGATGGGGTATTTTTTTCTGAACAGTGATATTCAGGCTGCTGGTACGTCCGTGCTTATAGAAACCATCATAGAAGTTTGTTGCAAAAGCAAATGATGCTTCTATTACATAGTTATTTTTTAATACAACTGTTCCTACCGTTCTGTTATTGACTGCAACTGTGGTTCTTTGTTTTTGTACATCTCCAAATTCAATTATTGGCAAATAATTAATGGTAAAATAATTACGTATAAAATACTTGTCATTAAAAGATTTATTCAGAGATAATGAAGCATACAAAGTCATTAATCTAAAATTATTATATTCTTCAGTAAGCCTCTCCCCTCGCCTCATAACAATGGTACTTATATAATCGGGTGAATATTGCATTCCGAGTGAAAGTATTTGCTGCTTATAATACATGGAAATATCCACCTCATGATCAACCTGAGGCCTCAGGCTTATATTTCCGGAGGTGGTCACCATACTATTTTCTGCACTTTTTCTCTGAAGGGAATTCAACAGATAATAATCCGGTCTTACCAGAGATTTTTTATAACTTGCTTCCATCTGAAAACTTTCAGAAAAATTTTGTTGGATCAGGATATTAGGATACCATCCTTTCAAATCAAAAGAATTACCTCCGATAAAATTCATGAAATTACTTTCCTGCCTTATTCCCAAACGAATAAATGTTTTTTCAAACTGCTTGCTCCCTTCCAGAAAAAGAGCGTAATATTTCTCTTTATAATCCTGGTTGCTTTCAGTTACGGGTGATCCGTCTCGGGTGATATTGATGGGGTTTTTCATTTGATTGTAAGAAAAACGACCGCCCACAGACCAGTCTCCCCATTTCTTGGTGTTCACAGTATAATTAACGTTTCCTATATACTGATTAAGCCTTCTGGAAGAACTATCTAGATATTCTCCTGTACTGATGTAATTGCCTGTATTAAAATGCAAAGTCTGATAAGCATTATTGTACTTTTTATCTGAATTCAGATATTCCATCTGAACTTTCAGGGTACTTGTAGCTGAGTCGTTCTTTACTATATAATTGGCCTGTAGTGTGGTGCTGGGGCCTTTGTTGATATTGAGAGACTGATATTGAAAAATTGAATCATTTTTTAGTATTCTCCCCTGATCTGGCAATCCGTTATTCGAACTCAGTTTGTTTCTCGATCTGGAAGGTGAATATTCAGTATATAAACTTAGGGTATGTCTTTTATTGGGTTTATAATTAAATAAGAGGGAATATATATTAGACTGGCTCAACGAAATCATTTTCTGAGGAATGTTCCAGATCGAACTTCTAAATTCAGTAGTGTAGGAGGTATTAGTTAAGTTTTCTTTATAATTACTACTGATAAAGGCCTGTATTTCTGTTTTTTTGCCTTTCCAGTTGATATTTGTATTTTCAGACATATTCATTTTTTTGGTAAACCCTACAGAAGCGCCAACTCCCAGTTTTAGACCCTGAAAATCACTATTACGAAGTGTTATTTTAATAATAGACATTTCATCTGAAGGATTTGTCGCATCCGGTGTTCCGATTACTTCCACAGTGGCGATCATATTACTGGGGATAGCTTCCAGATAATTTTTTAGTTCAGTCCCCGACAACTGGATTTTGCGATCATTAATATAGATGGTTGCAGGCTTTTGCCTTATTTTTACGGTTCCTGTTTCCGAGGCTTCTGCGTACCCCGAGTTTTTTATAAAATCCCATGAGTTTTGTGAATCTGCAATTGGATTTCTTGCGGGTGATAAAATGATTTTTCCTTTTTTAAACCTTACACTTGGAGCCTTAATATTGATAGCTTCAATCTTTTTTTCCTTAGTCAGCGTATCTTTTGTGGTACTTTGAGAAAATACCAATGCAGAAAACAGCAAAAAAAATACAATTATAAATTCTTTTCTGATCATAAGGGCTTTATGTTTATTATCTGCCGGGCAAATTTTCTGATATCAGATGATTGTTTACTTTTAATTTTTGCAGGAGTATTCATTATGTCTTGCGCCACTACTATTGCTTCCTCCAACCTTTTTTGCCTGAGATAAAGCTTCATCAATTCATAGCGGGGCCTCACGATAGAAGGATCTAAGTATTTACACTTACTGTAATTCTCTTCTGCTTTCCTGTAATTTCCAATTTTTTCATAAAAGGTTCCCAACGATAAAAAAATATCAAGCTTGTTGCTTCGTAGGGAAGCTCTTTCCAAAATCTGTATCGCTGTATCAAAGTCTTGATATTGAAACCTGTTATTTGCAAAGCCCAACAAAAAGTCTTTATCATTTCCAAAGGTGCCAAGAAGGTCTTCATACACCAACATAGTCTCCTTATCTGAAAGTTGAAGTTCATGTTGTTCCAGCGTTCTCCATTTTATAAGTTTGCTCTGAATGATGAATATCCCGGCTATTGTTATAATATTAGCCGTCATTACAATAGCTACAATGATTGATCGGTATCGGGAGACAAACATCCCTTTTCCCATTCCAGAAAAGAAAATGCTTAAGTACACCATAAAAAGAATGCAGGATGAACTTGTTCTAAAAGGAAAAGAGAATAGAGAAATGATCAGAAAAGCCAGCAGACCAAGTGTAATTTCAATGTTTTTCCTGAACCATTGTTTGTAGGTATACATGACAAACATTGAGAAAACGATTAACATAAAAGAGAGGATACCTCCTTCGATAAAAAATTGTAAAGGTTCATTATATGCTGTTTCGATGTAGGTTGCATTGGGAAAATATACAGATGAATGTAGTTTGAGGTAGTTGGCTTGTGTAAGATTATAATAATAATCAAAGTTACCTATACCAATTCCCCTGAACCAGGATAATCCCAGCAAATACACTGAATTTTTAAAAACAAAAAAACGTCCGGAAGTTGAATCCTGAAAAAGTATTAGTATTGCTATGGTTGCAATTGCCGTCGGGAAAAAGAAATAAAGTATTTTCTTTTTGCTTACTACCTTATTCTTATAGCGGAAAAGAAAATAAATAAATGCTATCATAGCTACAGTCAGCCAACTCAATTTTGAATCCGTGAAAAAACAAATAAGGATTGAAGAAGCCATGGTAAACAGATACGTAATTTTTTTGGCTTTGTTTGTCTCATTATTATACAACCAAAGAATAGCAGGAGTACCAATTATTATAAAATTAGTGAACAGAGCAGGGCTGATAAAGCTGCCTGTAACATGAAAATTTTTGTTTAAACTCTCTGTGATATTAAAAATTTGTAGCCATCCGAAGAAATTTTCTACTAATACCAACAGAAATACAACAAATAGAATATTTTTCCTGTTACTATTATTATTTAAAATCAATCTTAAGGTAATAAAGAGCTGCAGATAAACAACGGGAAACAATATTTCCGTCAATGTTGTTTTATATGGATTATAGATGATGATGTTTACTAAAATAAAAAGGCAATAGATAAAAACACATACATCTCCGGTATTAAAAATCATGGTATCTGCACTCTTTGCTTTTAATACCAGGTAAATGGTTACTAATAGTAAGGAGAATAACGGAAAAGTATAGTCGCTTGAAAAGATTGGATTAGCCAGCATCAGCAATTTGTTCTTTTTCTTCCAGGTTAAAAAAAGCACTCAGGTTTAAGAGGATCATTAGCGCACCAAAAAAATACAAATTCATGGCGATCATTATTCCAGTATGCAGACCTATTACTAATATTAACCAGTATAACCTTGTTGTTTTCTTCCAGATAAATAAGGGATATAACAATTCAATACCTATGGTTGATATACCTATGCATGTAGGTAATATGGGATAAGAACTTAGCAAGTCATAATTTTTAATAATGTATGATTCAAAGCCTGGAAGGTGAAAAGACTTCCAGATAGATTCTCCGTTCCACCAGTTAATACCAAAAGCCTTATCCAGCCCGGAAGTAAAATACACAATACTTAAATGTATCTTCAATAAATTACGATAAGGCGAGGGATTAAATGTCTTTTTTTTAAATAAAGCTACATCAACTGACAATTTACTCCCAACCGGGAAAATAACGCAATAAAACATTGCTATTGATTTAAAGTAATCTACACCATACATATAAGCATTAGAAGATTGAAACAGAATGGTATGAAGAAATAATAAAATAATGGCAGATGACCTGCTTAACAACCCAGCTGTGAGAGTCACACAAAATATTATATAGATAAAAATATAGGTATAAACAACATCATTTTGGCTTATCCCATCATTACTCAACAGCTTTAAAAACATATTTAGCGTAGGGATGGCTTCTATTTTCAATAAACTTAATACGTCCAGAGGAATCAGTCCGTCATCTGTGTATAAAAGATTAAAGTCCGATAAGGTTGATATGAAATGCACTAAAAAGAATAATCCTATGGAAATTCTGAAAAAAGGGAAAAACATTCCGTCTTCTCTTTGATATCTCAGGAAGCTTTGAACGATGTTTTGTTCGAAACTAAATCTATTTTTTACGCGGGTTGACATTGACATTTAATAGCTGAATTAAAACAGGTTCTTTTTTTTGAAGCATACTTTGCTGCAAAAGAGGATAGTGATATAAATACAATGTGCATTCAACCGAGTACTGTTCCGGACTGTACTCTTTGTAATAATATCTTCCGATACTTTTGATAAAAATATCCAAATATTCGCCGTACTTATCTGATTCTTTAAATTCTTCAGCCTTTTTTTTATTCAGCTTGTTTTCCAATATTGTCAACCTTTCCTGAAAATACCCAAGCAATGTATGATATCTGTTTAATCCCTCACTTGTTTTAAAAGGGGGATAGTAAAATATTTTTAAATTATTTTTATCTCTTTTATCGTACACTGAAACTTTAAGTACATAGGCACTGGCTACATTAGGAGCGAAAAACCCATAGCCGGCATTGATTCCACTTATTGCTTCATATTGCTTTATTCCGGGAATCGAATTAAATTCCAGAACATCTCCTTTAAGCTGTTTTAAACCATTTGTAAAATCATTTTTTCTGTATGAAGAAGATCGTTCGTAAGAATCTACTGTACTGGAAAAACTAACTAATAGAATGAACACAATCTGTATGATTGAAAAATAAAAAAAGGATCTGGACGTAATCATATTCTTATTTTATACTTTCCACTATCTCTGGTGGTTCTCCTTGACAGACCCGTTGTGATTGAAGATTTTAATTCTAAAAGCTCCGTTACCCTTTCCGGTATTAGAAATAGTAATCCCCTTGTTAATAGGTGCTGTAATAGACAGAGAATCATTTTGGGCAATAATTTTAGAAGATGAATTATCTTTTATCACCACTTTTAACGGCGTATTATCTTTAGACTTATTATACAATACCATCGGAAATGTATCTTTAGAGGTACTGTTTATGGCTATAGAAGTTTGTGGAGGTATGTTCCACATGTTCTCATAGGTATGTTTCCCACGGGTAAATGTACAGCTTGCTACACCACAAAGGATAAAGAAGTATAATAGTATTCTCGTCATCATTATTGATAGTCTTTTAATATTTGATTCATGCTTACAGATTCCGGTAAACCGGTATAAAAGGCAACTTTTGTTTCAAATACACTTAATGCATCTCTTGTTTCACACGTCAGTTCCGTACATTCTTTTTTAAAACTATAAGAAGTAATCACAGTTTTATGGACAAAATCACCATTAATATCAGATTGCGATAACCTGCTAAACTGCTCTCCCTTTTGAATTTGAGTAAAATTTTTATTTGTACCAGCTTCAGAAAACGAAAGCACGGAAACAAACAGTAAAAAAAAGAAGGGAATTGATAGTATATATTTTCTTTGTTTCATAGGTAAAATATCCTGCTTATCTGATTATATAGCATTAAATAAGCAGGATTTTAAGTTAATTATTTGTATGATGCAATGATCTGGTTAATATCCATTTCCGGAGTACCATACAGATTACCGTATCCTACTTTACTTTCTGCCCAGTTAGATGTACTTAAAGTCTCATTAGCGTTAGGTCCATCCCACTTTGATTTTTTTTGTATTTACATTGATGGAACTTTCCGCAACAGTTGCTCCTAATGCATCATAGGCTTTTAAAGATTCGTATGCTTTTGCATTTTTAATCTGATAGCTTGATTCACTTTGGTTGTTTGTTTTAAATGAATACAATACAAGTGGTAAAATTGCTAAAGCGGGTACTAATAATTTTCTGTAATTTTTCATAATTATATAATTTAAGTTAATTTGAATATTCTTTATTATTCTATTTTAAGACACACTCTTTTCACTTTAATCCAAAAGATTAAATAAAGACCACTTTACCTTCCATCAGAATAAATGGTCTTTTCTGGTTCGTTATTTTTTCTTTCTCCGGAAGTATCATGTATATTCCATCTTCATATTTCTGTTTGAATAAGATGGTTCCGTTACCTGCTGTTTTATTTTCCTTTGTCTTCCATCCGTCATCCCAGCTGTAAAGTGTGTACATGGAGTTATCTACTAATGTTGACTTGGGATGCTCTGCCACGTCCTCCAGTCTTTTATAATTATTCCATCCATATTTGGCAATGGTAGCGAGTTGTTCCTGTTCTATTGACATGTCCCTGTCAAGCTTTATCACCGATTTAAGTTGGGGATTAAATTGTTTAATGTGCCCTTTTTTATCTACATAAATACAAAATGATTTACCCTGCTTATCTTTATCAGGAGAAGACATGAGATACAACCCTCCCACTCCTATCTTTTCAAATATCTGCTGTTGATTTTTAGGGCTTATTGCTGCAACAGGAACCCAAATACCGCTGTTAAAAACAGACAGCACTACAACATGGGTATCTTTTTTAAAAAAATCTTGAGTATCCACTTTAGCGGTTAAAGTATACTGGTCTGTAACATCAGTATCGGTATACAAAAAGTTGAGTCCAAAAGGAGTTAATTCTTTAAAGTATTTAATATAAACAGAAGTGGTATCAGGGATAAATCCTTTCCTGTATATTTTTGGGACCGTTCTGTAGGTGGAATATTTAGGATTACTTTTATTTTTCACCAGATACATAGGTTCAAATTCTCCACTACTTGCACTTCCTTCAAAAGGATAAAATTTCTTATGGGTTAGTACCAGAGAATTCCAGGCATGTCCTCCGTTAAGATTGCCCCAGGCAGGAATATAATCTGTTGTTACCGGAAAGCCATTAGCCCGGCATACATATGCCACTAAATTGGTAAAAGAAGTACATGACCCCTTTTTATTTTGTAATATCTGATTAAAAGTCAGCACATCTTCATTTGTTGAATCCAGAGAAAACTTCAACATCTTTTTTATAGAATCATTCAGGATATTACAGGCAGCCAATACGGATTGATCATTGATCGCATTTATTTTTGGGGCCTTAAAATAATTTAATGCCTCACTTCTCCAATTATGATCGTCAGATAAATTTACTTTATATGGCAAGACATAATTAATAAAACTATATTCAGACATTATATGATGTTGCAGTAACGGCTTTGCATATTTATAGGCTGAGACAATATTCTCTGACAACTTTAAGGAATCAAGATCCTGCGAATCCTGGACCAGTCCCCCATTTTTATCTGTGTGGAAGTTCAGAATTGCATTTTTCTTGAGAAACCTGAACGCATTCTGATAATTAAACCCCTTATCAGATACTATATGGTAGGGCTGTTCACTATCTTTTTTATTGCATGAAATAATAAATAGAGTTATAAAAGTGAAAAGCAACCTCACTTTCAGTACCTCATATTTAAAACACATAATGGTTATTAATTTCATAACAAAAACAAACAAATGACATGCATCAAATATAAAATATTAGCTTACACAGCCAAATTAAAAATCACATTTAAAGATTTAATTTACTTTTGATTTACAAACCGACTTAATAGAGAAAAAGAAGAAACTATTCTTCTAAGAAAAGAATAAAAGTATAAATAATTTCAAGGCTCAAAAATCACAAAACATCCAAAAAAATTAAATAACCTTACCTAAAAGTGTAGACTAAATTTAAAATTTCAGGAATCTCAATAAAAAAAAACTTCGTGGGGAATTGCAATTCAATCTAATTACAACACAATAAAAAAGGTCGTCTTTTGTAAGACGACCTCTGTATTTACTATTGTAATAGCTCAATTATTGAACCTGAATATTATCTAATTGGATTGAAGTTGTCACACCCGCAGAAGATCCAAGTATTCAATAATCTATTACCTATTAATGGAAGCTTGATTCTTTTCATTTATTTATTGTGAGTAGTAATAAAATTATTTATCTCAAACTTTATTTTATCTGTATCATATTTTGGACTACAATCTAATGTTGTAATAAGATCTGCTGGGTACATATCAACTTCTAAGGTTTCTAATTCTTTTAAAAAAATAATAATATCATCCTCATTAACTTCATCCAAAAATATTGTACAGCATAGAATCAATTCTCTTATCTTAAATACTCTATCAAGCACATCCAAATCTTTAAAATATTGAAAATCAATTTTTGAAAATTGTTCTTTCGCATTTGTAAAGGCTCCAGTATTATACAAGTATAAAGCAAATAAATATCTTAAAGGTGGATTATCTTTGTCTAAATTTAAAGATGTTTTAAAATAACTATTAATCTGATTATCTTTAGGTAGTAAATTTTTATACGGCGTTTCTGTAGTCTGAGATAGATGAATAAAATATTCAATTGTTGCCATCAATTGATAGTAGTATGCATTTTTTTCAAAACTTTCAATCAAAATTTCTTCTTTTAAACTAACTAGAATTGGCATTGAAATTTTATAATTATAGTTACATTTATAAATGATCTCATAAATTTCATCTATGTAATTGAAAATTTTATCATTAGCTATATTCATTATTATTTATTTTAGATTATTATCTAGGGGTATTCCGTCTTTGTGATATCCTTGATGTTTTAAGTAATTATTTTCTTCCAGCACTTCTACGCTGCTACCATTTAAATAATAACTTAATCTAATATTTAATGTAAACAAATATAAAATTTTACTTTACATGCTAAATTTAAAATTTCACGGACCTCAATAAAAATGACCTCGTGGGGGAATTGCAATTCAATCTAATTACAACACAATAAAAAAGGCCGCCTTTGCAAGACGACCTCTGTATTTACTATTGTAATAGTTCAATTATTGAACCTGAATATTATCTAATTGGATTGAAGTTGTAACTCCAGATGATGATCCTGAATATTCAAACAAGATAAATCCGTTCCCTGTTAAGGTAGAAGGAATCGTATAAGTTCCAGCAGGGGTCAATGTCCCATAACCACTTGCTGGTGCTTGAGGAATTGTAAATGCTGAAGTAATATCTACCTTAGTAGCAGCTGTAATATCTCCAAGAGGAGTATAATTAGTTGTGTAATATACCTTTAACGCATTACCATTCCAGAATCCAACATTTACATCAAACTTTAATGTATTAGCATCTGTAAAATTAACCGGCACTGCAAAATAAGTAAGGTAATTTCCTGAACCGGAATTCGCCCCAAGCTGAATATATTTATTACCACTGAATGTTTTTAACTGCCAGTATCTGTTTCCTAATACCGCATCATTTATATATTTAGG
Organism: Zea luxurians; assembly: GCA_029449295.1. Taxonomy (NCBI): domain Eukaryota; kingdom Viridiplantae; phylum Streptophyta; class Magnoliopsida; order Poales; family Poaceae; genus Zea; species Zea luxurians. The sequence goes on along the minus strand of JAOPSE010000948.1, from coordinate 208,433 downwards.
ATAAATCTCAAGGTTGGTAGGATTTGTAGGATAACTTTCAAAGTTTTCAAGGAAAGAACCTGAATATACAATATCAGTACCTCCTTTCGGCGGTGTTGCGTCTACTCTGTTTCCTTTGAAATTAATATCTTTCGTATTTCTTATAAGCATCTGCCATGTTGAATTGTAACGACTTACTACAAAGGTAATATCTCCGTTACCTTTTGGCAGTAAGGTAGCACCTTCAGTGAAAAACCCTGAATTTCTCAATGTAGCAGAACCTCCTGCCCCATCTTCCAGATTTCTGTCTGTATCTACACCTGCACCACCTACATAATCAATATAAGTTTTGTTAACAGGATAAATATCACTGATGGCAAACTGAGCATTTGGAACCTTAACTAAAGTATTGATATATTGATCACTCTTGGCTGCATTAAGACTTGGTAATTCAACCGGCTTGATTGTAACAACCTCAAGCCCGTTTCCATTACAAACTCCAGATACATATCTGCTTAACAAAGAAGCAGGAATCCTTCCGATAGCGTAGGTAGGGTCTACAGAACCTATTTTTACAGTTCCTCTGTCAAGACCAATTCTTAACCCTTTTGCATTAATTCTGATATGAGCACCCACAGGAAAGTCTTTGTAGTTGGTCGATGCATCAATCTCAATCTGAAGACCTGCTGTCGGGTTTTCCGCTTTGTCCTGGAAAGAAATGGTTTTATAGAAGTTCCCGTTTTCGTCTGAAGAAACTACATACCCATCAAAGATCTGATCTGTAGTAATTAGTTTGTATCCTGTTGCAGGAGCCTGAGCTTTAAAGTCTGCAAGAGAAATATTGGGAGCAGCAAACTTGTTCTCACATTTTATTGGAGGTGTATCCCACTCGTCTTTTTGTACACAAGAAGTAAGAGCAATTACAGCGAATGCAATTCCTGTTACCGGACTTAAGTATTTCTTTATGTTCATTTTGATATTTTTTAATTAAAGTAGTTAATAAACTGATGATTAGAATCTGAATTGTAAGTTCACGAAATAAGATCTTCCCTGAGTATACCAGTATTTTGGCGCAAACAAAGTAAACTCTCTGTCAAGATCCTGAGCAAAGCTTGGATATTTGGCATTTCTTGTTTGCTCAAATCCTCCGGTAATATACTTTTTGTTGTCAAGAACGTTATTTACTGTTGCAGAAAGCAATACATAATATTTACCAATCACCCATGATTTACCTGCATTGACATTCAGGAAGAAAGATGAAGGTAATTTATTAGGCTGCAATACTCTTCTCAGGTCAGCTTCTGTTAAACCTGAATAAGGGGTACCGGTATTATCATTCTGTACAAATGACTCTGTTCTTACCAATGAAGCAGGATCCAGATAATTATCATCAAAATAATTCCAGTTTCCACCTACCCACCAGTATTTAGGGTTGTTATATCGGAATCCTAGTGAGAATGCCTGTTGAGGCGTTCCTCCCTGACGGTAATTCGTAATATAAGATTTACCCATGCTTGTATAAGGAAGTCCGTTACCGAAAACTCCTACTGCATCTGAAGCAAAGTAAGTCATTGGGTCATTTCTGTAAGTATATTGTCCGATACTCGCCAATCCCTGTAATGATAATGTAGGTAATACCTTCACATCAAGTCCAAGTTCCAAGCCCATATTTCTTTTCTTAACGTCAGTCATGATCTGTGAAACAAATGCACTCTGCACATTCGTTTGATTACCATCAGCATCTACACTCTTTAATGGAATACCGTCCGCGAAGAATCTCTGTACGGTAGTTTCATTACTTGTATCAATCAAATAACCTGTTAATCTCATTTTTAAGAAAGGAGTGGAAATAACATAACTAAGGTCATTAGCATTTACCACCATACTTCTTATTCCCGGAGCTACAGATCCATTTACTCTTGGATTTACAAACAGATCCTCTAAATAAGGAGCCTGGTTGTAGTAAGCACCATTATAAACAAGGAAGTTTCTTCCGTTTACTTTATAAATAATCTGCCCTTTTAAACCAAAATTCCAGTAATTATAATCTGCTCCTTTTCCGTAAGAATCTTTATATAAATAATGTTTGAAAAGCCCCTCTCTGCTTGAAGATGAGTATCCTGCCATTGCAGAAACAAATACATCAAATTTCCCTGTTGCGAATTTTAATCCCGGATTTACTTTCACTTCCTGTCTTCTGAAAATGTAGTCATATCCCATTTTATCACCAACTTTCTTCGTTACATTGCTTTCCCCATCATTGAATAATCCTGATTTTCCAGGTTGATTGGTTGCAGCAAACGGATCTCTGTTCAGAACAAAATCTGCACCCAGAAGATCGTTTACTTCTCTGTATTGCTCAGAATAATAGTTCTGGTAAGATACATTCAATAAAAATTTAGTCGTATCAGTGAAGTTGTGCACAAAGTGAGTAGCAGCATTCCAGATCTTGTCATCACTTACGTCATTTACAAGATAGTATAAAGCTCTTTTACCTGTCTGTCCGTAATAAGAACCGACAGCTTGTGACATATTTCTTCTGTATAATCTATCCCAATCCAGCTGAGTAACTTTTGGATCTCCTGATTGCCATGCTGCCAATGCTGTTCTGTACGCATCCTGCGATGTGGTCATTGAACCATCTGCATTCATCACTGAAGCATTAGGATCCAAAGAATCATAATAGCTTGGTAAATTTCTGTAATAGGTAGGTGATGGATTCTGAACATTCTGCCAGTCTAAACGCGAACCTTTATCTTTTCCGAACTGATAAGAAAGGGATGTCCAAAGACTTGATTTCTTGTTAATTTTCCAGAAATCCTGAATTTGAAAAATAGGCTGGAAGCCTTTTCTCACTCTTTCACTTCTCTGTTCACCATCCTGGTATCCCCAGTAAGAATTATAATGTACTCCTCTGTAATCATACACTTCCTGTGTACTCGGACTTGCAGTAGATCTTCTGTAAGGAGCACCAATAAAGTTAAATGTTACCGTATGATTGTCGCTTAATTTTTTCTCAATTCCTAAGTATGCTCCATAAGCATCATAGAATGTTCCTTCCTGGATCCCTTCGTCAGCCCATCTTCTGGCTCCCATTATCGTGAAAGCCCATCCTTTCTTACTCATTCCTGAAGAATAACGTAAAGAAGTTCTGTTTCTATAGTTTCTGTTTGTTAAAGATTGGGTAAACTGGAATCCTTTTCTATACTCACTGGCTTTTGTGTTTTTATAAACAACCGAGCTGTTTCCACCAAATGTGTACTCCGAAGGCGCATGGTTTGCGGAAACTTCAGGATATCTTGTAATTTCATTAAGACCACCCCAGTTGTTGAAGTCTACATTACCATTATCGGATTTCAGCATAGAAACCCCGTTCAGCATATTTTCACCTGTTCTGCCGTCAATTCCTCTCGGACGAAACCAGTAAAATCCAAGATCAAATGCAGCAATTCTGCTAAAGATGTCCTGGGAAGACTGTAGCAAACCTACAGTCGAAGCCTGTCCGCTGCTATTGCTATCATCATCGTCATTGTCAATAATCGCTAAACCTTGATCAGCGCTTGTAAGAGCAGAATAAAGGGTAATAACTCCTAAATCCTTTCTTTTCTCATCCGCTACGTCAAACTCCATCAACTTGGTTTCGAAGTTGGGTTTCGTAATCACAATTTGGTAATGGCCCGGCTGCAGATCTACAAACTGGAAATATCCAATTTTGTCAGCCGTTACATCATTTTCGCTCCCTTTAAGATCTACTTGCGCCTTTTCAATAGGCTTACCTTCTGCATCTTTAAGATACGCAGACACGGTGGTCTGTGCAAAATAATACGAAGCAGGCAGTAAAGTAAATAAAGAGACTAATGATAGTTTTTTAATCATGAGTATATTATTTTTTTTAACACTTTTCTTCTTAATTCTCAACAGTTTAAAAGTTGGGGGCACAAATTTAGTCAAAATTTGTAATTAACTACTTTTTTAACATTATTTTTTCTTAACATTGCAAGCTTTTATGAATGATTAAGTAAATGTATTATATTTATGCTCTTTTAAATTTACAAATATTTAAAATTGAATGAATTAAAAAGAAGTAAATTTGTCGTTTAAATAATTTTTAATACTCTAGAGGATGAAGAGATTTATGAGTTTTATGGCCGTTATTTTTTCAATAATGGCTTTTGCACAACAGGGAAAACTTAGAAAAGTAGCTACTGTTGGCTTTTTGAATGTAGAAAACCTTTGGGACACTATACGTTCAGCAGATTATATTGACGGAACTAAAGACATCAAAAATCCGGCTTTCCACAGAAGTATTCCTATCGATTCCGTTAATTTTTTAGATAATGAAAAATATGACGGGCCCTGGAGTGATGAGGCTTTAAAAGGAAAAAAAGTAGTAAGATACCAAAGTGGCTCTGAAGAATTCACTCCTAAAAGTGCTAAAAATTACGGGTCTAAGATATATAAAGCCAAGTTAGCCAACGAAGCAAAAGTAATTGCTGAGCTGGGAGCACAATACACCAAAACAGCTCCTGCTGTAGTTGGTTTGATAGAAGTTGAGAACAGACAGGTTATTGAAGACCTTATCAATGAGCCTGCTCTTAAAAAATACGATTACGGAATCATCCACTACAATTCTTACGACTATAGAGGAATTGACGTGGCCCTAATCTATCAGAAAAGACGATTTACTCCTAGCAATTCTTTAAAGAAAGAGTTAAAAATTTTTGGTAGCGAAGGGAAAAGAGAATACACCAGAGATATTTTGGTGGTGACAGGATTTTTAGATAATGAAAAGGTTGCATTTTTCATGAACCACTGGCCTTCAAGAAGAGGAGGAGAAGCGGTTTCTTTACCTAAAAGAAATGCTGCGGCAGCTTTATTAAAACAACAAATGGACAGCGTAAGAGCTGCAGACCCTTCAACAAAATTGTTTGCAATGGGTGACTTTAATGATGACCCGGTAAGCTCAAGTTTAAAGAATTATCTGAAAGCTCAGGCTAATCCTAAAGATTTAAGTGAGGCAACTCCCTATCTGAATTTAATGTACCCACTATACAAAAAAGGAGTAGCATCTTTAGCATATCAGGATGCACCAAACTTATTCGATCAGATTATTGTTTCTAAGAATTTAATTTCTGATCAGGTAACAAAAGAATATTCTATCTATAAAACGGAAATTTATGCTCCGGCTTATCTCGTCAATAAAGAAGGTAATTACAAAGGCTATCCTTTCAGATCCTGGAATGGAGATCAGTTTACAGGCGGTTACAGCGACCACTTCCCGGCATTTGTAGTTCTCCAGAAAGAACCATAAAAAGTAAAGCACTCAATGTAGAGTGCTTTTTTTATGTACCTTTATAAGTATGAAAAATATCATTGTAATACTATGGATGGCTCTTATTCCTTTCAGTTGTTTTTCACAGGACAACTCAAAGAAAGATAAAGAGCACAACGAGATGAAACCGTCTAAAAATGACGATGGTGAATGGGATCTCACGGTGATAGATACTCAGTTTGATTATTTTTTAAGTGCCGTGGCAAGACCCATCAGTCAATATTCAGAATCTTACTTAAAAACAAAGAATACTTTTCTGGTAAACGAATGGAATGGATACTATAACTCGGGAAAGTACAGAAACATTATCGAATCCGGAATTGATTATGATCCGAGGGAGAACTATGGGATCAAGTTTGAATACAAACTATATCAGGTATTCGCGTATGTTAAATGGAAATATGGACTTAAAATGATGGGATTATCAGGCAGCGATGCAGTAAGATAATACAATTTAAATTGTATTATTTTTATCATAAACTAATAATATGAGGCTTTTTATTAGAATTAATTTAAAAATAACTACCTAACATACATTGACATTCAAGTTTTAATTATATTTGTAATTCACCAGCTTTTGATAATTGGTGATCCATAGCTAATAACTGATAACTTAAATTAAAACTCATGAAAAAAATCTTTCTTGCGGTAAGTGTTTTTGCCGCAGCTACCTTTTTTGCACAGGCACCGATGGTACCATCATCCGCGGCAATTCAACCTTATTCTCCCCTTCTTTATTTACAAAGAAATGAAAGTATCGGAAGGTATATTCAGGGAATACAATCTCAATTCTTAGACGAAACAAACACCTGGTTCTTTGGGAACCCTGCCACAGATCTTTGGTCTGTAAGTAAAGGTGATTATCAAAAACACCACTTCACAGTTGCTTCTACAGGAAATGTTGGAATTGACATGAATGATTATACTGATAAAGATATTAGAGGGTCAAAATAAGCTATCTGAAATAACAAACTAATTATTAACACCTATAAATTTAGTAATTATGAAAAATATGCTTAAGACTTCCCTCTTCGCCATTATATTTTTTTGGAATAACGTATACTCTCAGTCAACTGGTGGCAGTGATATTATTATTTGCCTGGATAATAGTGGTTCCATAGATACTACAGAATTTTCTGATATGACCACCTCGACAAAAAAACTTATATGGTCTGTTTTAAGGTGTAATCCAAACAATAGAGTATCTGTAATTCATTATGGAACCTCTTTTCCAGATTCTGGAACTATCGAACCCAAAATATATATAGAGTCTGATTTCACTAATAACATTACTATTGCTAACACTTTTTCAAGAAGATTAAATTCAGGAGATCATTTTCACGAAGCCGTAGGATTAATCGGAAACGCTTTGGACCATATTCCTAATGGCAATATCGTAAGCCCTCAGACTACATTGACAAACAATCCGTCACGGCCACTTGTTATCTTCTTATTTACAGATGCTGAAAGAGCAAACGGTAATTTGTCAGGCGGATCATTTTTAATCAAGTATAGCTATCCTATTCTTGGTATAGGCAATAATAATGCTTTTACAAATTTCACCAACTTTAAAAATACCCGAAGCAGCAAATTTGCTATTGTGCATGTAAGCAATACAGCTGTAGATCAGGCCGCCGCCGCAGGTATTGCAAGTTTGGGAGGAACCTATACCGGACCTAATCTTGAAGTATACACAGCTGATCCTAATAGCGGCCAGTATCCAAGGTTATATTTAAACAAAACCAATTTTTTATTAACCGATTCAGAAGTATCCGAAGTATCTACCGGCATATGTACGATAGCTAATGGGAATATCAAATTCTACCACGAACCTATTAGCTGTAAGCAGGGAGTATATCCGTTTAATGTTTCCGGAAGCTATACCATTCCGGCAGGAGCAACAATTACCAATTTCAAAATGTCGTTTGTAAATACAGCCACAGGGGTAGTCTACCCCACTACAGCGATTCCAAGCTATACCAGCCCTAATCAATTCACTTTTCATATAGACCCGTCGAACCTTACGAATCCACTTGTCGGACAATATAAATTCCAGGCGACTCTTGTTTATAGCTATTCTGGAGCTAGCTTTACTATTAACGCAAATAATGGTGTTCCTGGTTTACCATATGACATTCAGTACTGCTGTCCTGATCATTTATACATTGATACAAATGTAACCGCTCCTAATACAGATCTTCAATCCGCCAACAATACTATCACTGCTGTAAATGTAATCAGCGACGGCGCACAGGCAGATTATCATGCAGGAGACTTTGTGTTATTAAGCCCTGGTTTCAATTCACAAAACGGATCTGACTTCTTTGGTCATATTGAAGGTTGTAAACCTAATGAAGTATTGAAATCTGATAATGAAACCTATTACCCCAATCCTGATACGGATCCTAATAATCTGAAACAACAAACCATAGAAAATATTCAGCAGAAAAAATTCATGCAGATTTCACCAAATCCAAATAATGGAATATTTACGATATCTGTAGATAAAATCATTTCCGGAATGGTACAAATTTCTGATATAAATGGTAAGACCGTTTTTGAAAAATTATTTAACAATGAAAAAGAAATATCTGTAAATATTCAGACATTACCATCAGCAACCTATATTGTAAAAGTGGCAGCAGGCAATGAAATCTTTACACAAAAAATAATTAAAAGGTAAATGTTAAAAATAGCAGATACTAAAAAAGGTTCAGAAAATTCTGAACCTTTTATTTTTATAATAGCTGAAAATTATTTGTTGAATAACTCCTCTACTTTATCCCAGTTTACTACATCAAAGAATGCAGAAACATAATCAGGTCTTCTGTTCTGGTAGTTTAAATAATAAGCGTGCTCCCAAACATCTAGTCCAAGAACAGGAGTTCCTTTAACATCTGCAACAGGCATTAATGGGTTATCCTGGTTAGGAGTAGAAGAAACAGATACAGATCCGTCAGCATTTTTTACCAACCAAGCCCATCCTGAACCAAATCTCGTTTTTGCAGCATCAGAAAAGTCAGTTTTGAATTTTTCAAGACCTCCATAATTTTCAATTGCAGCTTTTACATTTCCAACAGGCTCTTTACTTCCTCCAGGAGTTAAAATTTCCCAGAATAAAGAGTGGTTGAAGTGTCCCCCACCATTGTTTCTTACTGCCGGCTTATCAGTTCCTGTCTGGCAGATCTCTTCGATCGTTTTTCCAGCTAATTCAGTACCTTCGATTGCTTTATTTAAATTGTCAATATACGCCTGGTGATGTTTTGTATAGTGGATTTCCATAGTTTTTGCATCAATAGTAGGCTCCAATGCATCGTATGCATATCCTAATTTTGGTAATTCAAATGACATAATCTTTATTTTTAATGTTATACCCAAAATTAGCCAATATTTAAGGGATAATCAAAGATTGGGGATTACTTTAATAAATCTTTAACATTGATACATTGATTTAGAATGAATTAAATTTTAAAATATTTTTTCAGTCAGATTAAAAATAAGCATTCGCTTTAGCTCTCAAAGATAGTATTCAAAACATACTTTATTTTCAATTTTGTAACTTACAAAGAATGAGCAATATTCTAGATCAGAATATTCTTTCACTGGATGTTTAACTTAAAATACTTTTACTATGAAAATTGGACTTTTTGGATTCGGTAAGGCAGGAAAAGCTGTAGCCTCTGTAATCCTTCAAAACAAGAATCATTCTTTACAATGGATTTACAGGAAAACAAATAAACTACACGCCAGAGATGCTGCAGATTTTCTGGGGGTTGAAAGTGATGATCCCGGATGTTTTTATTCTGACAAGAAAATCAGTGTAGAAGAGCTTCTTAAAGAACATCCTGTGGATGCCATTATTGATTTTTCCTCAAAAGACGGCATTTATATGTATGGTGAATCTGCTGCCGAAAATGAAGTAAAAATTATTTCAGCAATTTCCCATTACTCTGATAAAGAGGTAGGATTCCTTCATCAGCTGGCTCAGAAGGCAACAGTATTTTGGTCTCCTAACATTACGTTGGGAATTAATTACCTTTTATATGCAGCTCAATTTTTAAAAAAGATAGCACCATCAGTAGATATTGAAATTGTTGAAGAACACTTTAAGGATAAGGAAGGAATTTCAGGAACTGCCATCCGGATTGCAGATGTCCTGGAGGTGAAAGATGAGAAAATCAATACGATCAGAGCGGGTGGAATTGTTGGAAAACATGAGGTTATTTTTGGATTTCCCTTCCAGACGGTAAGGCTCATTCATGAATCTATTTCACGAGATGCTTTTGGTAACGGAGCCTTGTTTGCTGCCGAGCATCTTATCCATAAAAAACCGGGCTTCTATAAATTTGAGGATTTATTACATCCTTATTTCAAAGTATAGAAGCCCGGCTTATGAAAATTTAATTTATTATTTATTCATAGACATCAGGAACTCTTCATTGTTTAGGGTTCCTTTGATGTTTTTATCTACAAATTCCATTGCTTCCACAGGATTCATTTCAGAAAGATACTTTCTCAAAATCCACATTCTCTGGGAAGTTACTTCATCAAGAAGAAGATCATCTCTACGTGTACTTGATGATACGAGATCAATCGCAGGATAAATTCTTCTGTTAGCAATTTTTCTGTCTAATTGTAGCTCCATGTTACCGGTACCCTTGAATTCTTCAAAGATAACTTCATCCATTTTAGAACCGGTATCAATAAGGGCAGTTGCGATAATGGTTAAAGATCCTCCTCCTTCTATTTTTCTGGCAGCTCCAAAGAATCTTTTTGGCTTGTGCAAAGCATTGGCATCCACACCTCCTGAAAGAACCTTACCTGAAGCCGGAGTAACCGTATTGTAAGCTCTTGCTAATCTTGTGATAGAATCCAGCAGGATCACTACATCATGTCCGCATTCTACCATTCTCTGAGCTTTTGCAAGCACAAGGTTGGCCACTTTCACATGTTTTTCAGCAGCTTCGTCAAATGTAGAAGCAATTACTTCTGCATTTACACTTCTTTCCATGTCTGTAACCTCTTCCGGACGTTCGTCGATCAGAAGAACCATCATGTACACTTCAGGATGATTAGCCGCAATAGAATTAGCAATATCTTTTAACAACATCGTTTTACCTGTCTTAGGCTGGGCAACGATCATTGCTCTTTGTCCTTTTCCAATTGGCGCAAATAAATCTACGATTCTTGTGGAAACTGTAGATCCGCTTCCTGCCAAATTGAATTTTTCTTCAGGGAAAAGTGGAGTCAGGTATTCAAAAGCAACACGGTCTTTGATGAAGGCAAGGTCACGTCCGTTTACCTCAGTAGGTCTTAATAATGAAAAATATTTTTCACCTTCTTTTGGCAATCTTACAATTCCTTTAACTGTATCTCCTGTTTTCAGACCAAAATTTCTGATTTGCGCTGTAGATACATACACATCATCAGGAGAAGAAATATAACTGAAATCTGATGAACGTAAGAATCCATAGTTATCAGGTAATATCTCCAGCACCCCTTCAATGCTCACCAATCCATCGAAATTGAATTCTTTCTTGTGGTCTTGTGGCTCCTCTGCCTTCTCAGAATGTCTGTTTTGATTCTGATTCTGGTTTTGGTGTTGATGCTGATGTTGTTGGTTTTGATTTTTATGTTGGTTTCCGCCGTTCTGCGGATGGTTGTGTCCTTTTTGAGGTCTGTTAGCCTGTTGCTGAGGGTTGTTGATAGGCTTTTCTTCTGTTGGAGCAGGTTCCTGAGAATCTGTGTTTTTAGGAGTTTCGGTTTTTTCCTGAGCTACGTCAGTATTTCCTGTATTGGTAGAAACTCTTTTTCTTTTTTTCTTGGCTGCAGATGCTGTAGCGGATACTTCCTCTGTGACTGCGGCTTCTGCCTGGGGCTCTTCTGATTTAATTTCAGAAACCGGTGGTGTTTTTTCTTCTACTTTTTCCTCTACTTTAGGTTCTACCGGTGCTTTTGCAGTTGTTTTTGGCTTTGCTGCCGTCTTTCTGGGAGCAGCAGGTTTTTTTGCCGGGGCTTTTGCAGGTTTTTCTGCGGCAGCCTCTTCAGTATTTATACTGTTGGTTTCTGTGGCATTGAAATAATCTTTTGAGACTTTGGGGTTGGAAGCCTGAAAGTCAAGAATAGCAAAGATCTTGTCATTTTCATTGCTGTTTCTTGCAACTTTTACGCCCAAATCTTTTAAGATTTTAGTCAGTTCCGTTACGGATTTTGACCTTAACGTTTCTATGTTAAACATACTTAATGTAAAAATGTAATTAATTGTGAGTAAGAAAAGTAAGTCCGGTGACTTTTGTTTTCAAGTACATTGTATAATGCAAATCTACACTTATTTTTGAATTGTGCAAAATTTATGTTATTTTTGCCAAGAATTTAATATTCAATGCTACAAAGAATACAAACTATTTGGACATTATTAGCAGTCTTAGCTGCTGTTTTTCTTTTCATTACAGGACAGGATGTTGTTGTATTTAACAATATTCCCGTGCTTACTATTGGCTGTATTATCCTGGTTTTAACAGGAGCATTAAGTATTTTTAGTTTCAAAAACAGAAAAAGACAAATTTTGCTGAATACCATCAGCATCATTATAAACGCTTTGTTGATTGGTGTATTGGCGTACTGGTTACTAAACTTATCCGGAGGAATTCAATTTCCTGAGAAGGGTATTGAGCCGATTTTCCCATTGATTGCGGTAGTTTGTCTGCTTATAGCAAACATTTTTATCCGCAGAGATGAGAGGCTCGTAAAATCTGTAGACAGACTTCGATAGCCTTACAACGATTTTTTGAGTGAGAACAGCTTCTTTTTAGAAGCTGTTTTTTAATTTATGTACTTTTCATCTGACCTTCCCTCGTCACACCAATTAATTTATGTACCTTCCTGCAACTTTTCAACAAAAGTAACGACAGATTGTATAACGCTTAATTGAAGGACAATGAAAAAACTAACCTATCTTACATTCTCTTTATTCTCCATATTAACTTTTGCACAGGACGTTTCAAAAGAAAGGGTAAAAACCATCCTATCCACTCTGGCATCAGATGAAATGAAAGGCAGAGAAATATGGACTCCTGAAAATGAAAATGCCGCCCATTATATTGCTACTCTCTTCAAGGAAAACAACCTTGAATATTGCACGGGGAACTCATATCTTATTCCTTTTGAATATAAAGGTAAAAAAGCCTATAATGTATGTGGTGTAAAAAAAGGAAAAACGGATAAATATCTTGGGTTCTCAGGACATTTTGACCATATCGGAACCAGTAACAAACCTGGCGATAATATCTATAACGGAGCTGATGATGATGCAAGCGGAATTACCACTCTGGTAGGCATTGCAGATTATTTTAAAAATAAAAAACCTGACTTTTCAATGGTTTTTATGGCTTTTAATGGTGAGGAAAAAGGGATGCTGGGCTCAAGAGCCATCTCACAAGATCCAACTCTTGATAAGATCTATAATAATATGACTGCTCTTTTCAACTTTGAAATGGTTGCCACAGAATCTCAATGGGGGAAAAATGCCTTATATATGACAGGTGATGGATTTTCAGACCTTGATGAATTGTTTAATAAAAATGCAGTAAACGGATTAAAAATAAATGCCGATCCTTACGCAAGAGAGCAATTGTTTTACAGATCAGACAATGTAAGTTTTGTTAAAAAGAAAATCATTGCCCATTCATTTTCAACGGTTGATATGAGTAAAGCCACTCATTACCATCATGAAAATGACGATATTACTATTGTTGATTTTGATAATATGACTCAAATCATCAATAACTTTGGTAAAACACTGGAAAAATTAAATCCTCAAAATTTTACTCCAAAGTATAATGATCAGGTAAAATATAATTAAATTCTTTATCATAAAAACCGTCCGAAAGACGGTTTATTTTTTTCGTCAATATTTTATTACTACTGTACCACATCCTACATTATGACAAATTCATAAAGAGATCGTATTCAGTTGTAACAAAAACAACTTCTTTAGAACATATTAATTAAAGTAAAATAGGATTAAGAACGTCTTATCTTTTAATTTTACGTAATTTTGCTATCCAATTTTTTCATTGAATGAACGAATATAAAAAAATCCTAAAGTTCGCGAGCCCGCATCAAAAATATATCTACGGAAGTTTGTTTTTCAACATTCTGTATTCCGTATTTCAGATTGCTTCCCTGGGGACTATTTTACCTGTATTGGGAATGCTTTTTGGAACCATTAAGCCTGAGAAATATGAAAAAGCACCTGTATATTCCGGTGAGTTTCTTGATTTCTTCTCCTATATAAAAGATTATTCCAATTACTATATCCAAAACCTTGTAGGTGAATATGGTGCTCTGAAGGTTCTGGCATGGCTGTGTATCATCACGGCGTTCATGTTCTTGCTTAGAAATATGTTCAGATATTTCGGGGCCTACCTGTTAATCAACTATCGTGTAGGGGTTACAAAAGACCTTCGTGGAGCGATGTACAGAAAAATACTTTCTTTACCTGTTTCATTCTTTACAGAAAGCAGAAAAGGAGATTTGATGTCTCGTATGTCGAATGACGTTGGTGAAGTTGAAGGTAACATTCTTGGAAGCTTGGTAGAGCTTATCAATGCTCCGTTTATGCTGATCAGTACTTTGGTAAGTTTATTCTTTTTAAGTGCTGAAATGACTCTTTTCTCTTTACTGGTATTACCTGTCATGGGAACGATGATTGCTTTAGTGGGGAAAAGCCTTAAAAAAGATTCCCATGAGGCACAAAATGAAATGGGAACAATCTTTTCTATTGTGGACGAAACTTTAAAATCTTCAAAGGTTATTAAAATTTTTAATGCGGAGAAGATCATGGATAATCGTTTCATGAGATCGATGAATAAATGGATTTCAAGTTCTATCAGCCTGGGAAGAAAGAAAGAATTAGCGTCTCCTATGAGCGAATTCCTGGGTTCTATCACATTTCTGATTATCGCATGGTATGGAGGAAAGCAAATCATTGTTGAACAAAGTATCTCGCCTGCAGATTTTCTTGTTTTCCTTGGATTATTCTTCCAGATTCTGCCACCAGCAAAAAGTTTATCCACTTCCATTTCCAATGTTCAAAAAGGAGAAGCTTCTTTGAAAAGGGTTTTGGAAATTCTGGATGCTGATGTAAAAATTGAAGAAGTTGCAGAACCGGTTTCAATTTCTACTCTTCAAAAGAATATTGAATTTAAAAATATTGGATTTTACTATGATAAATCTAATCTGATTCTTAAGAATTTCAACCTGACTATTCCAAAAGGGAAAACGGTTGCATTAGTAGGACAAAGTGGAAGTGGTAAGACAACGATTGCCAATCTTTTGGCCAGATTCTATGATGTATCGGAAGGTGAAATTCTGATTGACGGAACCGATATAAAACATCTGAAATTACAGGAATATCGTCAACTTTTGGGAATGGTAACCCAGGAGTCTGTACTATTTAATGATTCGGTGTATAATAATATTTTAATGGGTAAGCCGGATGCTACCAGAGAAGAGGTGATTGCAGCCGCTAAAATTGCCAATGCAGATGATTTCATCACCAATCTTTCTGAAGGATATGACACCAACATCGGAGACGATGGAAACAAATTATCCGGAGGTCAGAAACAAAGAGTCTCTATTGCAAGGGCTGTATTGAAGAATCCGCCGATTATGATCCTCGATGAAGCAACCTCTGCCCTGGATACGGAATCCGAAAGATTTGTACAGGATGCTCTAGAGAAGATGATGGAAAACAGAACTTCTTTAGTCATTGCTCACCGACTTTCAACGATTCAGAAAGCAGATTGGATTGTAGTGATGGAAAAAGGAGATATTGTAGAACAAGGAACCCATCACGATCTTATTGCTAAAAAAGGAATGTATAACAAACTTGTTGAACTCCAGAATTTCGATTAGGTATTGTAAAATTATCATTAATTATGAACCCTATACAAGAGTATTTCTACAGAATCGAAGAGCCTGAAAGAAGTACTCTTCTTTTTTTACGGGAAAAGATCTTAGCCTCAGATACTGTACATATTACAGAAACCTTTAGTTTCGGGCTTCCTTTTATCAAATACAAAAAGAAAATGCTGTGTTATTTCTATTACAGCAAAAAATACAAAAAACACTATATCAGTTTTTATCACGGTGATAAACTGAACTATCCGGAACTGACCCAGGATGGCAGAAAGAAGTTTAAAATCCTTTTAATTGATGTTGAAGAAGATTTGCCTCTGGAGTTTATATTGAATCTTCTCGATGAAATAAAACAGTATATCAAAGCATAGGATAAAGCAACAATGTCCCATATGCTATCCATAGTGAAACAATTGATCTATCTAACACAAAAAAGATCGTCCTTTTCAGAACGATCTTTTATATATGATTGATAATATCTTAGTGTTTCAATTTGGCAATCACATCCAAACCTCCTTTTGTAATATCTCCGATTTTGCATACAATCTCAGTATCCAAAGGCAGGAAGACATCCATTCTGGACCCGAATTTGATGAAACCGAATTCATGTCCTGCTTTCGCCTGATCTCCTTCATTACAATAGAAAACAATTCTTCTGGCCACATATCCTGCAATCTGCCTGAAGACTACTTTGTGATTCGTTAAAGTTTCTACTGCTACCGTTGTTCTTTCATTTTCTGTAGAAGACTTTTCATGCCAGGCAACCAGATATTTTCCCGGATGATACTTTTTGTAGATCACTTTTCCGGTAACCGGGTATCTGCAAATATGTACATTCAATGGGGACATAAAAATAGAAACCTGAATGGCCTTTCCCTGAAGAAATTCATTCTCTTCTACTTCCTTGATCATTACTACTTTTCCGTCCACCGGTGCGATGACATTTTCTTTGTGATCCAGAATAGTACGGTCCGGAACTCTGAAAAACCAGAATACAAGACAGTAAATAACCAACAAAGGCATGATGATCACCAGTGACCATATTTTAAGGAAGTAAATGGCTAACGCTCCTACTAGTAAAAAAAGGATCGTTGCTACAGTAATTGTTCCTTTTGATTCTCTATGCAATTTCATGAGACTATATAAATTTTTCTAAAATAAAGTACAAATATACGACAGGAACACAGATTATGAAACTATCCAGCCTATCTAAAACGCCACCATGCCCTGGAATGATTTTCCCACTGTCTTTTACACCGAAATTTCTTTTCAGTTGACTCTCTACCAAATCTCCCAGCGGAGCAAAAGCAGCGACCAAAAATCCTACCACCATCCAGTTTCCTCTGAGCTCAGGTTGATAATGTTCAATAAAATAAGACAATACCAATGTCAGTACTACTCCACCAGCGTATCCCTCCCATGTTTTTTTAGGAGAAATCTTGGGAGCCATCTTATGTTTTCCAAAGAATTTACCTACCAAATAAGCAAAGGTATCACTACTCCAAATGAGAATAAACAGAAACAGAACTTCTAAAGAGAAGCTGTCACTATAACTCGAAAACTTTGGCAGTCCTAACGCAAAACTGAATGGTAAAGCGACATAAATGACTGTAAAAATAAGTTTTCCGCTATCGAAGTATAATTCGTTGGGAAATTTGAATAAGGTAACGACTGCTATACCAATTAAGGCCAGCGCCAAAATTTCACTTAATCTAAAATCAAAAAAGAAATCGTGGTGAAAATATCTTTTGGAAAAAATATAAAATATAAAGATCACCAATGGGAAGACCACCCATTTTTCATAGCCTTTTCCGAATTTCATGATTTTGACACATTCCCAGGATCCCACGATCAGTAAAAGACTCATTAATCCATAATATAGATATTGCTGCTGGATCAGTCCGGGAAAAATACTATTGATCAGTTGTGCTCCCAGCGGAGTGGTACAAAGAATGATCACGGCTACATACACCAGACCTGAAATGGTTCTTTGAATAAGGTTTTTGTCCAAAATTTAAAATTTAGAAGTGGGTGCTTAATCTTCAAGCAGTAATAAAAACAATTTGGTATTGGAATTTGAAGAACTGTCCATTTTGGATTGGCTTCCGCTGATAGAAGTAAGGTTCTTGATATTTCCGTTCCTTTTTATTTTCCCCATGGCATCATTCAGGTTGTTTACGATCTGTGAAACGTTGGCAATGATGATAATTCTATCCGGCAGCCTTGAAGAATGATAATGAAGAATATTATTATGAGAAAGCATAATCCTTCCGTCGTAGGCAATCAGGTATTCACAGGTAATGAATGCAGCATCATTTGACGGTTGTAATTCTGATGTATAAGGAGACTTCACAACATTTAAAAAGTTCTGAAGTTCTTTATCCCAACAGAAAAGGTTTCTTATGCCCTCTATTTTGATAATTTGATTTAAAGTTTGTAGAGCCTCCGCTTCATCTGCACAATAATTAAAAAATCCCCCCGAATGCGTAAATAATTGCGCAAACTTATAGTCGAGATCCGCATTTTTAAGCGAGTCCCCTAGCTTCTCCAGGCTCTGTTTTTCTTCTTCCTCAGGCTGGTTGGTTAGTTTGCTTACAATCCTCTTGAATAAATTCAACTTAATCTATTTTTAGTCAACTTTATACAAAAATAGAAAATAAATTACAATAGATTCCAAAAATGTCTCTTTAAATATGAAAAAACCTGACAATTTTACAGTTGTCAGGTTTTATTTATCCTATTTCAGAGGGTTTTTAAAGTTGCGTAGGGCTTTCAGGCGCCTGTATTTCGCTTTCCTCTTCTCTTTCTTTATTCTGAGGAGTATTCAATACTTCCTGTTGTTCTTTTTCAGGAATTGTATTGGTCACGGGCTTTTCTGTCAATTCAGGATCCCATGCTCTCTTTCCGAAGATTTCTTCTAAGTCCTCACGGAAGATCACCTCTTTTTCTAAAAGTTTATTGGCTAAGGCATCAAGCTTATCTTTATTATCAGCCAGAATTCTTACCGCTCTTTCGTATTGATTTTCGATGATTGATTTAATCTCTGCATCAATTTTAGTCGCTGTTTCTTCAGAATAAGGTTTTCCAAAAGAATATTCAGACTGGCCAGAGCTGTCATAGTAAGAAATATTACCGATATTCGGGCTTAATCCGTAGATCGTAACCATAGCCTGAGCTCTTTTCGTTACTGTTTCCAGGTCAGAAAGTGCTCCCGTTGAAATATTATTGAAGATTACTTGTTCTGCTGCTCTACCTCCTAAAGTTGCACACATCTCATCCAGCATCTGTTCAGTGGTGGTAAGCTGTCTTTCTTCCGGAAGATACCATGCTGCCCCTAAAGAACGTCCTCTTGGTACAATGGTTACCTTCAACAGCGGAGAAGCATGTTCTACCAACCATGAAATTGTTGCGTGTCCCGCTTCGTGGTAAGCTACTCTTCTCTTTTCAGAAGGTTTGATTGCTTTATTTTTCTTTTCAAGACCACCGATGATTCTGTCTACCGCATCAAGGAAATCCTGTTTGCTTACGGAATTATGATTATTTCTTGCTGCAATAAGTGCTGCCTCGTTACAAACGTTAGCAATATCCGCCCCACTGAATCCAGGGGTTTGTTTAGCAAGGAATTCTCTGTCTACATTATCATCAAGTTTGATTTTCTTTAAATGAACATCAAAGATCTGTCTTCTTTCGTGCAGTTCAGGAAGATCTACATAGATTGAACGGTCAAAACGTCCTGCTCTCATCAAAGCTTTATCAAGGATATCTGCTCTGTTGGTTGCTGCCATTACGATCACGTTCGTATCAGTTCCGAAACCGTCCATTTCAGTAAGAAGCTGGTTCAATGTATTTTCTCTTTCGTCATTTCCTCCTGAGAAATTATTTTTTCCTCTTGCACGTCCGATCGCATCAATTTCATCAATAAAGATAATTGCCGGAGATTTTGCTTTTGCCTGTGCAAAAAGGTCTCTTACTCTTGAAGCTCCCACTCCCACAAACATTTCCACGAAATCAGAACCTGAAAGCGAGAAGAAAGGAACTTTAGCTTCCCCTGCTACGGCTTTTGCCAATAACGTTTTACCGGTTCCCGGAGGCCCAACTAAAAGAACACCTTTCGGAATTTTACCTCCCAGTTTGGTATACTTTTCAGAATTTTTAAGGAAATCAACAACTTCCTGTACTTCTTCTTTAGCACCTTCTAATCCAGCAACATCTTTAAATGTCACCTGAATTCTTTCTTTTTCATCAAAAAGCTTAGCTTTAGATTTTCCGATAGAGAAGATTTGTCCGCCAGGACCTCCACCACCGCCCATCTTTCTGAAAAGAAGGAAGTAGAATAATCCTAAGATCGCAATCCAAATTAACGCAGATACCAGGATATCCATAAATGGATTTTTACCTGCTCCGTAATCTTTTGTGGTTGTAATCGCCGGATTGGTTGCTTTAATTTGTTCAAATTTTTGAAGGAAAAGCTGAAGGTCTCCGTATTTTACAGAAAAATCTGCTTTAGGAGCCATTTCGAATGCAGAAAGAGGGTTGTTCTGATTGGCAGATTTATTGACCATCGCCGTCTTTGCTGCTTTTGTAAGAAAAACGTCAGCTTTCTCTGTGTCTTTGTATATAATTATGTTCTGGACTTTCCCCGCCTGCATTTCTCTAAAGAAACCATCTTCATCAATAGATTTTGCACTATCACCCCCTAAAAAATTGGAGCCAAAAAATAGCAAAAGAGCTATGATTGCAATAGGAAAGAACCAGTTGAATCCTTTATTATTCATTTATACTTTTTAAAATTTATAATTAATTTTCAATTTTGGTAATGACTGCGTCACCCCAAAGCTCTTCTATATCGTAGTACTCACGTACATCTTTCTGGAATATATGAACCACCACTGAAACGTAATCTACCAGTACCCACATTGCGTTTTCTGTACCTTCTACGTGCCATGGTCTGTCTTTAAGGTCGTTTCTTACTTTTTTCTCCACACTTCCTGCTAATGCAGCTACCTGTGTGTTTGAGTTTCCGCTACATATTACGAACGTCTCTGCTACTGAGTTTTCAATGTTTGAAAGATCGAAGATCATGATATCTTCTCCTTTTACATCTTGAAGTGCTTCAACGATTTTATCTATTAGTGCTTGTTTTTCTGCTGTTTTATTCATTAAAAAAATACTATAATCTGCAAATTTATTGTTTTTTCTTTACTTTAACCTTACTTTTACCCCCTTAATGTCTTAAAGTTTTCTTAAATGAGTCAACTCTTCTACCTGAACAAATGTTCTTCTACTAATGACGAAATATCAAAGTTTTTACTTTATGAAAATTCAGATTTTATAGGATTGCATACTTTTAATCAGACAAAAGGTCGTGGCCAGTATGGAAATGTATGGACTCAGACTGCCGAAAAAAACCTGGCTTATACGCTGGCAGTGAACACCCAAAACATTCTGTGCTCCGACTTTATATTCAATTATTATACCGCAATTATTGTCAGGGATTTCCTTGCCAATTTGGCTGATTATGAAGTAAAAATTAAATGGCCGAATGATATTATCCTTAAAGGTAAAAAAATCGTTGGAATTTTAATTGAAAAGAAAAAAATTAATCAAAATAATTATTTCATAATAGGAACCGGAATCAACATCCTTCAGGATAAATTTGATGAAATATCGAATGCAGGCTCGCTCCTGACACAGACGGGTAAAGAATTCAACCCAAAAGATGTCGCTTTCCACCTGCATGAATTTTTATTAGAAAAATTAAAAAGTATCCCTTCAGAAAAAGAGATTCTGGACAGCTTTAATCAACATTTATTCCGGAAGGATGAAATCTCAGTCTTTGAAGTGGACAAAGCACGACAAAATGGCATCATCCGTTATGCAGATGAAAAGGGTGAAGTCTGGATTGAACTGGAAAATGACGGGATGCGTTCTTTTTATCACAAAGAAATAAAACTACTTTACTGATTCGCTCTTTTAAGATAAAGATAAAGGGTAAGAGGCAGAAACACAAGATTAGGCAACCACATCGCCAAAGCCGGTGGTAAGCTCTTATTCTCCGACACCACTTTTAAAGCTTCAAATGAGAAGACGAAAAGGAAGGCCAATGATATCCCTATCGCAAGGTTAATTCCCAGTCCTCCTCTCTTCTTCTGAGAGGACAGGGAAAGTGCCAGAAACGTAAGAATAATGATGGAAACAGGCATTGAGGTTCTCTGATGAAGTTCATTCAGATAGGAGTTCAGATTACTGTTTCCTCTTGCCTTTTCTCTTTCTATAAATTTTAAAAGCTCAGGAGTGGTTTTATTCTGACCCAAAAGTTCATTCGGGAAAAGTTCTTCCGGAGAATGGCTGTAGTTTTTTCTGAGTTCTACTCCATTTCCTAACTTTTCGGAATTATCTTTATTAATCGTCTTTTCTGTATAATTATTTAAAACAAACTGCTTTTTGGCAGTATCCCAATATACTTCACTGGCCTTCAGTTCATATACCATTCTTCGGTCTTTATCAAACTTCTGATACACAAAACTTGAACCTCTTCTTTCTCGTTTATTCCATGAATCAACAAAAATATATTCGGTTTTACTCAATTGTGAAGAAGCCGGTGCAGTACCTAAAATCCTTTCTTTATTGGCGGCATTATAGGTATAAGCTTCCAGTTCATTTTTTTTAATATTGGCCCATGGCAGAATCATGTGATACACCAAAAGTGCCATCATGGCAATCAGAATTGAAGTATACAGATAAGGTTTTGAAAATCTGTGAAAACTTGCACCACTACTGATAATGGCAACAATTTCTGTGTTATTGGCCATTCTGGAAGTAAAATAAATTACAGTAATAAATACCAGAATGGACAGGAATGTTACCACAAGATTGATAATCCAATAAGGATAGAAATGAATCAGGAAGTAGGTAAGGTCAAGTTTCGGATCAATGGCTTTTGCATTTTCGATTCTTGGAATCTTCTGCTGAACATCAATCACAAGTACTACTATAGACAACAGCACCAGCATGAAACTAAAAGTTCCAAGGTATTTTTTGATGATATATTTGTCTACAATTTTGATCATAATCCTTTATTATAGTCTTTGTCTAAGAACCGGAACGACAGAATTTTTCCAATCATAGAAATCTCCTGCCAAGATATGCTCTCTTGCTACTTTCACCAGATCAAGATAAAAGGCAAGGTTGTGGATAGAAGCAATCTGTTTTGCCAGATATTCTTTAGATACAAATAAATGGCGAAGATACGCTTTTGAATATTCCTGATCTACAAAGCTGGTTCCAAACTCATCTAAAGGCGAGAAATCCTGCTTCCACTTTTCATTTTTAAGGTTCATCACCCCTTTCCATGTGAAAAGCATTGCATTTCGGGCATTTCTTGTAGGCATTACACAATCCATCATATCAATTCCAAGACCGATAGATTCAAGGATGTTCCAGGGAGTTCCTACTCCCATCAAATATCTTGGTTTTTCTTTTGGAAGAATATCAGTTACTTCATCAGTAATTCTGTACATTTCCTCTTCAGGCTCTCCTACAGAAAGTCCACCAATAGCATTTCCTTCGGCACCTGCTTCAGAAATAACTTCAGCAGAAATTTTTCTTAAATCGGAATAAGTGGATCCCTGAACGATTGGGAAGAGTCTTTGCTTATGTCCGTAAAGTTCAGGATTATCATTGGTCCATTCAATACATCTTTTTAACCAACGGTGCGTAAGCTCCATAGATGATTTTGCCTGGTTATAATCACAAGGATAAGGAGTACATTCGTCAAAAGCCATAAAAATATCCGCTCCGATCTGTCTTTGAATCTCCATAGATCTTTCCGGAGAGAACATATGGTAGCTACCATCGATATGGGATTTAAACCTTGCTCCTTCTTCCGTCATTTTTCTGTTACTCGCTAACGAGAACACCTGAAAGCCTCCTGAATCAGTAAGGATAGGAAGATCCCAGTTCATAAATTTATGTAAACCACCTGCTGCCTGCATGGTCTCCATCCCTGGACGAAGATAAAGGTGATAGGTATTTCCCAGAATAATCTGGGCTTTGATGTCTTCTTTTAATTCTCTCTGATGAACTGTCTTTACACTGGCTACAGTTCCCACAGGCATAAAAATAGGAGTCTGAATCTTCCCGTGGTCTGTGGTAATTTCCCCTGCTCTTGCTTTTCCTTCAGAGGTTTTTTCTATATTAAAAAATTTCATTCGTCGTATTTTTGTTTGTCACATTTAGTACCTATCATGTTTTCGGGGAAATTCCCCTATTTCATCTTCATTATCGGACTAAAGGTTGCATACTTCCGTTTTGCTTCAATTTATCTTTGATATATTTATCTGCTTTCGGATCTTTTTTAATCAAAATTTCCTGCGCATCATTGGTGATGCTTTCCATCTTTTCTTTAATGATATAATATTTAAAGCTTTGAACAAAATCATCAGGCTTTACATGATGCGCTTTCAGCACAAATCTTGTCCCCGCTTCCATATTTTTGTTCTGGTAGGTAAAGATCGCCTGTTCGTTAATCATCAGATCTGCAATAATTTCAGACATTACCTTTTCATCGATAAGATTTTTAGGTTTATCGATAAAATCCTTGCATGAAAACAGACTCAGCAAAACAAAAATAAAGATCAGCTTCTTCATCAGTTTATCTTTACTACTTTTAATAGTCTGATGAAATTTTGCAGACTTATACTCATCTTTACGGAAAGAATAAATCATGCCTTTTTTCATAGTCTATTGATGATTGATTTCCATTTTAAATTTAAAACGCCAAAAACCGCTTCGTGAATTATCCCTCCATTCATTTTACTCTCACCCAGAATTCTGTTGGTGAATATAATCGGAACTTCTACAATTCTAAAGCCTTTTTTAAATGCCCTGAATTTCATTTCTATCTGAAACCCGTATCCTTTCAGTTTAACATTATCTAACCCTATTTCTTCCAGCACTTTTCTTGAAAAGCAAACGAAACCGGCTGTTGTATCATGAATAGGAAGTCCCAATACAAATCTTACATACTTGGATGCAAAATAGGAAAGCAAAACTCTTCCCATAGGCCAGTTCACTACATTCACTCCTTTTGAGTACCGTGATCCTATAGCCATATCTGCATTAATGCAAGCTTCAAAAAGCTTAGGCAAATCATTGGGGTTATGTGAGAAGTCGGCATCCATTTCGAAAATATAATCATATTTATTTTCAATGGCCCATTTGAAACCATGGATATACGCTTTTCCCAAACCATCTTTCACATGTCTTACAGACAAGTGCAAATAATGCGGATATCTTTTCTGCAACTCCTTTACGATCTCTGCTGTCCCATCCGGAGAAGAATCATCCACTACTAAAATATGAAAGTCGTCCTCCAATGCAAAAACCGCGGAAATAATATTTTCAATATTTTCCTTTTCGTTATAAGTCGGGATAATGACGAGTTTTTTCATTTCAGTTTGCAAAGATAGTTTATTTAACCTTTTTATTTTATACAAAATAATCTATAATTTTGCAAAAAAATTTCTCAAAGATCATACAACTGAGACAGAGACTTTTATTAAGCATATCTGAATTATCCTGTACCATCTGAGAAGAAATATATTTTGGCACCTGATGCGTAGAAAATATATGCCAAATCTGTGTAATTAAGTGTTAAATAAGAAACAATAAAAAATTAAAATTTGCCGTCGTCACAAAACTTTGTCAATCATGTAAGAATACCCGAGAATAATGATTGGGTAATTTTTATACTCGTAGGGTGTATATTTTTATATGTTTTCATGATGAACATTATAGAAAGGGATGCCAGCCTTAAGGATTTTCTGCTTCAAAAATATTTTGATGCAAGTAACAACCTGCCAAGCTGGATCATCACGTCCTGTGTGATGACCCTTACCTTATCGGTTTTAATTTCCCAGTATATTCCTATTGTCCCTAAATATATTGCAGATCTTCAGCTTTTCGGGTATCAATTGAATAAATTCGGATATACTTTGCTGGCTGTGCTGTTTTTTTATTTAATAAAATCGGCGTTAGGCTTTTTATTTTACCAAAGTATCGGAGATGGAAAAAAATGGACAATATTTTATTTTACCTCCACTAAATTTTATTTCATCCTGTCATTTTTGCTAATAATTTTGTGTGTAACCCACTATTACTTCCCTATTGACAGAAATAAAATGTTTTTATATTACTTCTGTTTCTTTTCTTTTGTATTCATTTTCAAAGTATTTTTCTATTTATTTCACAAGAACAAGATTCTTCCGGAGAAATGGTATTATAAATTTTTGTATATTTGCACCCTCCAAATCGCACCATTATTACTGCTTTGGAAGTTGTTATTTTTTTAATAAAAGTCAATGATGAGAATAAAGTCCATATTGGTTTCTCAACCAGCGCCTAGTGAGTCTTCTCCATATTTGGATATAGCGAAGAAGGAAAAAATAAAGATTGATTTCCGTCCATTTATCCACGTTGAAGGAGTTGACAATAAAGAACTTAGAACACAAAAAATAGATTTAACGCAATATACAGGTATTATTTTTACCAGTAAAAATGCGATTGACCATTACTTCAGACTTGCAGAAGAGCTGCGTTTCGCGGTTCCGGATACGATGAGATACATCTGCCAGTCGGAAGCAATTGCCAACTATCTTCAAAAGCACATTGTGTACAGAAAAAGAAAAATCAGCTTCGGAGAGAAAAACTTCTCTGATCTTCTTCCTCTGTTCAAAAAATTCCCTACTGAAAAGTATCTGTTACCATCTTCAGATGTTTTAAGCCCGGATATTGTAAAAACTTTAGATTCTGCTAATGTAGACTGGACAAGAGCCATCATGTACCGTACGGTATGTAGTGACCTTACAGACATCAACATTAAAGATTATGACATGTTGATTTTCTTCAGCCCACAGGGAATCAAGTCTTTACAACAAAACTTCCCGGATTTCAAGCAGGAAGAAACAAAGATCGGAGTTTTTGGAAATACCACACTGGCTGCTGCTGAAGAAGCTGGACTGAAGGTAGATTTAATGGCTCCTACCAAGGAAACACCGTCCATGACAATGGCTCTGGAAAAGTATATTAAAGCTCTTCACAAATAGTTTTACATACTGAAATACATACAACCATCTTTTCTTACGGGAAGATGGTTTTTTTGTATAAATATCATATTCTATCATAAAAAACACCTCTTCTTTTAATATTAGTTGTAAAGGCTATCAAAAATTTAACAGCCTTTCTTATATTTGAACAAGAATTAACATTGAAATAAAACGTCTGTATACAGTCTTAAGAAATATACAGACGCAACACATTAAAATATTCGGATGAAAGCTCCACAGGCAAAAAAAATAGAAAAAATACTAGAAACTCACGGCGACAGAAGAACGGATAACTACTTCTGGCTTAATGAAAGGGAAAACCCCGAAGTCATCAAATATCTTGAAGAAGAGAATGCCTACGAGGAATTGATCATGAAGGATACAGAAGAGCTTCAGGAAGAGCTTTTCGAAGAAATGAAGGCACGTTATAAAAAGGATGACGAATCTCTTCCTTATTTCTTTAACGAATACTGGTATATTGTACGGTATGAAGAAGGTAAAGAATATCCAATTTTCTGCAGAAAACATAAAAGCCTTGACAACCAGGAAGAAATTGTACTGGATGTTAATATACTGGCAGAAGGTGAAAGCTACTTTGAAGTAGGAAGCGTAGCCGTAAGCCCTAATAACCAACTGGCATCTTTTTCTGCCGACAATGTAGGAAGAAGAATTTATACTTTAAATTTCAAAAATCTGGTGACAGGAGAAATTCTTCCCGACACCATTCCCAATACCACAGGAAAAGCAGTTTGGGCTAACGACAATAAGCATGTTTTTTATATCAGAAAAGACAAAAGCCTTCGTGCCTTCCAGGTGTACAGACATGAGCTGGGAACAGACTCTTCTGAAGACAGCCTGATTTTCCATGAAGAAGATGAAACCTTTGACGTGAATGTTTTTAAAACAAAATCTTTACAATATATTTTCATCGCAAGCTCCAGTACGATTTCTGATGAGCATCGTTTTATTCCTTCTGACAATGTTTTTGCAGAATGGACGATCATTCAACCTAGAATTGACGACCTTGAATATTCTGTAGAACATTATGAAGACGAGTTCTACATTATCACCAATGCTGATGATGCCTTCAATTTTAAGATTGTAAAGACAAAAATCAATAACTGTGGTATGGAAAACTGGGTAGATGTTATCCCACACCGTGCTGAAGTTTTACTCGAAGGGTTCGAAATTTTTAAAGATTACCTGGTTCTTGAAGAGAGAGAAAGAGGTCTTCTTCAGATTAAGATCATCGATGAAAAAACACAGGAATCCCATTATTTACCATTTACAGATCCTACTTATACGACTTACATCGGAATCAATCTTGAGTTTGATACCGAAGTGTTACGTTACGGATATACTTCATTAACACAGCCTAGCTCCACCTATGAATATAATATGAAAGAAAAAACAACCAAACTTCTGAAACAACAGGAAGTTCTGGGTGGAAAATTCTTCCCCGAAAATTATATTTCTGAGAGAATATGGGCCGATTCAAGAGACGGAAAAACTAAAGTTCCTATTTCCCTTGTCTATCATAAAGACACCAAGAAGTCTGCAGATACTCCACTCCTTCTTTATGGATATGGAAGTTACGGACATACGGTAGATGCAAGTTTCTCCAATGTAAGATTATCTATCCTTGACAGAGGTTTTATCTATGCTATTGCTCACATCCGAGGTGGAGAATACCTGGGAAGAGAATGGTACGAGGACGGAAAAATGTTATTTAAAAAGAATACTTTCTTTGATTTTATTGATGCCGGAAAATATTTAGTAAAAGAAAATTATACTTCTTCTGCTCATCTATATGCCATGGGTGGAAGTGCCGGAGGACTTTTGGTAGGAGCAGTTGTGAACTATGAGCCACAGTTATTCAACGGAATTGTAGCACAGGTTCCTTTCGTGGACGTGGTAACCACTATGCTGGATGATACAATTCCTTTAACGACAGGAGAATATGATGAATGGGGAAATCCAAACGACGAGGAGTACTATCATTATATGAAAGATTATTCTCCTTATGATAATGTTGAAGCTAAAGAATATCCGCATATGCTGATCACAACGGGACTTCATGATTCACAGGTACAGTATTGGGAACCGGCAAAATGGACTGCAAAGCTGAGAGAATTAAAAACAGACGATAATATTTTAATCTTTAAAACAGATATGAGTTCCGGACATGGAGGCGCTAGCGGAAGATTTGAATCCCTGAAGGAAGATGCCCTTGAATATGCATTTTTGTTGAAGATAAATAATAATTGATAAGAGATAAAAGATGATCAACGAAGCAGAGTATTGGAAAAAGATAGAGCAATTCTTCGAGGATAATTTTCAGACGGAGAAGAATCCGCCTATTGAGACCCTTTTGTTTCTGATAGGCTTACAGGAATTAGGAAGCGGACAGCAGAAATACACAAAAGAAGACAAGGTAAACCTTATTCATATTGCTGTTTGCAGATTGCTGGAGCCATTTGGATACTATAAATTCACCCATTATGAAGATGGATGGCCACAGTTTGATAAACTGGAAGACCTTCCCGAATTAAAGCCAAATGAGCAAACCCTGCTCATGAAAAAGGCTATTATTCAGTATTTTCAGGAAGAGGAATTGTTATAAAATAAAAGCTTGGATTTTTCCAAGCTTTCGTTTTTTTAAAACCATAAGGATGACCAGCAGAAATGATTATTTTATTTCAGAAGCTCTTCCAATTGAGTCAAGCCTATACTAAAACCTTCCTGAAAACCCATTTCCATTATTTTTTTCATCACTTCATGAGACTGGTAATGAATATTCACAGTAACTTTTGTTCCTTCTTCTACTCCTGTAAAACCAATCAGCCATTGTGATTGTGGAGCATCTTCACTTATGTCTCCGTTTTCATCACAAAAGGCACTCGTCCAGTCTATACTTCTGTGCTCCATAATTTCACCATATTTCGACCGGGAATATCCTGCTTTTTCACCATTGGGACCTATCATAGTATAGAGCCAGACTCCTCCTTCTTCAAAATTCTGTCGTATGGTCTCGCATCTCCATGGTTTTGGACCCCACCACAGATCCAATAATCCGGATTGGGTAAAATAATTCCATACCGTTGAAACATCGGCTTTGTAGATCCTCATTACATAAGCACTGTTTGAATCAAAATCTTTGTTGAAAGTGATATTAGATTCCATAATTAATTATTTTTAATAAAGGTACATCTTTATTTACTGACGGGACTTTTCATAGGGCAAGTAAACAATAATTCATAAATAATTGTTAAAAAACACTCTTTTAAGAAAAAAAATACAATTTTCTGGCTCGTTTTTTGTTTACGTAGTCTTAAAACAATTAATTTTAACATTCATTTTTCCAAAACATATATAATTACATAATGAATAATAAATTCATCCCAATAATTTCGGTGTTTATGACGATCTCGCTGATTGTCTTTGTTACGCTCCAATTTTATTGGCTGAAAGGTTATTATGGTGCTCTGGAGCAGGATTTCTCGAATAAGGTTTATTCTGTCCTGGAAAGTACTTCAAAAAGTATTGAAGAGATTGAAGCCGAAAAATACCTGAATCAGGATTACAAAAATTTCAGAAAAAACATTATTGCCAATAGTAAAGAACCTTCCCTGACAACAATTCAGCAAGTAGAAGATTCAGGAACCCAAAGGCAAATCATCTACTCAAAAAATATTATTTCAAAAACCCAGTTACCTATTTCTCAAAAAGGTGATACTGTGAAACTGACGACCCTATACACCGATGAGGCCGCTTATAAAATAAAAAGAGATACCACCAACCGTGAACTTCTTACAGCAGATATCAATCAGGATATAGAAACCGGGGATTATTCCATGAAAGAATTCGTGAAGGTGTATGGTAACAATCTTCCCATCACCAAACGAGTAGATCCGGCAGTACTTGATTCTGTGATTACCAAAGAGCTTAAAATAAGAGGAATCACTGCAAAATTCGGATATGGAGTTCTGGATAAAAACAGCAAACTCACCAGTGTTGTTAATAAAGCGTACAAAGAAAAAAAAGACAGCAACACATATAGCTATCCCCTTTTCACAGACAAAAAGAATACGTTATACAGCCTGGCGTTGGTTTTCCCTAAGAAAGAATATTCCCTGGCGATGAACAATTGGCCGATGTTATTGGGTACCTTCCTTTCTCTGCTTACGATTCTTGGAATTTATATTATTTCCATCAATTATATGATGAAGCAAAAGAAACTTGCAGAAGTAAAAACAGACTTCATCAACAATATGTCCCACGAGTTCAAGACGCCATTGGCCACTATTTCTGTAGCAACAGACTCTTTAGCGAATGATAAAATTGCTACTAATCCTGATAAAGTAAAATACTACTCGGAGCTCATCAAGCAGGAGAATTTAAGGATGAAAAAGCAGGTAGAGAATGTGCTTAACATGTCAAAACTTGAGAGAAACGAGGTGGAATTGTTTTTAAAAGAAGCCAATGTAAGAGAGCTTATCAAAAAGACAACAGAATCTTTCAATCTTATCGTGCAGCAAAGAAACGGTTCTCTGACGCAGCAGTTTAATGCGACTCATTATAATTTTAAAATAGATGAGTTCCACATTTCCAATATGCTGGTTAATCTACTGGACAATGCCAACAAGTATTCTCCGGAAGCGCCTGAAATTCATGTAGAAACGAGAAATGAAGGGCATTGGTATGTGATTGAAATTTCCGATAAAGGAATGGGAATGGAAACCCATAACAAGACGAAAATTTTCGAAAAATTCTTCAGAGAGGAAACAGGAAATATACATAATGTAAAAGGGCAAGGTTTAGGACTTTCCTATGTAAAAAAAATTGTAGAACTGCATAAAGGACAGATTATCGTAGAATCCAACAAAGGAAAAGGAAGTACGTTTATCATAAAGCTGCCCATGAGTTAAAAACAAAAAATGATAAATCGTTCTACAACGAAAGACTGGACATCAATAATAGAGAACCATTTATCAGATATAAATAGTAAACCAAATAACAATATATAGGAAGATAGAGTGAAGAAGTTCATTCTTAATTATTAATTTAATTATTAAAATTATGAGCAACAGAATATTATTAGTAGAGGACGATCAGAGTTTCGGAGCAGTGCTTAAAGATTACTTAACGATCAATAATTTTGAAGTTACTCTGGCAACAGACGGAGAGCAGGGACTAAAAGAATTTACAGAAAATGAATTTGATATCTGTATATTCGATGTCATGATGCCTAAAAAAGACGGATTCTCATTAGCTGAAGATGTAAAAAAGATTGATAAAAACACTCCCATCATTTTCCTTACAGCAAGAAACATGAGAGAAGATATCTTAAAAGGCTATCAGTTAGGAGCAGATGATTATATTACTAAACCTTTTGATACTGAACTTCTTTTATATAAAATCAAAGCGATTCTTCAAAGAAGCTCTACCCTGGAAAACGAAGAACAGGAGCAGTTCAAAATCAGCAATATTTTCTTCGACTCTATGTTGAGACAACTTAAAGTAGGAGATAAAGAATATAAACTTTCACCAAAAGAAAATGAGCTACTGAAACTTCTGTGTATCCACAGAAACGACTTTATGCCGAGAGACCTTGCCTTAAGAAAGATCTGGAAAAAGGAGAACTATTTTACCGCAAGGAGTATGGACGTATACATTGCCAAGCTTCGTAAGCTGTTAAAAGACGATGAAGGATTAGAAATCATCAATGTTCATGGTGAAGGATTCAGACTTTTGGTGAAAAATTAAACCAAAAACCGGATTATAAATATAAAATTAGCAAAGCAATTCAAAATGTTTTGCTAATTTTGTTTTATACCCATGAATATGAAGAATACAGTCTTAGGTTTACTCACCATTTCAATATTGGCTTATTCCTGCAAAAAGGATGAAAAGGCCACTTACATTAAAGAAGAAGCAAGTGTTCAACAACCCAATGTTGCAATGAACACAACATCAAAAACAGCCTTGATGGATCAGGCCGGAATTCAGTCAAACGCTAACCCTGCTCCAATAGCCACTACTCCCGGGATGAATCCTCCACACGGGCAACCGGGTCACCGATGTGATATTCCGGTAGGACAACCCCTTAATGGTCAATCTCCCACTCCTGCTGCTGCTTCACAAAACATAACCGTAGGTGGTGGTAATAATGTTATTCAGATTGACCCTAATGCAGTATCCAAAGGCAAAATAGCACTTGACAATAATGGCAAACCGGTAAAAACCGCTCCAGGGATGAACCCGCCTCACGGGCAACCTGGGCACCGATGTGATATTCCTGTAGGACAGCCTTTAAACAGCAAACCGGCTCCGGCTCCTCAACCGACTCAAAACACAGTGCAGGTAAACCCGACTCCGGCTCCCGCAGAACAAAACCTTGCCATGGGAGAAAAGCCCAAAGTAAATCCTGCTCATGGCGAGCCGTGGCATAGTTGCGCGATAAAAGTTGGTGATCCTTTGCCATAAATTTCGTATTTTTGCAGTCATGAAGCTGTTTCACATACTGGCGATAGTTTTTTGTTTAGGAATTTTCTTAGTTCCTAAAGACAGCTTCTATGCACAATCTATGCAGCAAACCTGCTGTAAGGAAGAATCCAAAAAAAGTGATTGTTGTAAAAATCATTCTTCAAAAGAACATAAAGGAGATGAGCAGAAATCGTCCTGTAATGATGACTGTTGCTCATCATGTATTGCATGTTTTACCTTTATAGAAACTCCGTTTTCAAAAAACTTACGTCTGGAACTGTCTTATTACAAAGCCAATAAGAATCCACAGTTTCAATACTCAGACCCTTATTTATCAGACCGTTTAAAAGAAATCTGGCAACCTCCTAAAATAGGTTAATTCAACACAGCCTGTTCATTACATGATTTAATGAACCGTTTTTTAATTAATCTAAACTTTTAAACAAAATGAAATTATATATTTCCAGGTTGATACTTGGTACATTATTCCTGTTTACCCAATTATTATCTGCTCAACATCTTTCTAAAAATCAGTTCAAAGTAAAAGGGAACTGTGAAATGTGCAAAACCAGAATTGAAACTGCCGCTAAAAAAGCCGGAGCCAAAAAAGCAGAATATTCTATTGATCTCCAAACGCTCACTTTTGAAACGGATAAAGTTTCTACTGAAGACATCCTTAAAAAAGTAGCCGAAGCAGGGCATGACAATGAAAAATTCAAGGCATCTGCTGAAACCTATGACGGACTTCCGGGGTGTTGCCATTACGAAAGAGATCTTCAGCCAGCAACTTCTCAAACGGAAACTCATGAGCACTCTACTAAAAAAGAAAATGAATTCTTTGTTAAAGGGAACTGTGCTTCATGCAAAGCCAGAATTGAGAAGGCGGCAAAAGAAGCAGGAGCTAATCACGCAGAATGGAGCGCAGAAAAGCAAACTGTGGTTCTGGACTTTGATTCATCAAAGATTTCTTCGGATCAAATTTTAAAAGCTATTGCTGATGCAGGGCACGATAATGAAAAGTATAAAACTTCTGATGCTACTTATAAAAACTTACCGGGATGTTGTTTATATGACAGAGATATTCCTTTTGGGGAAGCCAACCCAAATGTTCATTACGAAGAAGGAACAAAGCCCGAAGACCATAAAGATCATCAGACAGCCTCCGATCACGGATCTCATAGTACCACAGAAAAAAATATTGAGGGTGTTGTCGTGACAGGTTCGAAAGCCGCTACTTCCCTGAGCAAAAAGGAAGCAGGACTTGTTTTTAATATTGATAAAAAAGAGCTGTTAAAAGCTGCCTGTTGTAATTTATCCGAAAGTTTTGAAACCAATGCAACTGTAGACGTTTCTTTTAGCAATGCTGTTACTGGTACTAAGCAATTGAAAATGCTAGGACTGGATCAGAAATACACAAGCCTCACCAAGGAGCAATTACCTGAAATCCGCG
This sequence comes from Zea luxurians, assembly GCA_029449295.1. Lineage (NCBI taxonomy): Eukaryota > Viridiplantae > Streptophyta > Magnoliopsida > Poales > Poaceae > Zea > Zea luxurians. The sequence continues at coordinate 174,160 of JAOPSE010000948.1, read as the reverse complement.
GATTAGCTTCAGCTTATGGGCTTAATTTTATTCCGGGAAGATGGATTGAAAGCATCCAGCTTACCAAGGGAGGCAGTACCGTTACCAACGGATACGAAAGCATTACAGGACAGATCAATACTGAGCTTTTAAAGAATGCCAAAACACCAGAGACATCTTTAAACCTTTTTTCCGATTTCAATGGAAGAGCTGAAGCCAATATTACCAGTGTCTCTCCCATTAATGATAAATGGTCTCAAACCTTTTTATTACATGGAAACGGTACTTTCGGAAATACGGATATGAATGATGACGGTTTTCTGGACAGACCTAAAGGAACACAAATCAATGCTGCATACCTATTAAATTATAATGATCTGGAAAAATCAGGATTCGGTTCTCACTTTGGAATTAATTTTATCCGAGATGAAAGAACGGCCGGACAGGTTGGTTTTGATAAAAAACTGGCGCAGGACAAACAGCCTGCCTATGGAGTGGGAATTGATATTTCAAGATTCCAGGTCTGGAATAAAACAGGGTATGTTTTCAAGGGAAAACCCTATCAAAGTATTGGCTGGATGAACCAGTATGTTTACCACCAGCAGGACAGTTTTTTCGGATTGAGAAATTATGCGGGACAGCAGCATACGTACTATTCCAATTTAATTTTTGAAAGTATTATCGGAAATACCAATCACAAATATAAAGCAGGTGCAAGCTTCTTATACGATGGTTATAAAGAGACTTATTTAACGGATGATCTTCGAAGAAATGAAATCGTTCCCGGGATTTTTGCCGAATATACTTTAACAGGCTTAAAATATACTTTGGTAGCAGGTACAAGAGTTGACTTCCATAATCTGGCAGGAACCCAGTTTACACCAAGACTTAACTTTAAGTACGATTTCACTCCACAGACCATTCTGAGACTTTCTGCCGGAAGAGGATTCAGAACAGCGAATGTATTCGCTGAAAGTCAGCAATATTTTGCATCGAACAGAACGATTAATATTCTACCAAATGGAGGAAATATTTATGGTTTAAAGCCTGAAATCGCCTGGAATTACGGAGCAAGCTTACAACAGGAATTCAAACTTTTCGGAAGAAAATCAACGATTATTGCAGATTTCTTCAGAACAGATTTCCAGGATCAGGTGTTGGTAGATCTTGATCGTTCTCCTCAGCAGCTGACTTTTTATAACCTGGAAGGTAAATCATTTGCCAATTCATTTCAGACACAATGGGATTTTACACCTTTTAAAAATTTTGATGTAAGACTTGCCTACAAATATTATGATGTACAGGCAGATTATATCGGAGGAAGAAGAGAGGTACCTTTCATGGCGAAACACAGAGGGTTTGTGAATTTAGCGTATGCAACCAATAAAAATGATAAAGGAGGGTTCTGGAGTTTTGATACGACCTTGAACTGGGTAGGAAAACAAAGACTTCCTGACACTACGAGTAATCCGGCAGAGTTTCAATTGCCAACTTATTCTAACTCCTATGCTGTATTGAATGCACAGGTTTCAAAGAATTTCAATAAAAAAATAAGAGCTTATGTAGGTGGTGAAAACCTTACTTCATATTATCAGAAAAATGCGATTGTAGATTTTAAAAATCCTTTCGGAAATTATTTTGATGGCGGAATGGTTTATGCCCCTATTATGAAAGCCAATTTCTATGTTGGACTGGATGTAACCTTCTAAGAGGAAGTTATTATAAAGCGAAAACAGCATCAGATTGATGCTGTTTTCTATTTACACATTCACATTTAACATTAATAATTATGGAAAAAGTCCAAAGATTATTAGTATAATTCTTTTTCTATGGGCAGGCAGAATATATTGCCTTTCTTCATGATTCTGAAGTCATCAAAGTAAAATCCTACGTCCAGACCTTTCAATTTATGAATGGTGACGTCATTTTCATGAGAACAACTCAGGTCGAATAACCCATCTTCTATTCTTTGCAATTCCCAGTTCTGGACTTCACAATCCATTCCAGGAACTACCTGTTGATTTACAATAAGATCCAGCAGCCAAAAACAATTCTCATAAACAGCCACATTATTAATGCCTTCTGTCATTTTATAGCCACCTTTATACTCATGCAACCTGTCCGGATATGTATAGATATCATACAAATCATTCGCAGAGTTTTTAATTTTGTTATGTTTATTACTAATCATGAGGTTATTTATTTTTAATTACTAATTTTAATTCATGATATTTAACATGGTTATGTTAAATATGTTTTTTATCTTTGACAAATATAGTCTAAATTTAGACCAATTTAAAAAAAATATGGACAAAATTCAAACCATAAAAGAAAGAATTTTCATTTTCCTTGAAAATAGGGGCATTAAGAAGGAAACTTTTTATAAAGAAACAGGAATGTCATCCTCTAATTTCAAAGGAGCAGGTCTGAAAAGTGACCTTGGAGTAGATAAACTGGCCAAGATTGTAAATGTTTATCCGGAATTAAAGGAAAATGAGAACTTAAGTTGGTTGATAACCGGAAACGGAAAATTGAATCTGATTTCAGATTCTCAAAAAGAACAACAAAGAATGGAACTTCAGCGTGAAGAAGAACATGAAAAGCTGGGAGACCTACTGGCTAATTTGTTTGCACAATATAACACTCAGGATAAAAGTATCCTGTTCATTCAGAGTCAGCTTTCAAGAATGGAGAAAAAATATGATGAAGCGATACTCAAGCAAAATAAATATCTGGAAGAAATTATATCTATGACGAAAACAGTGGTAAAATAGTATTAGTTTCTATTAATGATTATTTTATCTGAACCTCCTAAAAAAGTCTTGGTAGGAGATGTCAGCACCAGATATCCCAGATCCTTAGTAAAAAGATCCAAGTCTTCCATGGTACCAATAAATCCGTTGTTAATCTCTTTCTTAACCAGATAAATTTTTCTCAGATATTCTTCTTCCGAAAGAATTTGTTCAGAATAATCTTCCCATAACTTATCTGAAAGGGCAACAAGAATTTTCAATCTTTCTCTATGATTATTCATTATCTTCAATTTCATTACGTTTAAAAAGAATCGTAGAGAACCTGTCCAGCGTACTATTATTAAACTGATCCAACAGATGCAGTTTTCTGTAATAGTTATCCAGCTTAAAAACCAGAAAAACAATCAATATCAAAACCAATATAATGGCAATATCAGCGATGGCTGATATTTTATTCTCGTTGAAAAAGATAAATTTGATGTAGGTTACCAAATGAAAATAACCTGCCACGAGAGCTACATAATACGTATATCTGTGAGCTCTGAATAAACCACCCAATGCCAGCAATATAACACAAGACGAAATAGACAGGAAATAAATGGTTGAATCAAGATCCAACCTTCTTTCACCTGCCGTATTATCTATCTGAACATTGACATTAACAAGATACCCTACTATATTATTCAGAAATGGTAATATAGCAGAGATAAGAACAAATGCCGAAGCAATTATTTCAATGGTCCGTTTATTTAGGCCGATCCGATTTTGTTGGATCGATGGTGTCTGCGGCTTCAGAGTAGCTTTCTGTGTCTCCTTGTTTATTGGTGGCTTCATTTAAAATAGTCTTTTTTTTCAGGGAATCACTCACGATTCTGGCTGCTTCTGATCTTCCCGCTCCAACCTCTATTTTCTTATGATCAGCTGACCCTGCAACTTCCATTTCTTCATTTCTATCTGAACATGCCGTCACGACAGATAATAGTAAGATTCCTGATAATAATAATCTTGCTTTCATAGGTAGTACATTTTTGACGACTTAAAGATAAGTGTTTACCTGTTACATTTCGCTTATAAAAAATACTAATAATTCACATTTCTTAAATAATTTTTAAAGACCTGAATTTTATATTAATATTTAAATAAATTCAAATGTAGTGAATTTTATATTTTAAATAACAATTCTTTACAAAAAACTAAAACATTTACCTAAAAGATAGTATTTAGCACATATCAAAACTTGATTATTTTATAACAAAAAAACAGAACAAAACTATATTTACGTTTATAATTTACATTAAAAACACCATTGACTATAATAATATTTCATTAAAAATTAACATGATTACTGACGAAGATATTTATCTTAACAAAAGAATTACCTTTTTCAAGTGATCAAATGAATATCTTGTGGCGACTAATTCGTCATTGAATAAATTCTATTAAAAAAATAATTTCAAATTAAAAATTTACTATCTTCGTACTTTAACATATGTATGAACATACCAATTCAGGATTTTAACATTGATCACAGCAGCAAACTCCCTCTACATGTACAGGTAGAAGAACTTTTCCGTAAGCTCATCAAAATAGAAGCTTATAAAAAAGGAGCATTATTACCTAAAGAAGTTGATCTTGCCAATTGGTGGGGTGTTTCCCGAAATACCATCCGTCAGGCCACCAATAAGCTGGAACATGAAGGATTGATCGTTAGAAAAAAAGGAATTGGTACACGCGTAGCAGAAAAGAAAAGTCTGGTAACCGGGCTTGATCATTGGTACAGCTTTACCAGAGAAATGCAGGAGAAAGGAGTGCAGGTTGTGAATCAGGCATTGAAAACAAGTATGGAGCAGCCGACTGAAGAAATGTGTAATTTTTTTCTTTGCCCTTCTGATAAAAAAATATTCAAACTTTCTAAGTTAAAAGGAGAAAGTTCGGGAGATCCTATCGTGTATTTCGAAAGCTTCTTCCATCCGAGGATTGGTGTTGATAAAAATGATGATTTTAATCTGCCTTTGTACAGCATGCTGCAAGAAAATCATGGCGTTATTGTACACCGTTCCAGAGAAAATATAAGTGCCTGTCAGGCAGGTACTGTCATCGGGAAAAAATTAAAAGTATCCGCTTCTTTCCCGGTATTGAAGCGTGAACGTTTTGTGTATGATATTAACGGAAAACCCGTAGAATATAACGTAGGATACTATCGTTCGGATAAATTCACCTATACGATAGATATCAATAAGTCCCCGGAAATTTAATTTCCCTTTTTTTAACATCTAATATGTTCAAACATTCTAACATATAAACATAAAAAACTAAGCTCATGTATAACAGGTATTTTCTTTTGCTCATTGCACTTCTGCTGACTGGTAATGGTATATATGCTCAGAAAAAAGTCCCTTACTTAGGGAACATACAAGCAATTAACGGATATGAACGCGAAATAAGTGGTGAAAACATTGATTATTTTTCAGCATTCCCTGACCATGCCAATCGTGCTCTCCTTACCAGAACCACGGACGGACAAAAAACAATCGAATGGGAAACAGCTCCAGTCCCTTTAAAAAATAAGGGCCAATACGTTTATTTTAACTGGTTGGTTTCGCATTCATCAGGAACAAGTGGTGGTCCCAGAAATTTTGATCTGTATATCAATGATCAGAAAGCTTTAACCTTAACCACCTACCCTGCCAACCAGCATCCGGATTGGATTTCCAAAGCAGCAGACAGTACCGCATTTGTATTTCATCAAACCAAAACAGATGGATTAAAAGATTCTTATGGAATCGCTTATCTACGAGTTCCAGTAAATAAAGTAACCCCTGGAAAACCGCTCCGACTAAAAATTGTGGGTCAGGCTCAGAACAGCAGAGACTGGATGATGACCTATAAATTTACTTTTCAGGAAAAAATAGATGCCCAATCGACTCCTTTTCTGTTGAAAGACGGGAAACGACTTCTGAGTCTAACTACTCTTCATTTCGGGTCGGAAGAAAAAATAACAGCAAAAATAAATAATAAAGAGACTTTTTCTTTTACCATGCCGGATGGCATTAAAACATTTGACATCCCTGTTTCCCTTTCATCTGAAGGAGGTAAACTTGAACTGGTAGTAAGTTCTGGAAAGAAAGAATTACTCAGGAAAACAATTCAGGCTCAAGCCATCATACCAAGAACTTTATACTTTATCCATCATTCTCATACTGATGTAGGGTATTCCCATGTACAGTCGGAGGTAGAAAAAATTCATACAAAGAATATTTATGATGCTCTTGCGATGATCGAAAAGACAAAGAATCTTCCTGAAGAAGCCCGTTTCAAATATAATGTGGAAGCCCTTTGGGATGTAGAAAACTTTATGAAAAATGCAACCGCTCAAGACAAGAAGTCTTTTGTAAAAGCGGTACAGGAGGGTGGCATTGGTCTATCTGCCATGTATGGTAATATTTTAACAGGACTCAGCCAGCCGGAAGAATTATTCCACTACACGGAATATGCTCAAAAACTGGAAAAAGAATTTGGCTTAAAGATCAACAGTGCCATGATGTCTGATGTGCCCGGGTTTGCCTGGTCATTAGTTCCTGCTCTTGCCTCATCGGGAGTAAAGTACTTCTCAAGTGGTCCTAACTATCTTGGAAAAACAAACCCTTATCTGGGAGACCGTGTAGGAAACTTTGTAAGAAACTGGGGCGATAAACCGGTGTGGTGGCAATCTCCGTCAGGAAAAGAAAAAATACTATTCTGGACTGCCGGAAGAGGATATTCCTCATGGCATGGCGTACATCCCGGTGATGTATTTGACAGTGGTCAGAAAAAAATTGCAGAATATCTCGAAGATCTTACCCATACCAATTATCCTTATGACATGGTACAATGGCGGTACAATATTGTTGCAGACAATGGCCCAATAGATCCTACCGTATCCCAATTTGTAGACGAGTGGAATAAAAAATATACCTCACCCAAAATTGTTCTGAGTACCAACGAAAAGATGTTCGAGGTATTTGAAAAGAAATATGGAGACAAAATCCCTGTTGTAAAAGGAGATATCAGTCCTTACTGGGAAGATGGAGCCATGTCCACTGCTAACGAAGAAGGAATCAACAGAAACAGCAGCTTAAAACTGCAACAACTTACAACCCTTTATTCTATGCTAAATCCCGGGCAGTATAACAGCCAGCATTTTTATGAAGCATGGAGAAATGTTATTTTATTCCATGAGCATACATGGGGAGCTTTCAATAGTATTACCGCACCGGATCTTCCTTTTGTCGCAGATCAGTGGAAAGTAAAAAAACAATTCTCAGCAGATGGCAGCTCTCAAGCCGGAAAGCTTGAAAAAGAACTTCTGCAGCCTCTGACCGATCCTGCTTCCAAAACAATAGCAGTATTCAATACCTCATCGTGGACAAGAGAAGGTATAGTCACTATTCCTGCAAATTCTCAGGCGAATGCAGTACAGGATGCCACAGGCAAAAAAATTCCTCTGCAAAAACTACAGGACGGAACCATGACATTTTTAGCACAAAGTGTTCCGGCTCTGGGATCGGCAATATATACGTTGACAACAAGCAAAGTATCTTCTCCGTCTCCGTTCACTATTACTGACACCAGTATTTCGAATGGAAAAGTTACAGTGACCTGGGATAAAAAAACGGGAAGTATTACTCATTTTACCGATACAACAACTACCAATTACGCAGGAAGTTTTAATGATCAAGGGTTGAACTCTTACTGGTATGTTCCCGGATCTGATCCGAAAGAAGCCCAATCGAATGCTGATGTACAGGTAAAAATACTGGAAAACGGACCTGTACTGGCAAAGATTTCATTCCTATCTGAAGCTCCGGGTGCTCATAAACTGGAAAGAATTATTACCATCACCGCCGGCAGTGACGAAATAGCATTGGAAAATATTATAGATAAAAAGCCTGTTCGAACCAAAGAAGCCGTTCATTTTGGATTTCCTTTTAATCATGATTTTAAAAATATCACTGTCGATGCCGGTTATGGCAACATGAGGTACCTTACCGATCAGCTTCCGGGTGCTAATATGGATTACTGGTACAGCCGTCGCTGGGTAGATGCTTCTTCAGGGCAAAAGGGGATACAGTGGATGATGTTGGAAACTCCATTGATTGAAGCCGCAGCTATGATTGACGAAAGAATGGTCATCGATAACAGCCACAAAAAATGGAAAGATAATGGTACCCCGGGCACGACAAAGTGGTTCAGTTATGCCATGAACAACTACTGGCACACCAATTATAAGGCAGATCAGGAAGGACCCGTGCATTACCATTATGTCCTTCGACCACATGATGGTTTTAATTCTGTTGAAAATGAAAAATCGGCTTCAGCATTTACACAACCTCTTATTGCAATTCTAGTTAAAGAAAAATCTATAAATAATGGAAGCCTTTTCCATATGAGCAATGAAAAATTGGTGGTAACAAGTATTACTCCCCAGGAAGATCAAAGCTTTCTGATCAGATTATATAATCCAGATGAAAAGGAACAGATGACCTCATTTCAATGGAAAAAACTTAAGCCTGTAAAGCTTATTAACCTAAAAACAGGAAAAGAACTTTCTATTACCGAAAATTTTAGTTTATCAGGGATGGATCTGAGTGAAATTAAGGTCATCCTTTAACAGGTAATGCTTTTGATCTAAACCTCATAGGTTTTCGAAACCTATAAGGTTTGAATACCACCAATTAATAATTGTAAACATTTAAATCAAATCAGACAATGTCGAAACCCGTAATTGCCATAGACATGGGCGGAACAAAGATTAAAATCGGTCTTGTACAGGAAGAAACGGTTCTATCATATATTTCCATTGATGCTGAATCAGGAAAAGGACTTGCCCCAAAGCTGCCTTTCATACAAAGAACGGTAGAAAATCTTTTGGGTCAGCATAACCTTACCCTCTCAGATATGGCAGGATTAGGTATTGCTTCTCCGGGAATTGTTGACAGCATTCATAAAAGAATTCTTTCTATTGATAAAAAGTTTGGTGATGCCCCAGAAATTAATCTTGAAGAATGGTGTTCTCAGACTTTCAACCTCCCCTTTTCCATTGAAAATGATGCCAGATCCGCATTAATAGGAGAATGGAAATATGGCAAGGCCAATACTTACGACAATATTGTTTTGATGACCTTGGGAACCGGTATTGGAAGTGCTGTCGTTATGGAAGGTCAGTTATTGAGGGGAAAACATTTTACCGCCGGCATACTGGGAGGGCATTCCGTCATTAATTACCGCGGAAACCTTTGTAACTGCGGGAATAAAGGCTGTGTAGAAACAGAGGCCTCTACATGGAATCTTCCCGTTATCGCCGCCGCAGAAAGAAACTTCACAGACAGTAAACTGTCTTTGCATCCAGTTATTGATTATGAACTTATCTTCAGACTTGCAGAAGAAGGCGATAGTACTGCGCTAATTATTCGTGACCGAAGTCTGCAAGCCTGGTCTGCCTGCGCAATCAACCTCATCCATGCCTATGATCCGGAAGTTCTGGTACTGACGGGAGGTATTATGGCCAGCAACTTTTATATCCTTCCTTTTATCAGGCAGCATGTTGAAAATCATGCATGGACACCCTGGGGAAAAGTACAAATTGAAGAAGGAAACTTTCCCCGTACCGCAGCCTTGCTTGGAATCGCTCATCTTATTAACCATTAATTAAAACGAATGAAATCAAATTTCAATAAATTTCCCATTGTTTCTATAAAAGATCATACCTGTATCACGGGCTGGGAAGATATTTTAAAAGAACTCACCATCAATACTCCAGAAACTATTGCCATTGAATGCTACCCGGGAGTATTTATCAACGAAATAATTGCTGCAGTACAGGATTTTTTACAGCCTGAACTGATCATCAATACCATCGAAGTTATGAAACCGGAGAGCGAAATTTCCACGTTGGTACAAAAGTATGTGACTGATGATCCAATATTCGGTTATATCAGTCCATTGGAACTGGAAGAATATTTTGACCCTTTAAAAATAAAAGCCCTTCGTAAAAAGCTGAATGAAACAAAAGGATATCAAGTAATTATTGGACCGGGGGCAACTTTAGTAAGTGAAAATCCTGAAACGATACTCTATGCAGACATGCCCCGATGGGAAATCCAGAAGCGTTTCCGGCAAAACACAGCCTGCAATCTTGGCAGAACCAATTATACCGACTCTTTTGCCTATCAGTATAAACATGCTTATTTTGTAGACTGGCGCGTTTGTGACCGTTATAAAAAAAGAATTCTCAACAAGTGCCATTTTGTAGTAGATACCACCATTCCGCATCAGCCCAAAATGATAATATCGGTGGCTTTATTTAAAGCTCTTCAACAAACGGTACAACAGCCGTTCAGGGTGGTTCCTTTTTTTGATCCGGGACCATGGGGCGGCCAATGGCTGAAAGAAGTCTGTGACCTGGACAGAAGCCAGCCCAATTATGCCTGGGGATTTGACTGTGTGCCGGAAGAAAACAGTTTATTATTAGGTTTCGGAGATCAGGTTTTTGAAACTCCTTCTCTTAATCTTGTATTTTCCCAACCGGAAGCTTTGCTTGGCAAACAGGTGTATGAAGGATTTGGAGACGAATTCCCTATCCGCTTCGACTTTCTGGATACGATGGAAGGCGGCAATTTAAGCCTGCAGGTACATCCGTTGAAAGAGTATATGAAAGAAAAATTTGGAATGACCTATACTCAGGATGAAAGTTATTATATGCTGGATGTAAAAGAGGGCGCTTTTGTCTATCTTGGTCTGAAAGAAAATATTGATCCTGAATGTATGATGAAAGATCTCACAGCTGCACAAAACAATTCTATTCCTTTTGATGCGGATCAGTATGTACAAAAATGGCCTATGCAAAAGCATGATCATGTTTCCATACCGGCAGGAACGATACATTGTTCAGGAGCTGATTCTGTCGTATTGGAAATTAGTGCCACTCCTTATATTTTCACGTTTAAACTTTGGGATTGGGGAAGAATGGGACTGGATGGGAAACCCCGACCGATCTCCCTGGAACATGGAAAAAATGTGATTCAATGGGATCGCACCACAACATGGACAAAGGAACATATTCTCAATCTTACAGAGTCCGTTAATGAGGGTGACGGCTGGCGTGAAGAACGTACGGGATTAGATTCGATGTCGTTCATTGAAACCCGAAGGCACTGGTTTACCAAAAAAGTAATTCATCATACAGAAGGTGTGGTAAACGTACTGAATCTGGTTGAAGGTCGTGAAGTGATTATAGAAAGTCCTGATCATAGTTTTGAGCCTTATATCATTCATTATGCAGAAACGTTTATTGTTCCTGCTCATGTGGGAGCCTACACCATCACTCCTCACGGAGAAAGTGCCGGAAAAGAATGCGCTACAATTAAAGCCAGCATTCGAACAGAAATGATTTCCCATAAAGTTTTAAAATAAACGCTATGCCGTCAACTTCACACTCAACGCTTATTTATAAATCAACCCTGGTAGCTTCTGTGGGTGGTTTATTATTCGGTTATGACACAGCTGTGATTTCCGGGGCCATCGGTTTTATGAAAACCTATTATCAGCTTTCGGATGTAATGACGGGCTGGGTGGCTTCATGTGCACTGCTAGGATGTATTGCAGGAGCCATGTATTCCGGCAAACTCAGTGATCATATCGGAAGGAAAAAAGTATTAATGCTTTCTGCTGTATTGTTTGTCATCTCCTCAATAGGCACGGCTGTAGCACCTGATCTCTGGATCTTCATCATATTCCGGATTATTGGAGGAATGGGAATAGGAATTGCGTCTATGCTCTCGCCGATGTATATCTCAGAAATGGCGCCGGCAGCCATAAGGGGACGCTTAATTTCAATTTTCCAGCTGGGTATTGTGACAGGGATTCTTGTTATTTATTTTGTTAATGCTTACATCGCCGGAATTCATAATGAAACATGGAATATTTCCACGGGATGGCGATGGATGTATGGCTCCGGGGTTATTCCTTCCTTTATCTTTATTCTTTTACTGCTAACGGTTCCTGAAAGTCCACGCTGGCTGGCATCACAAAAACGAAATGCTGAAGCACTGGATATTCTTATTCAAATCAATGGCGATGAACTCGCTCAGCAGGAACTGAAATCCATCGAGGAGTCTTTACGAGATGAAACCCCATTTTCTTTTTCTGATATAAAAACACCTCAACTCAAACGGGCATTAACTATCGGTATTGTACTGGCTAGCCTTTCTCAGATTACCGGAATTAATGCCATTATGTATTATGCTCCTGAAATCTTTAAATCTACAGGAGTAGGCTCTGACTCTGCCTTTATGCAGACTATTTTAGTGGGAATTATCAATGTCATCTTCACTTTAGTAGCCATAAAATATGTAGATCAATGGGGGCGAAAAAAACTTTTGTTAATTGGTATTACAGGAATGGCTGTTTGCCTGTTTATTACCGGTCTTGTTTTTTACAATCAGCAACAAGGTTATCTGCTTCTGATCGCTATACTTGGGTATATTGCCTGTTTTGCGATGTCACTGGGACCGCTGACATTTGTTGTTATCGCTGAAATATTCCCCACAAAAGCCCGGGCTACAGCCATGTCTGTGGCGACTTTCTTTCTGTGGTTGGCTGTATTTCTGGTCTCGCAGACTTTTCCGGTGCTCATAGGATCTGTGGGAAGTGCCTTTACGTTTTGGATGTATATGATCATTTCAGTATTTACCTTCTTTTTTATCTGGAAGATGATCCCTGAAACAAAGGGGAAAACATTGGAAGAGATAGAAAAAGAGTGGACGGATTAAAGGTGAAGGGACTGATGTATTTAGCCACGAATGCACAAATAAAAGGATTCGTGCATTCGTGGCTAAAAATTGAAAATAAATAGGTTTTGGCTAAAGCCGGATTCCACAGAATATAATAACAAAGCGCACTAAAGTCCGCTCCTACTGATGTTTTTTTAGATTCCTTTTTGTTTACAACCAAATTAAGATTGCAAGGCAGGTCTAATACATTAGAAATTTACTGACTATTCGAAAAGGTCACATTTCCGGTACCTATTCCTTTTACCGTCACCTTTTTCCAATTCGGAGGCAATGCATTTTTAGTTGATTTTAAGGTACCCTTTTCATCCATATCCACTCCGGCAAATCCCATCATTACTGCCTGCAATGCACCTCCAGCACCCGTAAGAAAATAAGGATTATCTCCTTCTTCTGTTTCAGCAAGAACTCTGAATGGGGGTAAAAGATTAGGTTCGTAAGATTCTTTAAACCACTTATACGACTCTTCACCTTCTCCCAATCTGCTGTACAATAAAGCAAAAATAGCTTTGGTCATCGCCGGGGTTTTCTTATTGGGAACCTTTTCCTGATAGTATTTCAAATCTTTTCTAATCTGTTCTTTATCCTGAATGGTATTGAGCGGATACGCCAGTAAATTGACGTCTGCCTGCTTTATTGATGTTCCGTTATAAGTATCGTGTTCTTTTGTCACTCCGTTTTCAAGTCGCGTAAACACCAGGTTTTCTGCAATGTCATCCCAGGTTTTATTGAAAGGTAGATTAAGTAACCTGGCAGCAGCATTGGCAAACCTGAAATTTTGCTTTGCAATGGCATTGGTGTACGCATTGTTATCAACATTCTCTGCCCATTCATCGGCAGCGACTACATTTTTAATGTGATATCTGTTCCCCACTTTTTCTGTGCGGGATTGCCAGAACGTTGCTGTTTCACTTAGAAGAGGCCAACCTTTTTCTTTTAGCCACTGCAGATCTTTAGTCATGAGATAATAGTTCCAGGCTGCAAAAGCAACATCTCCGGTAATATGATGCTCATAGGTTCCTGACAATGCCCAAACCGGGGTCTCTTCTTCTCCGGAAACTGCGCTTTCCCAGGGAAACATTGCCCCTTTATATCCATGCATCATAGCATTTGTTTTGGCAGCCTTTAACCTGTTAAAACGATACTCTACAAGTCCTTTTGCAATTTCAGGATGGAAAAACAACAAAGGTTTGAACATAAACATTTCTGTATCCCAGAAAACATGCCCGTTATAGCCGGTTCCGCTCAATCCGACCGGAGATAAGGAGTAATCTGATCCTTCTCTTGAAAAGGAATACAGATGGTACAGCATACTATGAATATCCTGTTGTGCTTGTGCATCTCCTTCTATTTCAATATCGCCTTTCCACAAGTTCTTCCATTCTTCCTCATGTTTTTTATACAGTTGAGCCGGATTTTGCAAATTGGCATAGATACTTAATCTTTCCACGGTATTGTATGGATCCTGAACCTGGGAAGAGGATGCAAGGGAACCTATCAAAGAAAAAGTATAGGGTTCTGATTTTTTTAATTTTTTTACAAATTTCATCAAATGAGCGTCGCTATCACGCATTTCATGTGAAACTTTTGGCTGATTATATTGTTCTTCCGGAAATACAAATGTGGTACCCGATGCCAGGATAAGAGCTCCTGTAGGACTTTTTGCTACGGAGGTTAAAAGAGGAATCGTGGCATGCGGAGGGCTTATTTCGCTATAATTCTGTTGAAGCGGTAGAAATCCCTGTGGTGTTTTAAGATTACTTTCTGCAACGAATGAAAGCTCCTTTTTGGGATGTATGGTCACGGTAAGAATTACATTGTTGGGAAGATGTCTCAACGCTGCATATCGGTATTCTACAGAGGCTATATCTCCATAATCGAATGAACCGGAAAAAGTGGCCGTTTTAAAATTGATATGTTGGAAATAGTTGGAAATATTTTTACGATTAACTTCTTTCCAGTCGATAACAAGATTAAAATCGAGCACATTAAAATTGGAAAGAAAATTACTTGTTCTTCCTCTTCCGTACTGATCATACACTCCGGCCAGAATAACATTTCCTGCTTTCAGAGGTTCCGGAGAGGAAATCACTCCTATCATTCCGTTGGAAACCGTAACACCGGTGTAATGATCCGGGTTAATATTCTCTGCTTTAATTCCCCACGGATCCTGCGCGGAGCAGAGTCCAAAAATACAAGTGAGTACTATACTTAAAACTACCAGTCCTTTTTTCATCATAATATTGGTTTTATACTGATGGCAAATCCTCCGCCGGGAGCCACTTTTATTTTAAGGTTCTCGTTTGATTTTACCTTTTGCTTGGAAATTTCGTAACTTTTCGGATGATGATTCCAGCTGGCATCTTTTCCATCTTTATAAATGATGGCTTCAAATTTCTGACCCTTAGGAAGGAATGACAAATCGACTGTAGATTCCCGTGGATTTTCATCGGTGATACTTCCGACAAACCATTCATTTTTATTCTTAGCTTTTCTAGCAATAGTCACATAATCTCCCGGCTCTGCCTCAAGAATATAGGATGAATCCCAGTCTACTGCCACCTCTTTGATAAACTGGAAAGCATCAGGGTATTTTTTATAATTTTCAATAAGGTCTGCAGCCATTTGTAGGGGACTGTACATCGTAATGTAAAGAGCAAGCTGCTTGGTCAGCGTTGTGCTTAATTTCGCTTTATTGTTTCCGTATACAGAAAGATCACCTTCAAATATGCCCGGCGTATAATCCATAGGACCGCCGATTAATCGGGTAAAAGGCAGAATTGTGGTATGATCTGGTTTGTTTCCGTTGAAGGATTCAAATTCTGTTCCTCTCGCTGACTCCTGGGCAATCCAGTTGGGATATGTTCTGTGCAATCCGGTAGGTCGCACCGCTTCATGGGAATTGACCATGATCCGGTAGTGGGCTGCAGTTTCAGCAACATATCTGTAATGATTAACCATCCATTGTCCGTCATGATATTCACTTCTTGGAATAATTGGTCCTACATATCCTGTTTTTACGGCATCATATCCGTTTTCCTTCATAAATTTGAAAGCGTCTTTTAATTGTCTTTCATAATCCACCACTGAAGAAGTGCTTTCGTGATGCATGATGATTTTTACATTTTTGCTGTTTGCATACGCCTGGAGCTCTTTCACATCAAAATCCGGGTATGCTTTGGTAAAACTGTAGATATGTTCTTTTCTGTAGGCCTGGTTATCTTCCCAGCCCTCGTTCCAGCCTTCTACCAGAACAGCATCAAAACCGTTCGCTGCGGCAAAGTCAATATATTCTTTCACATGTTTTGTGTTGGCACCATGCCTGCCGTTCGGCTTCAATGTTTTATAATCTGTTTCTCCGATTCTGATGTCCTGATTATCGGAGTAGGCCCAAGTAGAACCACCGCCTGTAAAATATTCCCACCATACACCCACATATTTCGTAGGTTTTATCCAGGAAGGATCCTTTATTTTGCTGGGCTCATTAAGGTTAACAATCAGGTTGGAAGACAATATGTCTCTTGCGTCATCACTGATGATCATGGTGCGCCACGGACTTACTGAACCGGTTTGAATAAAACCTCTGTCACCATTTTTATCTGGTGTAAGATTGGATGAAAGAATAAAGTTTTTATCATCAAGGTTAAGAGTCATTGCCGGAAAATTAACGAGTGCGGCTTCATGGATATTGATGTAAATTCCATCCTGAGATTTCAGCATCAATGGTGTTTGTACGGCTAAACTTGCACTTGGAGCTTTGGCTGCCAACGGTTCTTTTCTTACCTCATCAATTAACCCTGAAATCTGAGACAATGCTGAAGTTGTTACCGGAAATTCATTGGTATCATAATCTGCAGGAATCCAGAACGCTTTATAATCTTTAGCCAGATTGAAAGAGGTAAGCTCGTTGTTGATCGTAAAATGTCTCAACTCAGGCTGAACGGGAAACTCATATCTGAAGCCCAATCCGTCATCAAAAAGTCTGAATCTGATATCCAGTTTCCAGCCCGTTTTATTTTGTACCAGATGAACCAGCATTTCTTGATAATGATCTTTTACTTCTTTATTGGGTCCCCAAACTGTCTTCCAGGTATTATTTTCAGAAGTATAGCTGATATTTTCCACTTTAAACCCTGAAAAATAAGAGGTGGAAGGTTTTAAAATAAATCCCAGTTTACTATCCTTCACAATGGTTTTCCCTTTATATTGTAGTGCATAATACGGACTTCCTTCTTCTTTGATGGTAAAATTCAGTTGCAGCTTACCATTGGGCGATTCGAATGATTGGGCATGTATAATGATTCCGCATACAACAGATATACAGAGTGACAGCATATTTTTTATCATGATCTTCAGCTATTATAATTATTAAAAAAGTAATTCATTCCGCCATATAAAAATGATGAGCGCAAATGATACGTTCAGAATCAGAGTGCAACAGTGTATAGAAAGGTCGCTTAAGAAATACTGAATCCGAAAAAAGAGGCAAGTGACATTACATTCTTCCCATCAGAATTACTGAAGGGAAGAAATGAATGTTTTTATAGTTAATTATCTTCCGAAATCATCCTGTACACGAACGATATCATCTTCATCGGAAGGATGAGAAGCATCGGTATGCTGCCAGATTTCAGCAACAATGCCCCAACCATCAAGACCGATTAAACGGTGTCTCTCTCCCTGTTGAAGTTTTACCTGATCTTTTGGATTGTATTCTCCTACTTCACCTTCGTCATCGGTACTGCTTCTTTTAATTCCTACGGTACCTTCTACCACCTGCCAGATCTCGGCTCTTCTGTGGTGATACTGCCAGCTTAATCTCGCCTGTGGAGCCACAATAAGAATTTTAGGACTTAATTTTCCTCCTATTCTTAAGTTTTCCACATCAATTCCGTCAAAATACTGGTTGGCAAAATCCTGAGCCTGATTTTCATCAATCACAAAAAATCCACCCCAGGGTCTTGTATCATCTTTTGCTGCAATACTAAACCCCTGTGCTCCCAGCATCTCTTCTACTCTCTCGAATATTTCTTTCTTTTCTGTACTCATACAGTTTATTTCTAAGTGTTAAATTATTTTATTTTGATTGTTCTTTTGACATTGAATAAGGAAAATCTTTTTCCTGTGACCCTCTTTCTTTGTTCGGTTTGTTATCCATTTTAAAATCAAGAACAGCTCCTTTCATCAGCTCCTGGTGACTTAACCAGTTTTTGGAATAAGGCTGTTGGTTTACATTCAATGATTTTACATACAGATTATCAGCATTGTTTTCCGGTGCTTTGATTTCAATTTTCTTTCCGTTTTCAAGATGAATGGTCGCTTCCTTAAATAATGGTGCTCCCAGCACATACTGATCTGTTGCCGGTGTCACCGGATAGAATCCCAGAGCTGAGAAAACATACCACGCAGAAGTCTGCCCGTTATCTTCATCTCCACAGTATCCATCAGGTGTAGCCATATACAGCTTATTCATAACCTGTCTTGTCCAATATTGCGTTTTGTATGGAGCCCCGGCATAATTATAGAGATAAATCATATGCTGTATCGGTTGGTTTCCGTGAGCATACTGCCCCATATTCATGATCTGCATTTCTCTGATCTCATGAATTACTCCACCATAATAGCTGTCATCAAAAACAGGAGGAAGTGAAAATACCTCATCAAGTTTGGCTTCAAACTTCTTTTTACCTCCCATCAATTCTGCCAACCCGTCAATATCCTGGAATACAGACCAGGTATAATGCCAGCTGTTTCCTTCTGTAAAGGCATCTCCCCATTTAAAAGGGTTGAAAGGTTTCTGAAAGTTACCGTCTTTATTCTTACCACGCATTAAACCTGTTTCTTTGTCAAACACATTTTTGTAATTATACGCTCTTTTTTTGTAAATATCAATTTCTGAAGCAGGTTTTCCTAAAGCTTTTCCCAATTGGTAAATGGAAAAATCATCATAAGCATATTCCAGTGTTCTGGCAGCATTTTCATTGATTTTCACATCATACGGAACATAGCCCAGTGTGTTGTAATATTGTACTCCTGCACGACCTACCGCTTCTATAGGACCTTCATTATTGGCGCCATGTTTTACCGCCTGCCATAACGTTTCTACATCATAGCCACGAAGTCCTTTGATATAAGCATCTGCCACTACAGAAGCCGAATTATTTCCAATCATAATATCAGAATATCCGGGGCTGCTCCATTCCGGTAAGAAACCGCCTTCTTTGTAAGCATTGGCCAGCCCTTCCTGCATTTCCACATTAATACTTGGATACACCAGATTTAAGAACGGATATAAAGCACGGAAAGTATCCCAGAATCCGGTTCCGGCAAACATTCTTCCGTCAGTAATTTTACCGTTGTAGGGACTCCAATGTTTTATTTTATTCTGAGCATCAATTTCATATAATTTTTGTGGGAAGAACAAGGTTCTGTATAATGAAGAATAGAAAGTTCTCATCTGCTGATCTGTTCCTCCTTTTACCTCTAATTTTCCAAGGGTTTTATTCCAGATATTTTTGGCATCTGTCTTTACCTGCTCGAAATTTCTGTTACCGATTTCTCTTGTAAGATTCAGTTCTGCCTGTTCAAAACTAATGAATGAGGAAGCTACTTTAGCGTAAACTGCTTCTTTATTTTTAAGCTTAAATCCAACAACTGCACCGGTATGATCGCTGGTTACTTCCAACTGACCGTTGATCAACTGAGTGTCTTTCCATGTTCTTGTCAGCTCAAAATCTTTATCAAACTGAATGACAAAATAGTTTTTAAAATTTTCGTATTTCCCGGTTGAATATCGGGTTGTATAGCCCAGGATTTTTCTTTCTTTAGGTATAATCTTAATATATGAACCTTTGTTTAAGGCATCAATGACCACATAGGCGCTATCTGTTTTCGGGAAATCAAATTTAAAGAAAGAGGCTCTTTCTGTTGGGGTAAACTCAGTGGTTACATTGATATCCGCCAGATATACACTGTAAAAATAAGGTGTTGATACCTCAGCTTTATGGCTGAACCAGCTTGCCCGTTCATCTTCTTTAAATTTCAATTTACCAACTCCCGGCATCATGGCAAAGGCACCGTAATCATTCATCCAGGGAGAAGGCTGATGGGTTTGTTTAAATCCTTTAATTTTATCTGCATCATAGGTATACGCCCATCCGTCACCCATTTTACCGGTCTGGGGGGTCCAGATATTCATTCCCCATGGAAGGCCAACTGCAGGATAGGTATTTCCGTTGGACAGAGAGGGTTTAGACTGGGTTCCCATCAACGGATTGACATAATCTACGGGAGACATGCTCTGACCGAAAGCCCAGGCTTGTAATACAAGAAAAAAAGTAGAAAATAGAGACTTCATTGTATCGTTTCGTTTTTGATTTATTTTGCTTTTTTCAAGGCATAACTGGCTGCTCCCAAAATAGCTGCATCTTCAAAGATTGCGGAGATTTTCACGGGCAGATTAATATGATTTGCGGAGAGATTCTCGTTAAATTTTGCTTCAAAATGAGGATATGCTTTGGCAATATTACCTCCTATAACTAAAACTTCCGGTTGATACTTGCTGACATGCTGCACTATAAACTCGGAAAAGGTATCTGCATATTCATCAAACATAGTCTTCTGTATGTCCTGTGGTTTTTCAAGCAGTTCTTTGGTTCCTGAAATTTTTTCACCGGTCAATTCTTCATAACGGTTTACAAACCAGCGGGTCGCCATATAATCTTCAAAAATAGAATCTCTGAACGGAGCATCCCAAAGATCCTCATCGGTAGCTGTTTCTCCGTTATAAAAGGTGGTTCCAAATCCTGTTCCCAATGTTACTCCAAAAATTCTTGTGTAGTCCTGCACACAGCCTCCGAAAACTTCTCCTTCCATAAAAGCAGCTGCATCATTCACAAAATGAATCTGATCGAGAGAGATTGACAAACGTTTTGCCAGCTCTTCTTTGATGTTTACGTTATAGATATCAAGAAATTTCCCATGCAGCATCAGAGCAATTCCGTTTTCATAATCGAAAGGTCCCGGCATTGCAATTCCTATGAGAAGATCCTCTCTTTTCAAATCATGGGAAGCTTTTTCTATCGCAGAAACCCACGCAGAAAAAATAGTTTCTTTTTTCTCAAAAGAATCTACATGTTCCCTTACATAGGTTGAAGAAATAATTTCACGTTTTTCAGGATTTACCTGAGCCAATGTAATGTGGGATCCTCCAATATCTATCCCCAGTATATTTTGCATTATTTTCTAATTTATTTACTCGCTATTTTCAGATTGAAAACGGACAGACAAAAAAACTGTCTGCCGGTCTCAAATCTCAAAATTAATTCTACTTATATATTCTGGCAAACCACAGGTTTACTCCACAATAATCTTTCCTGATGACAATACATGACTGTCTGATGAAATAATTTTATAAATATAGGAACCACGGGATAAATCCTGGGTATTCATTATGTTATTATTTTTATTAATTTGCTGTTTTTTCAACAATTTCCCGGAAATATCATACAAAGATATTTCCCTTGCTGAATTATTCTCAATTTTAAAGTGAATATCACTTCCTTTTTTAACAGGATTAGGATAAACACTTAATAATGCTAAGGCTGCAAGAATAGATTTTTTTCATCGTATCCTATTTTCAGTTTTGATAAAACCATTGGGCCGAAGCCCAATGATGAATTTTTATTTAATAATTAATTTTTCAGTCTGTTTCAAACTTCCGTTTTGAGATTCAAACTGAAGGATATAATTTCCTGCAGGAAGCTTCTGCATGTTGTATTCATGATCTCCATTTTTTAAAACCTGAGTATCAACCAAACTTCCGGCAAAATTGTATACTTTCAACTGCCCTCTGTTATATTCTTCAGGAGTGGAAATACTAAGCTGGGAAGATCTGCTTAAAGGATTAGGATACAGTTTCAACTGTTTGTTGGATCCTGTCTGCTCAGAACCAATGATCTTTTGGCTAATGGTATTTTTTGAAGTTTTTGCAGCTGAAGCAGTACATGGTACATCTGTTCCCCAGATAGAAGCATCTGCTCCTGATAAGGTCAATGAAACTCCATTTCCTGAGTTGTCCTGAACGGATGAACCACTACCTTCATCAAATTTCCAGTAGGCAGCAAGAGAAGTAGCCGGCAAACTAACTTTACACATATTCTGGCTGATCTCCGTCTGGCTTAATGCCCGTTTCCAAACACGAACTTCATCTATTTTTCCATTAAAATTCCTTGAAGTTTCATATAAATATCCAACGTTGAATGCTCCGTTTGAACTCACACTTCCCGTTTGTGCTTTGGTGGCATCAAGAGTTCCATTGATATACAGCTTCATGTTTGTTCCGTCATAAGTCGCTGCAACATGATACCATGTATTGGCATTTAATGCGGTATTGGAAGCCAGTTTTTGTTGTACGTTATTAATACTGAGCACAAACTGAAGTTTGTTATTGGCAAGACTGGCATCTCCTAAACGTAAGAATGCAGAATTAGTATCCCCTGCTTCTGTTCCCATGATGGCTGAAATATATGGGAATCCTGATTTGAAAGAAGAAGGTTTGATCCATCCCTCAAAAGATAATGCAGAGCCACTTATATTGATATTTCCCGCAGAACCTGATTTACTGGTACCATCAAGGTTGATTGCATACGAACCTGTAGGTGTGGTTGTCCCTCCTCCGCTATTAAATCTTGGAGCAAACATATAGGTACTTTTTACACTACAATTGGTTCTGATTCTCCAGTCATATTCTGTATTCGCTGTTAATCCTGAGATCGTAACAGAAGTTCCGCTTACGGCAGTTGTTACACTCGTCCAGGTTGCAGATGAAGCTGCTTTATAATCGACGTCATAGGTGCTTGTTCCTACAGCAGTCCAGTTTAGTTTTGCACTTGTTCCTGTAAGATTGCTTGTGGATAAACCGATAGGTGCATCACAGTTTGTTCCTGCTGTCCACGATTGTAAAGTACCGCTTAAAACAGTTTGTTCTCCGTATAAAGTTTGGGTCCCAGCAGACAATTGTGATGCCTGGTTGGTTCCTTTCAGATCATACCAAAGATATAATCCGTATCCTCCGGTTTTGGTTTGGCTGGCAAGACTGGTGGTGGTTGAGTTAGAAGTATTGCCTAACCAAACCGCTGCAGGTGAAATCTGAGCTTTCGTCAATGGAGGAACATTTGGGGCAGAAAATGTCCCGTAGTTGGCATTCCAGCTGTAATTGACATTGTCTCCTACTCTGCTTCCGTTCCAGGAAAGTCTGGAGGCAGCCGGGCCATAGTAATAGAAAGTAATAAGTTTGTTAGGCAACAGCGCTCTCAATTCCTGAACGAGCATTACGAAAGAGCTATCATTCGGCTGTCCGGTTCCGTTCTGTCCATATTCCGAGTATTCATCATCGAAATCGATTCCATCTAAGCCGTAGGTATTGACGGTATTGGCTAATTGTAATGCAAAATCTTTGGCAGCCTCACGGGTTGGGAAATTACAGATTCCTGCTCCCTGGTGGTTCCCCAAGATTGTTAATACTACTTTCATTCCCTTTTGTTGGAGAGGTTTGATGTAGGTATCTGCGTTAGTCAGTACTTTGGTGACATTGTTATTGCTGTACAGATAAGCCCTGCCACGGCTGGTGTCATAATTAATGTTCGCTGCAAAAATATTGACGACATTAAAGAGGTAACTGTTTGAGGTTTGTAATTTGTACGCCCCCGCGTTCAGAAGGTTGTTGTTGTTTACTTCCACGTAGCAGATTCCCATAGGATTAAGCTGCTGCGCATAGAACACAGATTCTACGTGAATGATCATCAGGATCAATGCAATAAAGGCTTTTTTCATACAATTTTTTTTAAGTTATTTGATTTGTTTTATCTAGTCGTTTCTCTTTGTGAAAAAGGGGAAAAACGGATTAGCTAAGCAATGAGAGTCCTACAAGGCCTTTCTGAGCAAAAAGCCTTGTAACACAATTCAACTAAAAAACGGGAATAAAGGGATGCTGTTACCTACTGCAAAATACCTAACCTAAGCCAGTAAATCCGGGTTCTCGTTAAAGGTTTTCCATAAAAGTTCACCAAATAATGTATTTGACCAGGCAAACCATTCTCTGGTGAATTTCTTGTCATTGTCTTTGTGGAAGGATTCATGCATAAATCCTGTTCCTCCATGAGTTTTCTGTAAGGTGTTGATACACCATCTGATCTCACTTTTATCTTTTGAAGTGAGTGCTTTCATAATAATACTCATCGGCCAGATCATATCCAGTCCGATGTGCGGCCCCCCGATTCCTTCCGCCAGTTTACCTTTGAAAAAGAACGGATTATTTTCTGACCATACAAATTTTCTGGTGTTTACATAGACCGGATCGTCAGATTTCACGGCTCCCAGATAAGGCAAACCTAGCAAGCTTGGGCAATTTGCATCATCCATCAGGTTATAACTTCCGAAGCCATTCACTTCAAAAGCATATATTTTTCCGAATTCAGGATGGTCGTAAACTCCGTATTTCTTAATGGCAGCATCTACCTCATCAGCAAGGCTATTCAATTGCTGAGCTAAAGCTTTTTCATTTTTAATCTGAGAAACCATTTCCGCTGCCTGACGTAAGCTTACGACTGCAAATAAATTAGACGGAATTAAAAATCCATAAATCGTAGCATCATCACTTGGACGGAACATCGAGCTGATCAAACCAACAGGTTTTGTCGGATATCCGTAACCTCCCATAGGAACACCATCTGTAGCCCATGATGTGGTACGTTCAAATTTGTAAGGACCTAAATCCTTTTTTCTTTGTTGTTCTGTAAATGTCTGCAAGGTAAGTTTGATTCCCTGCAACCAATTGGCATCAAAAGGTTTTGTATCTCCTGTTTCTTTCCAGAAATGATATGCTAAACGGATAGGATAACACAATGAATCGATTTCCCATTTTCTTTCATGGATCCCCGGTTTCATATCGGTATGATCATATTCTTTCCACTTGCTGATCTTTTGATCATCATTGTAAAAAGCGTTGGCATATGGGTCTTTAAGAATGAAAGTGGTCTGTTTGTGAATAACTCCCGAAATTAGCTTGTGAAGCTTTTCATCTTTCTTTGAGAACTGGAGGTAAGGAAATACCTGTGCAGAACTGTCACGAAGCCACATGGCATCAATATCTCCTGTAATCACATAGGTATCAGGATTTCCATTGGCTTCGGTGTAATAAACAGTAGTATCTAAAGTATTCGGAAAGCAGTTTTCAAACAGCCATGATAATTCTTTATTTTTAACTTTCTTTTTGAAAGCGGCAATCGCACTTTCTACGGATTCACTGGTAAAATGTCTTTTGTCTTTCGGAACACGGACAACAGGAAAATCGTCTATGATCAGATTCTTTGCAAAAACATTTTGGGTAAACAGCAATCCGGCTCCTGCCAATGCACTTGTTTTAATAAAATTTCTCCTTTCCATTGATACTATTATTTCGTTTTTATTTTTATTCTTTTATTTTACAGGCTTATTTCCCATTACAAATCTCAGTTCCCCGCCATTCATAATATCGCTGTGGTTCAGTTCCCAGCTTTTGTATTCTTTTCCGTTCAGGAACATTTTCTGAACATAGATATTCTTGTCAGAAATTTTATCAGCAATCACGGTAAATGTTTTTCCGTTTTCCAGCTTCAGGGATGCTTTAGGGAACTGGGGAGCTCCAATGGCATACACAGGTTTTCCCGGGGTTACAGGATAAAATCCTAAGGAAGAGAAAATATACCATGCTGACATTTGCCCGCAATCCTCGTTATTTACAATCCCGTCAGGTTTTGCAGCATACATATTATCACGGATGTACTTCACCATTTTCTGGGTTTTGTAAGGACTTCCGGCATAGTTGTAAAGATATGGAACATGATGTCCCGGCTCATCTCCAAATCCAAGAGATCCAATAAATCCTGAAATATCGACATGTTGCTCGCCTTCCATATTTAGTTTTTCTGTGAAGGTTTTATCGAGCTTTTCTTCAAATCCTTTTTTACCGCCATACAGATTCATCATTTCATCAATCTGATGGGGAACAAAAAAGTCATAGGCCCAGATATTCCCGGAAACCCAGTGTGGTTGTAATTTTTTCCAGTCATTCAATGTAAAATCAGGGATAAATTTGCCGTCTTTTTGTCTTGGCCAGAAATGATTATTTTCTTTATTGAACGTATTCAGGAAGTTCATAGAACGTTTTCTGTATACATCTGCTTCGTCTTTTTTACCCAGTTTTTCTGCCAGTTGCTGGATACACCAGTCGTCATAAGCATATTCCAATGTGGCAGAAACAGAAGCTCCGTTTTCAGAAGGGCTATAGCCTAATTTGATATAATCATTAAGACCTCCGCCACCATCACTGCTGCTCATTTTGTCCGTTAAAGAAGCATCCTTCATCGCAGCAAATGCTTTTTCAGCATCAATTCCCGGTACTCCTTTTGAAATGGCATCCCAGATTACGGATACACTGTGATATCCCAACATACAGAAGTTATCATAGCCACAAAGTTCCCAGATCGGCATATGATCTTTACGATCCGTATATCTGCTGATTAGAGAATTGGCAAATTCCTTGGTATGCTTCTGGTCCATGATGGTCAAGAGCGGGTGTGTTGCTCTGAACCCGTCCCAGTAAGAATAGGTACTGTAATTGGTAAACCATTTGGTGTTCATATTTTCCTGAGCAGCCACGTAGTCTCCGTTGACATCCATATATAAATTGGGAGCAATAAAAGTATGATAAACTCCTGTGTAGAAAATTTTTCTCTGACTGTCTGTACCTCCTGTCACCTGAAATCTTCCGATAAGGTCTCTCCAGGTATTTTGTGCGGTCTCTTTTGCCTGTGCAAAATTGACATTCTTAGCTTCAGTATCAAAGTTTTCCTGAGCATTTTCCGTACTTACGGGAGATAAAGACACTTTTACTTCGATGCTCTCATTGTCCTCAGTAGCAAATCTTACAAAAGCTTTGGCATCTTTGGCAAGAGCAATCTTTTCATTGTTTTTTATTTTCCCTTCAGCATAGACTCCGTAAGATTTAAACGGTTTTGAAAATTCCATCACAAAATAGGCAAATCGTTTTCCGCCCCATCCGTTGCTGTAGCAATATCCTTTAATTTTATTATTCCCGTCTACACTTACCAGAGTATGGTAAATATTTCCAAAGATTTTATTGGTAGGATCGATGATGATATTCGCTTCTTCAGTTTTTGGAAATGTATATTTGTGAAAACCTACTCTTGGAGAGGCTGTCAGTTCCGCTTTAATTCCATAGCTGTCTAGCATTACGGAATAATATCCCGGGGCAGCTGTTTCTTTTTCATGACTGAATGTTGAACGGTAGCCTGTTTCAGGATTGGTTTCTGTACCCGGAATCATCTTCACCTCACCTACGGTAGGCATTACCAAAATGTCTCCAAGATCTGCCCAACCGGTTCCACTCAGGTGATTATGACTGAACCCCATAATCGTCTTGCTGCTGTAATGATACCCGGAACACCAGTCCCAGTCGCCACTTTTGGTATTCTGATCCGGACTCAGCTGAATCATTCCGAAAGGCGTGGTAGCCCCCGGAAATGTGTGTCCATGCCCACCGGTTCCAATAAATGGATCTACCCAGGACAACACATCGTTTTTATTTTGCTGTGCATAGGTAATCGAAACCAGGGCCGTAAAAAAACAGATAAGCAATTCTTTCTTCATGATCAAAGGTATCAGTATTTTTAATTTAAAAGTTGGTTTAAAAATAGGAAAACCATTACAAAGATCCCAATAATAAAGGGAATTAAGCTGATATTCATATTTAAAAACTTCATATTCTTTAGATTGAATTCTTTTTCATGAAATCAATAATTTCTGAAATATACCCGAAGGCAATAGCCACCACAGTATCAGCAGCCCCGTAATACACCGTTACTTTATCTCCCTCCGTCAATGCAGCACAAGGGAAAACAACATTCGGAACATCTCCCGTAAGTTCATATACTTCTGCCGGAGCCAATAGATAAGGCTTGGTTCTGTATAACACTTTCGTAGGATCTTCAAGATCAAGTAATGCTGCCCCCATTGAATATCTGAACCCTCTGCATGTATTGATTACTCCATGATAGAACAATAGCCACCCTTCTTCAGTTTTAATAGGAACCGGGCCACCACCAATTTTTGTACACTGCCAGGCACTGTCTTCAAATGGAGTTACTTTCATTACGCAACGATGCTCTCCCCAGTATTTCATATCAGGGCTATAGCTGATATAGATATCTCCAAAAGGCGTATGCCCGTTATCACTCGGACGGCTCAGCATGGCATATTTACCATTGATTTTTTCAGGGAAAAGCACTCCGTTTCTGTTGAAAGGTAAAAAGGCATTTTCGCACTGGAAAAATTCTTTAAAATCAAAGGTATATCCAATTCCAATGGTAGGACCATTATATCCGTTACACCAGGTAATCCAGTAACGGTCTTCAATAAAGGTCACCCGTGGATCATATTTATAATCGGATTCGATCATTTCTGTGTTTCCGGCCTTCATTTCAATAGGGTCATGATTAATATCCCAATTGATTCCGTCTTTACTGAAACCTGCAAAAATATTCATCTGTACCGCTTTGTTATCACAACGGAACACTCCTGCAAATCCATCCTCAAAAGGGATCACCGCGCTGTTGAATATACTGTTGGAAGTTGGTATTGCATATCTGTTAATGATCGGGTTTTCGGAAAACCTCCACATGATATCATTGCTACCTTCCGGGCGATCCTGCCATGGGATCATTACTGATTGAGCTGTCATAAAGTATTTTTACTTTTTATTTTAATTGTTTACTAATTAATTGTGTTATTTTAAACCTAACAGGTTTCTAAACCTGTTAGATTGAGTGTCGTTTAACTACGTTCTTCTTTATTTTCTGTATAAGGGAATGGAACAAACAAAGTCACAAGAAACGCAGGAATGGTTGCAATTAAAACCCAGATAAAGAATATTTTGTATCCCACCCAGTCGCTGATCATCCCACTGAACATTCCGGGAATCATTACTCCGAGATTCATGATACCGGTTGCAAATGCATAGTGAGCTGTTTTATGTTTTCCGGGGGCAATCTGCTGCATCATGTACAGCATCAGACCTACGAAACCAAAGCCATAACCGAAATATTCTACCACGACTGCCACCGCTACCGGCATCAGGTCTGCCGGTTGATAATGCGCCAATAAAGCATACACTACAAATGGAATATTGAAGGCACAACATAGCCATATCAAAGATTTTTTCAATCCGCGGGCAGAAATAAAATAGCCTGCTAAAACAGATCCCAGAATAAATGCTGCTGAACCGTACGTCCCATAAATTAGACCGATGTCTGATGTTGATAATCCTAATCCACCTGAAGACCTTGGTGCTTTAAAAAACAACGGGGCGATTTTGATGGCAAAGCCTTCTGCAAAACGGTATAAAATGATGAACAGGATACACCATAAGATTTTAGGTTTGGTAAAAAATGAGGTGATAACTTCCAGCAATTCCTGTCGGATATTTCCGGCTGTTTTCTTCTCTTTTTGTTCTTCCTTATTTTCTTTAGGTAAAATCCATGAGTGATACATCGCTAAAGCAAAAAATACCACTGCATAAATTCCCATGATGATCATCCATGCATGAGTAACTCCTTTTGTTTTTTCAAGTACTCCTGCAAAATAGACCAGTGCTCCACTGCTGATAATCTTTGCCAGGTTATAAAACGCGCCCTGCCAGCCAATATATTTTGCCTGCTCCTTATTGGTAAGAAAACTGATATAAGTACCGTCAGCAACAATATCATGAGTTGCTCCGCAAAAAGCAATAATGGCAAAAAGAGCAATACTGTACTTGAAAAATCCCGGTAGAGGAAGGCTCAAGGCGACCAGCGCGAATAAGATTCCTATGGCAAA
Source organism: Zea luxurians (assembly GCA_029449295.1). Classification (NCBI taxonomy): domain Eukaryota; kingdom Viridiplantae; phylum Streptophyta; class Magnoliopsida; order Poales; family Poaceae; genus Zea; species Zea luxurians. The sequence goes on along the minus strand of JAOPSE010000948.1, from coordinate 144,669 downwards.
CTGAGTAAAAACAACAAAAAATTTCTTGGTTTTATAAATTTCCAGGAAAGGACTCCAAAGCGGCTTCAATGTCCACGAAAACATAATAAGCGCCGTCCAGAAGGTAATCTGAGAATCTGAAATTCCCATATCCTTGTACATAATTCCGGAAACGGCATTGATGGTGACAAAGGGCATTCCCATTGCAAAATACAATGTCGATATCCAAAGGATAGGGTTTACCAGACGGTTTCCTGAATTGTTTTTTCCCATATTAAAAAATAAATGCTAAAAAAGAGGACATCTCAAAAAATGAATTACAACATAAAACGAAACTATAAATTTTGGAGCCTTTCTCTCTCCTGCTGCCATTCATCTGATATGTGAGATGCCTCTGTATTAAGTGTTTTTGCCTTTTTATGATTTTTTATCCCACCAAAGCCTGGTTCCTCCATTGTCAGCTCCGCCACCAAGCATTTGTACTGCTTGCTGATAGTTATATAATGAAGTTTTAGTATCATTGGTAAAAGGGATTCTTCGGATCATTCCATCAGTACTGATTAAGCCACCGCTATCATTTTGTCTGATTTTAAACAGGATAGGATAGCCGGTTCTTCTTTGTTCAGCCCATGCTTCAGGTCCGTTTGGATAAAGTGACAACCATTTTTGGGTAATGATTCTTTCAAGTTTTCTTTCTGTAGAGTCAGCATTATTCCATGCAATCGTAATAGTACTTAATTGTGCATCTCCGGTGTTGATATTGTTTGAAGGGTTCTTAGGATCAATATAAGGAGCTTCAGTAGCAGTTGAATTGGTAAGATAAGTTGCTACATCAGCCGTTTTACCCCATTCTCCAAAAGATTGTTTTACTCCGTTTTCGTAATTGGTTTGAACATCTCCTGCACCAGCGTATCCTCTTAACGCTGCTTCAGCTTTCAGGAACCAGCCTTCTGCTGCAGTAAATAGTTTCATTTTACCATTTGTTCCGGAAAAATAATCTCCGGTAGCAGACTTTGCCTGTGGTTGAGAGAAACCTCCATAAGTTGTTTTTCCATTTAACAAATCGATTCCCTGACGAATTCCGATATATTTCCCATCAACCTGACTGTCTGTTGCAGGGATTGCATACGCAGGAAGTCTCGGATCATTATATCCGTTCATATAAGCCATTAAAGGCGCTCCGATTAAACAATCTCCCCAAGAATAAATGATAAAACTTAATTCTGATTGACCTACACTGATCAATGCATTATCAGAATTATCAGTAATCAGCCCTGCAGATGATGTAAGAGCTTCTTCGGCATACTGTTTTGATTTTGCAGGGTCAGCATAGCTCATTCTCATGGCTAGTCTCAACTTAAGTGAATTGGCAAACTTTGCCCATTGCCCGATATTTCCTCCGAAAACTAAATCTGCTTTTTTTAACGCCGATTTATCACCTTCATTTCCCGTAACGGGCATATTCTGAACCTTTTGCAGATTGACAATAGCCGCATCAAGATCCTTGATAAAGAAATTATAAGCGTCCTGCTGAGAATCAAAATCTGTTACTCCATTAGGATTTGGGGTTTCATATTTACTGTATACTACCGGACCATGACTGTCTGATACTCTCGCTGCAGTAAATATTTTTATAATCTTCTTAACCGCGAATGTAGCTGTAAAGTCTGTATCCGGATAGATATTTTTTGCTGCATCATCAATAACGATAGAATAGTTAAAAATATCCTGCTGTCTCGCAATAATCCTGTTATTCCAGCCATCCATCATAAAGTAGGTCATATTGTTCTTCCCACCGTTAAATTGAGTAGCTGTACTGAACATTCCACTGAACATGTCTGCACTTAAGTTTGGATACAACTGATAATCCGATTGCAATCCTCTTTGCATAGATTTCATAGGATTTACCACCGCCGAATAATCTGAATAAAAGTTTTCAGGATTTCCCAACTTATTCTGGTTGATATCGTCAAGATCTCCACATCCTGAAGCAGATAACAATACAACTGCCCCAAATGCTAATATTTTAATATGATTGAATTTCATTGTCTTTAAATTAGAAGTTAGCCTTTAATGATAATCCGATAGATCGGGTAATTGGAAGTCCGAATGAATCAACTCCTACTCCACCCGGTGTATTTCCAGATACTTGTTCCGGATCAAATGGTGCTTTTTTATAGAAGAAGAATAAATTCGTTCCTACCAGACTTACGGTAGCATTTTTCATATATTTTGCATTGATATCAAAAGTATACGAGACTGACGCCTGGCGTAAGCGAACTGTCGTTGCACTGTACATGTATGCCTCATCAATACCAGTTCCGATCCCTCCTGCACCACCTGTCCTTTTGTAATAGGTCTTTGCATCAGTTAATCCAGTATACGCCTGCCCTGCCAAAGGAGTTCCCGGAGCATATACCGCATTCGGTATTGATACTCCACCGGCGTCTCTTGCGCCAGCAGATCTTTGACTTACTCCATATAAATCATTGGCTTTTTCTGTCAGCGATAATACCTGACCTCCAAATTTACCATCAACAAGGAAAGAGATTCCCAGCTTCCCGATATTGAATGAGTTTCCAAAACCTAAGATAAATTTAGGGTTTGGATTACCTAAATATCCAGGAACACCAGTCGTTCCCAATGGAGCTCCATTTTGATCCACTAAAATACGACCCTGATCATCTCTCTGGAATTTCACTCCATAAAGATCTCCAAAGGATCCCCCTAACCTCATTTTTGTAAATTCACCCCCTCCAGTTAAAGAAAAAAGCTGATCTTGTGGAATACTTAATCTTGTTGGAAATAATTCTACAATTTTATTTTTATTTGCTGACGCATTTAAAGTAGCCGTCCAGCTGAATTTATCATTGTCAAAAACTTTGTATGATAAAGAAGATTCAAAACCTGTATTACGTATTTTACCTGCATTAATAAAGTATGAACCTGTAGGAATTCCTCCCAAGTTAGAAGAAATTGTTGTTTCTAATAGCTGATTGGTTGCGTTAGAGTTATAGTAAGTAAAATCAAAACTCAATTTGTTTTTAAACATTCTTAATTCTGTCCCTGCTTCAAAAGTTTTGTTCAGCTCCGGTTTTGGAAATAAATCCTTATAATTCGGATCTGTAACAAATGAGCTCTTTGGATAGATAATTGTTCCTGCGTCTACTCCGTATGAATATGCTTTATAATATTCATTCATAGCGTTGGAAGTGTTTGCAGAAAGACCTAATCCTACACTTGCATATGAACCTCTTACTTTCCAGAAGTTGATAACTTCAGGAAGTTTAAATACTGAAGATAATATCGCATTTACCCCTACCGATTCGTAATCAAACCCGCTTCTTCCGGTTAAAGATAAAGTAGAATCCCAGTCATTTCTAAAGGTCATATCTACATAGAACATGTTTTTATAACCAACAGATGCACTGGCAAAAACTGAACGTACTTGTTTTTTGACGTTCCAATATTGATTATGGTAGCCATCTCCCGGACTTCTGTCTACATTCCACTGCAGGTTATTTAAGGTAAACAAATTAGGATAAGCTAAATAAGCATTGTCTATTTCCGTTACCTTGTTGTTGGTAGAGTTCACACTTCCACCTACGGTAAAGTCCAAAGAGATTGATTCACTTAACTTCGGGCTACCGATTAACAAAACATCACCATAAGTAGAGGAATTCTCATATACATTTTTAAGAATTCTCCCATTTTCTCCTCCTGCCAATAAACTTGGTGCGGAAAATGCAGATATATCACGCTGACTATCAGAAGAACTCCAGCTGTAGTTTCCTCTTACTCGTGCGGTTAACCATGGATTAATCTCATAGGATAATGTAATTGCACTGTAGGCATTTTTATTTTTAACCGTCACGGCATTTCTGTTCAATATCCAATAGGGATTCTGGGTTTCCGGATTTCCTTTGAAAGTTCCATCCGGATTTATTTCCCACCAGCTTTGAGCGGGCAACAATCTTTTTTTATTGATAAAAGAATACTGATCACCACTATACTGATCAAAATCTACTCCTCTAGGCAACCAATATAAACTGGCCAACGGAGAGAAAGAAGCTCCCGGAGTCTGTCTGTTTTTGCTATCCTGGATAGAACCTATAAAGTTGGCGTCTAATGTCAGTTTATCATCCAGAAACTTACTTGAGTTTCTAAAGGAAATGTTATACTGGTCAAAATAAGACATTGGCACAACCCCTTTGTTAGTTGTATTTCCAATAGAAAAATAGTTGGTTGATTTTTCATTTCCGGACTGGAAAGAAAGACTATTTACCCAGGTCGTTCCTGTTTGTAAAAAATCTTTGAGGTAATCTTTAGAACCACCCTTTGCACCCCAGCTTTCAATATTATCTCCCGGAGCCTGATTAGGAACTGACGGATCATAAGACAAATAGCTATGCTGCAGTTTTGGAAGACTGTACGCACGATCTACGGTTAAACTGGTGCTATAAGAAATAGAGCTCTTCCCTATTTTTCCCTTCCTTGTTGTAATCAATATTGCTCCGTTTCCTCCTGCAGAACCATATAATGCAGATGCGGATGCACCTTTTAAGAAATTGATACTCTCAATATCATCCGGATTGATGGAACTTAATACATCTCCCGGATCCGGCATATTCGCATACTGGCTGATATTCGCAGATTTTCCTGTCTGGTTGATAATAGGAATTCCGTCAATCACATAGAGTGGCTGGCTGTTGGAGACGGATTTATTTCCCCTCATGATCACCCTTACAGAACTTCCTACACCGTTCGTTCTATTAATTTGCACATTGGAAACTTTTCCGTTGATAGAATTTAAAAGATTGGGCGTTTTTACCTCGGTAAGTTCATCTCCACCAATTTGCTGACTGGAGTAAGTCAGGGATCTGGCCTGTCTTTTAATCCCCAAAGAAGTGACAACGACCTCCTGAATATCGGTTGTCTTCGTGGTGTCGGCCTTTTTTCTTTCCTGAGCATTTGAATAAAAGGAAAGAACTAATAGAACCGGTATAACTGCTTTTCTCATAAGGCTTAGATTAGTTTGATTTAATTGAGAATCAGGGACATTACTTTGGGATTCAATACAGAAAAAATATTATTCTTTTGGCAAAATTTTGCGATTTATGTATTAAATTATTTAAAGTTTTGTTAAGATTTGATTCACATTAACAAATCTAAATTTTGTTGCCAGTCCGATATAATACTATTTTGTCATAAAACGATATTATTCTTTCATAGAATTCAAAAACACCATCACAACAAAGTGATTTACAACAACATACAGCGGCCCAAAACCACCCTATTAAAGAGGAATTATTTCACTTTTTTAACAAAAAAAGATCCGAAATGATAAACCGGATCCATTATGATATAATTTTATACATCTTACACTTTATTCAATCTTCTTTACTCCCTTAAATTGTTCTCTGAACTCTGTAGGTGTCGTTTTTTTGATTGATTTAAAGACTTTATTAAAATTGGCAATATTATTAAAGCCTGCTTCAAAGGCAATTTCAAAAACAGTCAGATTTTTTTCCATCAACCAGCGGGCTGCATAACTTATTCTGACTTCATTCAAATAATTGACAAATGTTTTCCCGATTCTTTTTTTGATAAACCTGTTGAAGGTCACATTACTCATATTCACCAAAGAAGCTACATCATCAAGCGTTATTTTATTCTCAAAGTTTTTATGAACAAAATCGTGAACAATCTTCATCTTATCATGATCACCAAATGTTTCAAGCTCGATACTGTAGGATGATAAAAGCGTCTTATCTTCTGCTATAGCCAGTTCATGTAGAATCTTCATAATTTCAATGAATGATTCAAAACTGTTCATTTTCGAAAGATTAAGAAAGGAATCCTTTAGTTTTTCTGCTGTTTCCGTTGAAAATAATATTCCCCGGATCGACTCTTTCATAAGGTTATTGATGGGTTTCAGAATATTTTTCTGCATCAGTGACTGGTTGAAGAAATCCTGATTAAACTGCACCGTAATCTCATGTGTCTTTCTGTTTTTACAGCGATAATTTGCCCAACAATGTGGAAGATTGGGACCAACAAGTACCAGTTCTATATTTCCAATTTCACCAGTATGATCTCCTACCATTCTGCGGTATCCTTTTCCTTTGTAAATAAAATTAATCTCAATTTCAGGATGGTAGTGATAAGGGAAATCAAATGAGGCTTTGATCCTGTCAAATACAAGAAAACTGTCTTCAGGAGAAAGTGGAGTTATCTCCCTTAAAATATTTTCTAATTCACTCATACAGCTCTTTTGGAAATCATTAAATTAAAAACGGGTAACATACAAATCTCTGTAAATTTGATAAAATAATATCAATCGGAAGACATCTTTAGCTATTTTTTCAAAAGAATCTCGATCCCAACATTTCGGGATAGCAGGTTTCGATAATTTAATATCCTTAAAGGTAAGCTTTTTTTGTATCTTTAAAGTCCGGAATGTAAAACTGACATTTGTCTCCGGGCATACTTTAAACTCAGTATAAACCAAAACAAATATTATGAGACGTAACGCAACAGCCGTTTGGAACGGTACTATCAAAGAAGGTAAAGGACATTTAACGACGCAAAGCACCACGTTAAACCAAACTCAGTACTCTTTCAACAGTCGTTTCGCTGATGGAGTGGGAACCAATCCTGAAGAATTACTGGCAGCAGCCCATGCAGGATGCTTCACGATGAAACTGGATGCAGAACTTTCGCAAGCAGGTTATAATCCTGAAGAATTAAAAACCACATCTGTTATTACCCTTGATCCAAATATTGGAAAAATTACAAAATCAGAACTTACTTTAACAGCTAAAGTTCCTGGAATTTCTGAAGAAGAATTTCAGAAGTTTGCTAAAATAGCAGAAGAAGGATGTCCCGTAAGTGCGGCATTTAATTTTGAAATTACTCTGAATGCTACTTTAGAGCAATAAAAAATAAATGATTAAATCCGGGTCTTAAAGTGCTGGGATTTAATTTTCCTTAGAAATATACCAATCGGTATATTTTTTGCATATATTTGCACAGAATTAATGATTTAAATGTCTAAGGCAGAAAAAACAAAACAACTCATCATTGAGAAAACAGCCACCCTTTTTAATACAAAGGGGTATATTTCGACTTCCCTTTCAGATATTACCCAGGCTACTGGCCTTACAAAAGGGAGTATCTATGGAAATTTTGAAAACAAAGACGAAGTGGCCATTGAAGTATATAAATACAATGCAGGATTACTGAGTAAAACTATTAATCGTTCTTTTGGGGATGAGTTCCCAACTTCAGTTGAAAAACTGCACGCCTTTGTCGATTTCTATAGGAAAAACTGGCCCATAGTATTTTCAAACGGAGGTTGCCCCCTGATGAATGCAGCCACAGAAGCAGACGATTCTTTTCCTGCCCTTAAAAACCAGGTTAAAACATCTTTCGATCTGTGGATGACCAAGATCACTGAAGCCATTTCGCAAGGACAAAATAAGGGAGAGATCTATGAAAAAATAAATGCAAAAGAATATGCTTCCCTGTTTGTTATGCTTATTGAAGGAGGAATATTGCTGTCCAAAACCATCGGAGATCAAAGCTATCTGAACCAGGCTTTAGATAAGATCAGTCATATGATCGATTACGAATTAACGATCCTTCCAGCATAAATTTCACAATATGGAAACAAAAAAAGTGGCTATAGTAGGATACAACAGAATCCCTTTTGCCAGAATGAACACCGCTTACACCGACCAGGGAAACCAGGATCTTCTTCTTGTAACCCTTAATGGACTGATAGAACGCTATCATCTGAAAGGCAAGCTTCTTGGAGAGGTGGCCGGAGGAGCTGTTATTAAACATATTTCAGAAAGCAACCTCATCAGAGAAACCGTCATGAACACTTCCCTAGATCCTGCAACACCCGCTTGTGATCTTCAGCAGGCGTGTGATACCGGGATTGAAGCGGCTATTTACATCGGAAATAAAATTGCCCTGGGTCAGATAGAAAGCGGCATCGCCTGTGGCGTAGAAGCTATGAGCAATATTCCTTTTGAATCCTCATCAACGTTAAGGAAAGCTTTACTAAAGGCCAATAAAGAGAAATCAGCCTTTGGAAAATTAAAACATCTGCTGAGCCCAAAACTTAAAGACTGGATGCCCATTCCTTACAAAGGCCAGGAACCGAAAACAGGATTGGTAATGGGAGAACATACCGAAATCACTGCCAAATACTATACAATTTCAAGAGAAGAGCAGGATGAACTGGCTTTTAAAAGTCATCAAAACATGGCTAAAGCATATGACGAAGGATTTTTTGATGATATGATCACTCCGGCTTTTGGCCTCGATAAAGATAATAACCTCCGAAGAGACACCAGTTTAGAAAAACTATCTCAGCTGAAGCCAGCTTTTGATAAACAGAACGGGACATTGACAGCCGGAAACTCTACGCCTTTTACCGATGGAGCTTCTGCTGTTTTACTGGCCAGTGAAGAATGGGCAAAAGCGAATAACCTTCCGGTTCTTGCCTATATCACCTTCTCAGAAATTGCAGGAATAGAATATGTTGAAAACAAACAGAATTTGCTCCTGGCTCCTGTTTTCGCAGCAGATAGAATGCTTAGAAAAGCAGGAATCAGTCTTGAAGATTTTGATTACTATGAAATTCACGAAGCATTTGCTGCACAGACGCTTGCTACCATGAAAATCTGGGAAAATGATGATTTGGCAAAAAAATTCGGTCTTGAAACAGCATTAGGAAAGATCGATAGAGACAAATTGAATGTCAAAGGAGGAAGCCTTGCAGCTGCACACCCTTTTGCAGCCACAGGAGGTAGAATTATTGCTACCCTTGCCAAATTACTCAATGAAAAAGGAAGCGGAAAAGGCTTTATTTCTATCTGTGCAGCTCGTGGACAAGGAGTTACGATGATTCTGGAGAAATAACATTATTACAATAAAAGTATTTTCGGCACGAACAATTCTGTTACTATGCTATAAATAATATCACTAAATATTTGTTTGCAACGTAATAAAAATGATAATATTGCAGTCGGAAAAACAAAATGGAGCATGGGCAGCTCTTATCTGCTCATGAAAATCTAATCTATTTTTAATTAATACCTAAGTATGAAAAGAGTTGTCATTACAGGGTTAGGCGCATTGACGCCTATGGGAAATAATGTCGAAGATTTTTGGCAAAACAGCATTAACGGAGTCAGCGGAGCAGAATTAATAACCCATTTTGATTCAGAAAAGTTTAAAGTACGTTTTGCCTGTGAGGTTAAAGGCTTTGATCCAAAGGTTCACCTTACTCATAACGAAATAAAAAGAAGTGATCTGTTTTCACAATATGCCATGTACGCTTCAGCAGAAGCTATAAAAGACTCCGGTCTGGATCTTGAAAATATGGATCCGTTCGACACTGGAGTAATCTGGGGTACAGGACAGGGAGGAATGTGGACGTTTGAAAAAGAAGTGATGGACTTTGCACAGGGAGATGGGACACCTCGTTTCAATCCGTTTTTTCGTTCCAAAATTCATTGCCAATATGGCTTCCGGTATGATTTCTATGAAATATGGACTTCAGGGAATCAACTATACCACAATTTCAGCTTGTGCCACAGGAAATACGGCTTTAATGGATGCCTTCAATTATATTCGTTTAGGAAAAGCAAAAGTAATCGTCAGTGGTGGTTCTGAAGCGGCTATTACACCGGCTTCTGTTGGAGGATTTTCCATTATGAAAGCGATGTCTACCAGAAACGATGACTTCAAAACGGCCAGCCGTCCTTATGACGCAGACAGAGATGGTTTCGTGATGGGCGAGGGTGCCGGAGCTTTGATCCTTGAAGAATATGAGCACGCTAAAGCGAGAGGAGCTAAAATTTATGCAGAGCTAGCCGGAGCCGCAATGACTGCCGATGCCTACCACATGACAGCACCTCATCCGGAGGGAGTGGGAGCGATTAAAGCAATGCAGTTGGCTGTTAAAGAAGCCGGAGCCAATATGGAAGATATCGATTATATCAATCCACATGCGACTTCTACGCCGCTTGGAGATTTAATTGAGCTAAAGGCTATCAACAATGCATTTAGAGGAAGCAAGAACCTTGACATCAGTGCTACAAAGTCTATGACCGGGCATTTGCTGGGTGCCGCAGGAGCAGTGGAAGCGATCCTTTCCATTAAAGCTATCCAACACGGAATTATTCCTCCAACAATTAATCTTCATCAAATTGATGAGAATATTCCTCAGGATATCAATATTGTATTTGGAGAAGCTAAGGAAAAAGAAATCAATTTTGCATTGAGTAACGCCTTCGGTTTCGGAGGACACAATGCGACATTGGTCTTTAAGAAATTCAGATAATTTGAATTAAAATAATAATTGTAAAATCCCTGTATGATAAGATCGTCGTGCAGGGATTTTTATTTTATCTGGCTGCTTGAGCAGATAATGCAGATTTGAATAACACAATCATCTGTACAGTCCGCGAAAGATTTAGCAGGAGAATAAATACCCTAAAACATACCGTTATCAGAAATGAAAAGATCATCAGCATTCTCTGCCATCGGAATATACAGTCTCACCCATTCCTCCTCATCTGCCATCTCCCAGCTGTGACCTTCTCCCTCAATGTCTTCTGCCAACAGAATAATACCAGGTTTTATCACAAAGGTTGAGCCATCTGTAACTTTGAATCTGACAGTTCCTTTTATGGTGACCACATATTGTTTTCGTGGAGCGACATGTATATTTTTCTCCCATTCTTCAGTTTGATTGCTGATCCAGAATCCATTAACATCAATATGAGTTAACGTTGGGATCTTTCCTTTCTCAAAGGTGCAGGCCCCGTCAAGATTATTTATTAACCTTACGGCAGGAACAAAGTCAGTCGACATTTTTTTTGCTACCTCTGTGTTTTGTTCATTCTTATATTCTGTATTCATGTCTCAAGGAAGAATTGCGGTTAAACTTTTGATACTATTTCAGATACTAAATATATTCAAAAATAAAAAAGCAGTCAAATCTGACTGCTTTTGTTGTTATGCTTTCAACCATTCCGATGAGGAAAGATAGTTCTGATCAGGATAGTAGATGAACAGGCAATTTCTTCCTTTGATTGTATTAATAATCGGTAGTGTCAGGTCCTTAGGTACTGCCGGGCATCCCCAGCTTCTTCCGATTCTTTTGTGCATGGCTGCAAAATCATCACTTACATAATTTGCTCCGTGCAATACAATTGCTCTTCTGTAGGCTGCATCATTAAATCCTTTATCCATTCCCAATAGTCGTAAAGAATATCCGTTGTCCCCCTGGTATGTGGCATCTGTGATATAAAATCCCAGGCTGCTCTGCAACGAACTTTCCCTGTTAGAAAAATTCGTCGCAAATTCTTCACCTGTATTTTTACCATGTGCAACTAAGGAGTTGAACAATACTTTCTTATCGTCAAGATCGATGATCCAGAGCCTTTTCATGTTGGAAGACATAGAAAAATCGCAGATCGTTAATAAATGTGAGTCCTGGGTAAGCAATCCTGCTTTCTTTAAATTTTCAAATCCCGTAAGTGCTTTTGAGAAAACCTCATAGTTGAGTTCATGTTCCGGGTCAAATGCGATTGATTTGTAAAGTGTTTCTGAGGCAGATGCTGTTGTGGTAGTATTGATCTCAGATTTCGTGTCAGCTACTCTTTCTGTTTTTGTTGTTTTGACATTTTCATTCTTCACCGCTAGTCTTGGAGAAATGTAGAATGATGTCGTCACCATGTACACAAGGCCTATTACGCCGTATAATCCTTTCATTCAATAATATATTAATTCCAAATTAGTGGGGCAAAATTATAAAAACATAGAGATCAGGGCGTTATAAATCTAAAAAGTTTAACGCTATTTAAGAAACTTTAACGTCCTGATTCTGTGAATTAAAGGCTGTTATTTTTGCGAATCCGGAACAAATTCAAGGCTTATAGAATTCATGCAATAGCGCAATCCGGTGGGTTTTGGGCCATCATCAAAAACATGCCCCAGATGGGAATCACATCTTTTGCAAAGCACCTCTACCCTTTCCATTCCATAGGTCGTATCTCTTTTGTAGTAAACACCTTCTTTATCAGCCTCAAAGAAACTCGGCCAGCCACAGCTGCTTGCAAATTTTGAAGTAGAACGGAATAGGTGGTTCCCACAAACGGCGCAATAATAATCTCCTATCTCATCAAATTCATTGTATTTTCCGGTGAAAGCCCTTTCTGTTGCTGCTTCTCTGGAGATTGCGTATAAATCCGGAGCCAGTATTTTTTTCCATTCTTCGTTGGAAATGTTCAGTTTAGTTGTATCAGTTCTTGAATAGTATGGATTGTTTTTTGCATCTGTATTTTCCATAGAAGAAGTTTTAACGGGTTGATATTTCTGTGTACATGATGACAGAAAAAATAATATGATGATTGAAATTAAAAATTTCATTGTAAATTTTAATCAATATTAAAAGTGAAAAAAAATAAAACACTTAAGTCATGTTAAGTGACAAACTTTATACATAAGAAGTGCAATTAAGTTTTTTGAAAATCCAAGATTTTCATCTTTAGTGAACTTTTCTTTAATGTCATTTTAAGTTTTCTAAGGTGAACTAAGGTGTTTACAATAAATCTTTTGTGACTTTTATAGTTTAAATCTTAAACGGTTTGATAGCCAAATTTAGTAAATTTGAGAATATGAATGACGAAGCAAAAAGAAAACAACTCAGAAAATACAAAGGATTTGCCACGGGATTATTTGTTCTGATGGCAGTTATTTTCATTGTTACGACTATTTTACAGAAGTCTAATTCTTCACATTGGATCGGCTACGTACGTGCTTTTGCAGAAGCGGCCATGGTCGGAGCTCTGGCAGACTGGTTTGCTGTAACGGCTTTGTTTCGTCACCCACTGGGACTTCCTATTCCCCACACCAATTTGATTGAAAACAGCAAGCAAAAACTGGGGGATAACCTGGGAAGTTTTGTCGTCAGTAACTTTCTTTCTCCACAAAATATCAGACCGTATATTCAAAAAATTAAAATTTCCGGCTTTGTAGGAGAATGGTTGAGCAAAGAAAAAAATCAGGATATTCTGATCAGAAACCTTTCGGATATTGTGCTGGACATTCTCAATAAGCTGGATGATTCTGTAGTCAGTCAGTTTATCAGTAAAAAAGTTTCCGAGATGACAGATGATATCAAACTCAACAAAGTGGTTGGAAACGGAATCAATTACATTCTGGAAAAAAATGATCATCAGAGAATCATCACTAATCTTTCAAAACAGATCAAAGACTATATTATCGAAAATGATGAAATGATCAAAGACCGTGTGAAGAAAGGAAGTTATTCATTCATTCCTTCGTTTGTAGATAATAAGATTGCAGACAAAATTGCAGACGGACTTGCTGATTTTTTCAAAGAAATCGAAGAAGACCCGCAACATGACGTGCGAAAACTGATTACTAAAAAAATTTACGACTTTTCTGTTGACCTTAAAGAAGATCCGAAATGGGATGATGAATTTAAAACCATTAAAAATGGTCTCCTGAAAAATGACAAACTGGAAGAGTATTCTAATGACATCTGGGTTTCTATCAAGAAAACACTGATGAAAGAACTTCAGGAAGAACATTCAGCATTGAAAAATTACCTGGTAAAAAACCTCAACGAATTTTCGCAAAACCTAAAAACTGATGAGAATCTTCAGAATAAAATTGATCATTGGGTTCGGGTAACCGCTTATAAATATATTCTTCGAAATACCCATCAGTTTGGGAATCTCATCAGTACCACTGTTGGAAACTGGCAGGGAAAAGAACTGAGTGAAAAATTAGAGCTGGAAGTGGGAAAAGACCTCCAGTTTATCCGCGTCAACGGAACTTTGGTAGGTGGTTTGGTAGGACTGCTGATCTACACTGTTGCTCATTTTTTCATTTAAAAAACAAATGATCATTAACCATGAAAAAAACTTTTACCTTATTTCTTCTCTCTCTTTTTATTTTTTATTCTGGTCAGCAGGTTGAATTAAAATCAGTCACTGATTCTTCCCAAACTTTTAAAGGAGAAATTGCCGGAGTTCCTGTTACCATTCAGCTTAATTACACCGGAATTATCGACTGTGACCAGTACCAGCATTATGTAGATGGCTGGTATTACTACGATAAATATCAGAAAAAAATTCCCTTAACCGGAATCTATGATTTTTATGGCAATCTTTCATTGTACAACTTTGGATCTAAGCAAAAACAGAGCTCAAAAACCCTTAAAGAACAGATTAACTCACGACAGAAAATAGAACAAACCCATGAAATAGCACAAAAATTATCTCCTCAGGAATCCCTGATTTTTGAGCAGCCTAATCCTAAGGAAAATACGATTTCAGGTACATTCTATCTGAATAAAAAGCCCTCTCCTGCCAAGCTTTTCACTGGTAATGATATGATTTACCGCTACAACAATTACCTGATTCTTCCCAACCATAAAAAGATCAATACGTTTGACTTCATCAACCGTGCGGGAGGAAATAGTCTAGTATCCACGGCATCTGACCACTCCGGGCACCGGGTTTTGCTTTATTTTGAAGAAGTTTCTAATTTTAATTTCTGTGGAATGTGTGGCGCAAGTGATGGAGAAAAAGGATATCGTGTATTATATTTTACCAAAGACTGGAATTATAAAAGGTATGAAGAATTTCTAACGGAAAGCTGTCGGGAAGGAATATTCGGGACTCAGAAATTTAAGACCAAAGATCCGCAGGTTCTTCAGTTTAAAGTTCCCAAACCTTATTCTTCACCAGCTTATACTCTTACCGTGGACAATAAGAATGCTTCTGTTGTAAAATCAAAATAAAAGAGAGTTCAATGTTGAACGCTCTCTTGTATGTTATCTAGGCAATCTGCCTGCTCTTTTTAAAATCTCCTTATTGATTTCGTTGATCAGTTCCGGACCTTCATAGATAAATCCTGTATACAACTGAACAAGGCTTGCTCCTGCATCCAGTTTTTCCATCGCATCTTTTGCAGAATGAATTCCTCCTACTCCAATGATTGGGAATGCTCTGTTACTCTTTTCAGAGATGTATCTGATCATTTTTGTACTTCTCTCACGAATCGGCTTTCCGCTTAATCCTCCGTTTCCTATTTGTTCCAGTACTTCAGGCGAAGTTTTCAATCCTTCTCTGTTTACAGATGTATTGGAAACAATGACTCCATCAATTTTGGTTTCTGCAATCAGCTCGACAATTTCATCTAGCTGTGTGTTATTAAGATCCGGAGCAATTTTCAGGAGAATAGGTTTCTGAACAGATTTTGACTGGTTGATTTTCTTTACTTCTGTAATCAACTCACGCAAATAGTCTACGTCTTCAAGTTTTGCATGGCTTCCTACATTCGGACAGCTTACATTCAGTACAAAATAATCTACATGAGGATGAAGGCCTTCAAAACAGTCCAGATAATCCTGGGTATAGTTTTCCGGGCTTGTATCTGTATTTTTTCCGATGTTCCCTCCTATGATTATTTTTCCCTTATTAGATTTCAGTTTTTCGATCGCTGCTTCAAGACCATCGTTGTTGAATCCCATTCTGTTGATAATTCCACCATCTTCTATCAAACGGAATAATCTTTTTCTTGGATTTCCCGCCTGAGCTCTTGGTGTCACCGTCCCAATTTCAACAAATCCAAATCCTAAATCTGCCAACTCATTGAATAAAACCGCATTTTTATCAAACCCGGCTGCCAATCCAACTGGATTTTTAAATTTCAATCCAAAAACTTCTCTTTCCAGACGTTTGTCTTCAATAGGTTTTGGGAAAAATAGTTTGGTAAGAAATCCAAAATTCTTAAGCATCGAAAATGTAAAGTGATGAACATCTTCGGGATCGAATTTAAAAAGAATCGGACGAATGAGCGATTTGTACATTGAAAAAAAGTTTTACAAAAATACTCATTTTAAAATTAATGGTTGGTTGACTTATGATATTTTATCAAAAAACTTGTTATCAACGTGGTCTATCAATAACGCTACCAACCGTGTCAAGGTTTAGAACCTTGACACGGTTGGTAGGAACTCAAATCAAAACTCAGGAGATCTCCTACTCTTTTAAATTCTTCATCGATAGTAGCATTAACAGTAATTCTTTCGTTAGAAACAGGATGATTAAAAATCAACTGATGAGCGTGAAGCGTCATTTTGTTGATGTCAAATGTTTGAAGCCACAATTTATTTTGTTTATTGCAGCCATGTTTGCGACAGCCTAAAATGGGATGCAGAATATGTTTAAAATGTTTTCTCAGCTGATGAAATCTTCCCGTTTCAGGAATAGCCTCCACCAAACAATATCTTGAAGTCTGATGTTTTAAAAAAGGTAAATCGATTTCTGATTTCTGCAAAAGACGATAATATGTAATGGCATTCTGCTTAACTTCATTTTCATTAACCAGATCATAATCGATGGTTTCTTCATCTTTCGCCCAGCCACGCAGTATGGCGATATATTTTTTTTCCACTTCCCGGGTCGCAAAACGATCGCTCATAATTCTAAGCGTTTCTTTATCTAAAGTAAACAACAAAACCCCCGAAGTTTTGCGGTCTAAACGATGCACAGGATACACTTTTTGCCCGATTTGATTTCTCAGTTCCTGAATAGCATAGGTATCGGCTTCTCCGGCATAAAAGGATTTATGGACCAATAATCCGCTGGGTTTATTGATGGCAATAATATGCTCGTCGCGATAAAGAATTTCTAACATGGGGCAAAAGTAGAGATTTTCTAATGATTCTTGTTTAAGCTATAAAAGTTTAAAATTTGATGGCTAAAATTTATTTTAAACCTAACAGGTTTTTGAAACCTGTTAGGTTTGTAGAACTGCAGAAGTTAATAGCCCTGATTGAGCGGTATGTCTGAGCTCTTTTTGAATTTCGGCGGCGGCTTTGCCGCCGCCGAAATTCAAAA
The DNA here is from genome assembly GCA_029449295.1 of Zea luxurians. NCBI lineage: Eukaryota > Viridiplantae > Streptophyta > Magnoliopsida > Poales > Poaceae > Zea > Zea luxurians. The sequence goes on along the minus strand of JAOPSE010000948.1, from coordinate 127,729 downwards.
AAGCGAGTAGCGAAAGCAGGTTCCCGGCTCCTTATAAATTAAGAAAGTACTACTGGAACTGTATTTTTAAATTATTTTTCTATTTTCGCAAAAAAATTACATTGAGAAAATTATTATCGGTTTTATTAACGGCTGTACTAGGTGTTTCGGCTTGTGGTCAGGTATCTGACACACTTACTTTAGGAAAAAATAATCGTGAATTTTTTATTAAAGGAGATCAGAAATTTAAGTTTTCGGAATATAAGAAAGTATTTACGGATCCTACTGCTTTGGGATACATGAAAAAAGCAAATACCAACAGTACTATTTCGCAGGTTTTTGCAGCTATAGGTGGCGGTTTTATAGGTTTTGGTCTTACCAAGGAGATCCTGAGGAATAAAACAGTGTACCGCAACGGTATTGCTTATAAAGAGAAGCAGGAAGGCGGCTGGGGAATTGTTGGAATAGGGCTTGGATGTGTAGGGATCGGAATACCCTTTGCCATAAGTGCCAAAAAAAATCTTAAAAAGGCTATTAAAACGCAGAACGAGTCGGCAGGAACTGAGGAAAATAAAGCAACTTCTTACAAGCTCGACATCAGAGGAAATGGCATAAGTTTAAGCTATAATTTCTAGGAAAATGTGTAAAAGGCAGTTTTTTAACTGCTTTTTTTGTGGAATCTTATGATTTTGGATCCAAATTGTTATTTTTGCACATCAGACATAAAAAATTATGGCAAAGCAAGAAGATGTTTTCAAGAAAGTAATTTCTCACGCTAAAGAATATGGGTTTATTTTCCCTTCAAGTGAGATCTATGATGGTTTATCCGCTGTTTATGATTATGGACAGAACGGGGCCGAATTAAAAAATAATATCAAACAATACTGGTGGAAAGCTATGGTACAGCTTAACGAGAATATTGTGGGTATTGATTCGGCAATTTTGATGCACCCAACAACATGGAAAGCATCGGGCCACGTAGACGCTTTCAACGATCCATTGATTGACAATAAAGATTCCAAGAAACGTTTCAGAGCAGATGTTTTGGTGGAAGATTATTGTGCTAAAATTGAAGATAAAGAGAACAAGGAAATTGAAAAAGCTGCGAAGAGATTCGGGGATGCTTTTGATAAAGATCAGTTCGTTGCTACGAATCCAAAAATTCTGGAATACAGAGCAAAAAGAGAGGCTATTCTTTCAAGATTGGCAAAATCATTGGAAAATGAAGATCTTGCTGATGTAAAAGCGTTAATTGAAGAGCTTGAAATTGCTGATCCTGATACAGGTTCTAAAAACTGGACGGAAGTAAGACAGTTCAACTTAATGTTTGGAACTAAGCTTGGTGCTTCTGCAGACAGTGCTATGAATCTTTACTTAAGACCCGAAACAGCTCAGGGTATTTTTGTGAATTACCTGAATGTTCAGAAAACTTCACGTCACAAGCTTCCTTTTGGTATTGCTCAGATTGGTAAAGCTTTCAGAAATGAGATTGTTGCCAGACAGTTTATCTTCAGAATGCGTGAGTTTGAACAAATGGAAATGCAGTTCTTTGTAGCTCCGGGTACAGAACTTGAATTCTACGAACAATGGAAACAAAAACGTCTGAACTGGCACTTAGCATTAGGATTAGGGAATGACAATTACAGATTCCACGATCACGAGAAATTAGCTCACTACGCCAATGCTGCGGCAGATATTGAGTTTAACTTCCCATTTGGTTTCAAAGAGCTTGAAGGTATTCACTCAAGAACCGACTTCGATTTGAAAGCGCATGAGAAATTCTCAGGAAGAAAACTTCAGTTCTTCGATCCTGAAAGAAATGAAAACTATGTTCCTTACGTAGTGGAAACTTCTGTAGGATTAGACAGATTATTCCTTTCTATCTTCTCACACTGCCTGAAAGACGAAGTATTGGAAGACGGTTCAGAAAGAACAGTGTTATCTTTACCTCCTGCTTTAGCACCAATTAAAGCTGCAATTCTTCCATTGATGAAGAAAGATGGTTTAGCTGAATACGCAGAGAAGATCTTTAATGACCTGAAATATGATTTCAACTTATTCTACGAAGAAAAAGATGCCATCGGTAAACGTTACAGAAGACAGGATGCCATCGGTACTCCTTACTGTATTACGGTAGATCATGATTCATTAACGGATCATACGGTAACCATCAGAGACAGAGACACCATGCAGCAGGAGAGAGTTCCTGTTTCAGAGCTGAGAAGAATCATTGATGAGAAAACCAACTTCAGAAATTTACTTTCAAAAATATAATAGAAAAGCCTTGATTCAGTCAAGGCTTTTTTGTTTTTATGCAATGTGCTTTATTTCATTCAATATTTTGAGTTTCTGTCCAAAATTATTTTAAATTTGTTAGAGACCGATTCACAACATATGAGAATACTAAAGTACATGATAGGCGGGGCTATAGCCGGAGCTGCAGCAGCTTATTTTCTGGGATATGATTATCTGTTCAATGGCATTTCTAAAACCTACCTTAAGGGGAAATCCAGTGCGTATATTGATGATGGAAATCTATTCCCGAGCAATCCCATTGCCACAGAGGAACCCAGACTCTGGGAAGAAGATCCGGAGTATAATAAAAAAGAGCTACCTAAAGTTTTAGTTGATCAATTAAAACATTCCAAAACGGCTTCTTTTGTCGTGATCAGAAATGGCAAAATCCTGCATGAGCAATACTGGGACGGTTATAATCAATTATCACAGACTAATTCTTTTTCAATGGCAAAGGCGGTAACGGTAATGCTTTTGGGAAAAGCTCTCGAGGAAGGAATTATTAAAAATATTGATGAGAAACTTTCTGATTTTTATTCTGAATTTAAAGACAAGGTTTTCGGAAATGAGGTGAACCTTAAAAACCTGGCTCAGATGGAATCCGGATTGGATTGGGATGAAAATTACAACAATCCATTTCTGCCTAATGCAAAGGCCTATTATGGAAAAAGTCTTGTCAAAACAATGTTTTCCACAAAATTCAAGCAAGAACCAGGAACAAGATTTGAATACCAGAGCGGCTCTACTCAATTGCTTGGGTTTGCTTTAAAGAAGGCCCTTAATAAACCATTAGCGAGCTATTTATCAGCAAAATTCTGGATTCCTCTGGGAATGGAACAAAATGCCAAATGGAGTACGGATGACTATGGAATGGAAAAGACCTATTGTTGTATTCATTCCAATGCCAGAGATTTTGCCAAACTGGGACAATTGTTTCTGGACAATGGCAAAGTGGGTGAAGAACAAATCCTCAACAGTGATTTTATTGAGCAGATGAGAACCCCAACGGAAAAGTCTGAAAATATTTATGGAATGGGTCTTTGGATTAACCATGACAATCCTATTAAACACTATTATTTCCAGGGATTACAAGGACAGTATATCATTATGGTTCCTGAATATAATATGGTCATTGTAAGAACGGGAAGTTATGCCAACAGTCCTAAAAATGATAGAGGCAGACCGGATATGGTAAGATTTCTGGTGAACGAAACAACAGCATTATTTCAATAAAAATTATGGAAAAATACAGTCATGCAATAGATGCTTATATTGAAAAGTCTCAGGATTTTTCAAAACCGATCTTACAATATATTCGGGAGACCGTTCATGAATTCTGTCCCGATGCGGAAGAAACGATGAAATGGAGTTTCCCCCATTTTATCTATAAAGGAAAGAATCTTTGTGCTATGGCTTCATTCAAACAACATTGCACTTTTGGTTTCTGGCTGGAAAAGGAGATGAAAACGATGCAGGAAATCACCCGGGATATTGAAAAAAATTCCATGTTCAGTCTGGGGAAAATTACAAAGATTGAGGATTTACCACCCAAACCTCAGTTAAAAAAAGCCATTAAAGAAGCAATGGAACTTACAGATATGGGTGTTACTATGAAGAAAGCTGCTCCTTCTAAAACCGAGATGGAAGTTCCGGAATATTTCCAAACCGCATTGGAGGCTCATCAAAAAGCTTTGGAAATTTTTGAAAAGTCATCACCTTCCTTTAGAAAAGAATATATTACCTGGATTACAGAAGCCAAAACGGAAGCTACCAGAAATAAAAGAATGGAACAGGCCATAGAATGGATTGCGGAAGGGAAAGGAAGAAACTGGAAATATGAAAAAAAGTAAAGGAAATATATTTTACATCATAAACCACCAATTGCCGGTGGTTTACTTTTGTTTATCATCGATCGCTTTTTCTAATTATTTCGACGTTTTCTCAATAGTCTAAAAAAAATCTAGATCATTCTCAACCGCTCTTCTTCCAGATCAAGCTGATATAACTGATGGCGGATAATCTCTTCATTAATGGAAACATCTTTATTTAACTCTGAAAGAAACTGCCTTTGACTTTGAAGCATCTCAAGAAAAATGACTTTGTTCTTTTCATTCATCCATTCAGTGTCATTGGCTTTATTTTTTTCTTCCCAGTGTTTTAGCATTCTTTCCAAACCGGCGTGGCTTTGAAGTTCATTCTCATGTTTATTTTTAAGAAAATGATAGACGTGTTGTTTTAGCTGAAGCTTTATATCCTGACGGGCTTTTTCTTCTCTCTCCTCATCAATAAAATCATCAAATACATGTCCGAATCTTATGATATAGGGCAAAGTAAGCCCTTGTACAAGAAGCGTTAGCAATATCACAACAAATGTAATGAACAAGATAAGATTTCTGTTAGGAAAAGGAAGTCCATGAAGGGTTATAGGAATAGCAAGTGCGGCGGCCAATGATACGACTCCCCTCATCCCTGTCCACCCTAATATCAGAGGCATCATCAATCGTCTGCGATTGGAAGAAGCACGAGGAGCCACCGTTGGCCGGAAAATTATGGTAGCAAGCATTGCTGCGTAAGAACTGATAATCCGGGCCGCAATAAGAATTCCTGTCACCAATATTCCATAATTAATTGCTGTTTTTAAAGGAATCCCTTCTGAGCGTAAACCTCCGACAATTTCAGGAAGTTCCAGTCCAATAAGTAAAAAAACAATACCATTGAGGATGAATACAAAACTTTCCCAGACACTATATCCTCTGATCCGGCTTGTACTGCTTAAAAATATGAGTCGCTTACTTGACATGTATAATCCTCCACATACCACAGCCAATACTCCTGAACTATGAAACTGTTCTGCCAGCCAGTACATCAGGTAAGGCTCAATAAGTGTCAAAGCTATATCTGAGGCAGCATCAGTAGGCAGGCGTTTATGAATCTGCACAAAAATCCAGGCCAGCAATAGCCCAAGTCCTGCTCCACCGATAATCATCCACAAAAAAGTAAGAGAAGCTTCCTGCCATACAAATTGTCCTGTACCAATGGCGATTAATGCAAAGCGAAAAATAATCAAAGAAGAAGCATCATTGAGCAGGCTCTCTCCTTCCAGGATCGCTGAAGTTGTCTTAGGAATTTTTACAAATTTCATAATTGCTCCGGTACTTACTGCATCTGGAGGAGATACAATTCCTCCCAACAAAAACCCCAGCGCAATACTGAATCCGGGGATAAAGTAATTGGAGACAACAGCTACAGATAAAGCGGTAAAAAATACCACCAAAAATGCAAAGCTTCCGATAATCCGCCACCAGCGTCTCATTTCTTTAAAGGAAATAGACCATGAAGCTTCAAATAACAATGGTGGTAAGAAAATAAAAAAGATAAGATCAGGATTAATTTTCACCGCAGGCAACCCGGGTACAAAACTGACAAGAAGTCCAAATACTACCAACAGAATAGGGTAGGCAATTTTCAGTTTGGTTGCCCATAAGTTTAATAGCACAATCGCCGCTATCATGGCCAGAAAAAAGGGTAAAATGGTATGCATTATCTTGTGTTTTTTCGTTTTTTAATCACCGCTATGATCTTCCTTTTTCAATCTTTAGCAGCCGTTTTACTATACAAATATACAGTCAATTCCTATTTTCGGTACCATTTTTATGATCTTATCTAAACTTAATTAACAAACTGTAAAAATGCTTGTCATAATTCTATCAAAAAACAAAAATATATTAAAAGTTTAATCAAATACGTCAAGTTTCGTCGCTTTCATTCTATATTTTTGAATAACAATAGAATAACATCATGGACAAAGTAACACTAGAACGAATTCAGAAACTTCATCCACTCATAAGGGAGAAAGTAAAGCAAATTATCAAAGAATGTGATGAAGCACTTACCGGAAGAGCCAGGATCCGAATCACCCAGGGACTACGGTCTTTTGAGGAACAGGAAAAACTGTATGCAATGGGAAGGATTACTTCAGGAAAAAAGGTAACCAATGCCAAAGCCGGACAAAGCATTCACAATTATGGTCTTGCCGTAGATATCTGTTTGATCATCGATGGGAAAACAGCAAGTTGGGACACCGCTAAAGATTGGGACAATGATCAGGTAGCCGATTGGTATGAATGTGTGAAGATTTTTGCCAGACATGGTTGGGATTGGGGAGGCAATTGGAAAACATTTAAAGACCTTCCTCATTTCGAAAAAAAGAATATTCCATCCGCAAAAGGACTCGTAAAAACAAGTTGGAGAACATTGATAAAACTCCCTAGAGATCAGGATAATTATGTTATTTTTTAATTCTCTTTTTTTGGAAATTAAATAAAATACGACACGTTCTGTCGCTTCCCCGTCCTACCTTTGCTTTACAAGAAAACAACAAAAAAGCAATGAAATCTAAATAATGGAGATCCCAATTTTCTAATAAAATTACAGGACCTTTTAGATTTAAAGATTGCATGTGTTCTTTTAAAAAACAATTAAAAATATCACATGAAAAAGACAACCATTCTTTCTTTGGACGGGGGTGGAATAAGAGGAATTATCACCTGTATTATTCTACGCTACATAGAAGAACAGCTCCAGTATTATGATAAGCCGAGCGCCAAACTCGGAGATTATTTTGATCTGGTGGCAGGCAGCAGCACCGGAGGTCTGATTGCTTCTATTATTTTATGTCCCGATGAAACCCGAAAAGCAAAATATTCTATCCAGAAAGGATTAGAATTATATGCTGAAAAGGGCGGCGATATTTTCCAGGTTTCTTTTTGGGAAAAACTGGTTAATCCTTTTGGATTATTGAATGAAAAAATTTCTCAGGATTGTCTGCAGAAAAACCTGAACGACTTTTTTGGAAATTTAGAATTGAAAGAATTAATAAAACCATGCTTAATAACAAGTTATGATATTGAAAACAGAAGAGCAAAGCTTTTCAACTCATGGAATGCTCATCTCAGCACAGATAATTTTTACGTAAAAGATGTGTGCAGAGCTACCTCAGCTGCTCCTACCTATTTCTGCCCTGTACAGATTAAATCAATGTATGGCCAAATTTTCAGTCTGATTGATGGAGGTATGTTTGCCAATAACCCCGCCCTTTGCGCGTATGCCGAAGCCAGAAAAATTCCTTTTGCTGAAGTGTTAAAAAATCATCAGAAAGCGAATCATCCCGGAGTAAATGACATGATCATTATATCCATTGGGACAGGGATTGAAGCCAGACCTTATTCTTTTAAAAAACTGGAAAAAGCAGGAAAAATTGGCTGGGTAAATCCGATCATTGATATTTTAATGTCTGCCAACGCAGAAACAGTAGATTATCAGCTTGCACAGATGTTTCAGACGCTAGGCTTAAGAAATCAGAAGAATTATTACCGACTGAATCCATCGTTAAAAAATGCTTCTCCGGCAATGGACAATGTAAGACGTTCCAATATTGAAAATCTGATTCAGGCAGGATTAAGCTATATCGATGATAACCGGGAGATCCTGAACCAGATCGTTCAAAAGCTTATTAAAAATAAAATATAAGCTTATTAACTTATAATGATTCAAAATAAGGTTTTTAGCTTATATTTTAAGAATAAAAATCTATATACGTCAAGTTCTGTCGCTATTCAATATTATCTTTGGAGCATCAAAAGAATGAAAATAAAAGTCAAAAAATATTTTTAATACGACGAGTTTTGACGTTTTCTGAAACTATCTTTGAATCAACAAAATAACCAGGAAAACTATAGCCGAATACGCTTACTTTTCTACCACAATATCCTTTTAATTATTACTAATTATTCTTCAGTGATTTATTCCTGAACAGGATATCTATTTCCGATACTTACCTATTAGTTTGCTAGCAACTACTATATATGATCAACCTATTAATAACCTTAAAAATTTTAGAATTATGGCAAATTTAGTCCAGGAATTAAACAGTTTAGATTTCAGTGTGTACATCGGAGGCCCTATGCAGGCTGCTATCAAAGCTCAGCACGAGGCTTCAATGTCTCAGGTGAACTTCATTAAAGAAGTGGGTTTTGAAGGAACCGGAGCTACCTCAAAGCTCAGATATGTAGATTTTGTCTACAAAAAGACAGTCCCTAACCCGGTTCAGGGGAACGAAACCCCCGTACAGTCACAGGTTACCCTGAGTGTTCCATTGCTTTCAATGCTTACTATTCCGGCATTAAGAATTGATGAAATGACCATTGATTTTAATGCGAAACTAAACTCGGTAGAAACACAGAATATTTCAACAGAGTTTCAGGGAAGTGCTTCTTTAAGTGCGAAGTTCTGGAAAGTGAAGTTCAATGCTTCTGCTTCTTACAAGAAAACCAATTCGAGTACTTCCACCACAGAAAAAACATATACTCTTGGGGTACATGTAAAAGCTGTGAATGATGAATTGCCGGCAGGTCTTGCAAGAATCATGGATATGCTTGAAGATGCTATTGTAGCCAATTCAGCACCGGTAACCCCTTAACATTTTACTTTGGGTGGCTGCTCCGGCAGCCATTCATTTTAAACAATTTTACCTCATTAAAAAACTTATTATGCCAAAATTAAGAGAATACCTCGGAGGCATCGTCTCTGAGATTGCTGCAGCCAGAAAAATGACAGACCTGCAAACCGTACAAATGGCTAAAGAATATGCCCAGGATGATTTGCTAAAACATTTCTCAATTCCGAGAATGAAAGTCGGCACTGTGGATCTTACCATTCCCTTCGCCACGGGAGGAAGCTCTCCAAAGATGATTTTCAGAGATTTTATTTATGATGAAATTATTACTGTTGCGAAGACAGATTATAATCCTTCAGACCTAAAAAGTGATCAGAGCCTAAAAGATTTTCTCATTAAACAGGAGCCTACCTATTATGAGATCCTTACAAAAATTAAAGAAGAGAACACTCCTTCACTAACATCGGATCAGATTGAATACCTTACCCCTATTCCTAAGACTGTTTTAGAGTTTTGTAAGTCGCTGCCCAATATAAGCTGGAAAAATACAAATGCTGATATCCTCTATAAAAGTGTTTCCAATAGAGTGATCGCTGAAACAAAAAAGATCGTGGAAAAAATTGAAGACCAGGAAATTATTGTTGAAGCCAGTAAACTAATGGAGCTTGATGTCAAATGTTTGATTTTTGCCAAAATGAGCGTCAGCGAAGCCGGAATGGAATGGTCCAGATACGAAGATATCAATGGAAACATCATAGAAACTTTAATCCCGGAATAACGTATGAAAAAATCACAATTTATTTTGGTTTCCCAGCTCAAGGAACAGCTTCAGAGCTTTCCAGCAATTGTTTCTTCTTTGGAAAGTAAAAATCCACTATTTGTAGAAAAGACCCTGAATTGGCTGAAATCCGTGGAAGACATTCTTTCGACCAATACCATCAGTGAGGTTTCAGAGATTGCCGGTTTCAGGAGTAAAATTCTGGCAGGAAAAATAAGTGATGAAAGAGGGTTTAATGCTAAAAAAAATCAATTAAAAATTACAGCCAATCTTCTTTATGATGCCCAGAACTGTATTCTTAATGTTTTGTTGCCCCATGAAAGAAAAATGAACGACTGCAGAGATATCACCAAACAGCTATTAGCTTTGACGGCACAAACAAAAAGCCTGATGTATACTCCTGAAATTAAATTTGAAGATTTTATTCAAAAGATTTGGTGGTATATTTTGTCTGATGCTCAATTACAACCGGGAGGTGTAAAACTCAAGTCGATGCTTTCTGAAATGGATATTATAATGTTGATGGCCGATGAAATAGAAATCAAAGATTTTTCTTAGAAAGAAAAAAATTAAGATTATTTAAAAATTATTTTAAACACGTCAAGTTTTGTCGCCTTCCGCCACTACTTTTGAAACAGAAACAAAGTCAAAAAGCAAACACTTTAACTTCTCATATAATGGAAACAACCTATCACAAAACAGATGCTCTTTTTACTGAAATCCCCTACACGATTGAATGGGGAGATATTGAAAATGCAGAAATGGATTACGACAACTATCTTGACGACATTGACAACTATTTTATGAAGGATCTTCAGGAAACTTCTATTGAGGAGGAAATTTTATAATGATACTTAAAATACAGATTTCCGTGCTATCATTACACCCCTAAAAACTAATAACCATTTCACGATCTTCATATCCCTTTGAATTCACCATTCACAAAAAGTAAGCTAGCCGGAACTGTATTTAAAACCACTTCAAAAGAAGTGGTTTTTATGATAAAATAAATCTTTAAAAATAAAATACGACACGTTTTGTCGCATTAAGCCCATATATTTGTCGTATAAAATTAAATCATGAAAAAAGATTTTTATCTTACAAGATATGCCCTCATTATAAAAAGACTGGAAAGCTCTCCGGCTACCTATTCGCAGCTGGAAGACTATCTTTTAAATTCCTTTGAATTTCAGGATGCAGGAATTAAGAGCTACTCTATCCGTACCTTGCAAAGGGATATCCGTGAGATTTCTGATCTTTTCAACCTTTCCATTCACAACAAGAAAAAGGGAGACAACCGATATTATATTGAAAGTCGCCCCATTATGGAAGTGGATGAATACAATCAAAAGCTTTTAGAATCATTTCAGGTAAGTAATGCCCTGAATCTCCACCCTGACTTTTCAAACTTTATCTTTTTTGAAAGTCGCAAACCGACGGGAGTAGAACATTTTTATGACCTGTTCTTTGCGATCCGAAATAAAAGAGTGGTTACATTTGAACATTATAATTATAAAAATAAGCTGATGACTTCCCGTAAAGTTCATCCATTAGCTTTAAAAGAATCAAAAGACCGATGGTATCTTATTGCAATTGACACCAAAGACAAACTATTAAAATCCTTTGGATTGGATAGAATCAACTATCTGGATGTGGATAAAAACAAGTTTCGTGAGAAATACAATTATAATTTCAGGGAACATTTCAAAAACGCATTTGGGGTCATGAACCTGACGGAACAAAAGCCTGAAAAAATTGCATTAAAGTGTAGCCGTCATCAGGGCGAATATATCAGAAGTTTCCCTCTTCACCAATCGCAAAGCGAAACGAAAGAAACCCCGGAAGAAATTTATTTTGAGTTCTTTTTACACCCAACCTACGACTTCATGCAGGAAATCCTGTCCTACGGAAAAGAGGTTACCGTTCTGGAACCTAAAGGTTTAGTTGATGACATCAGAACTCATCTTCAGGAGTCGTTGAGTCATTATCTTGAAAGCAAATAAGAGTAGCAAAAGTCTATATTTTTAAGTATATTTACAAAAATATACCTTAGTGAAAGCGCTATTTATTTGTCTCTGTTCCATCATTTCTTCATTTTGTTTTTCTCAGCAGAAAGAAGAATTCAGGCTTGTAAAAAACTATTACAACCAGCACAGAAGCATGTTAAATAATGAGTTCAAGAAAAAATTTGATGCAGAATCCAATACTTTTAAAAAGGCGACCATCAAGGGAGATTTTATCTATTTCATGAAAAAAATGGATAGTATTGAAAATACGGCATTAATCGGAGCTTTATTAAAAGTAAGAAACCTAGAAGATCTTCAGTCCATAAAAAGAGAACCGTATACAGGACCTTCCGTTGTAGAGTCAGCACCCAATTATCCGGGAGGAATCAACACACTGAGACAGGAAGTTGCGGATCTGCTGTATGTGAACGGGGTTAATTCTGAAGTAAAAACAGTAAAAACAAGTGTTGCCTTTATTGTAGAAAAAGACGGAAGTATAACGAATGTGCATGCCAAGGGAGATAACTTTACGTTTAACCGGCAGGCAGAGATTGCCTTGTATTCCATTTCAGAAAAATTTACTCCGGCTCTGGCTAAGGGAGATCCGGCAAGATTTCAATTTAATTTACCTTTAACCTTAACAATGGCAGAATAAATGTTTACTGATGAATACTATATGAAAATGGCTCTACAGGAAGCAGAGGCTGCCTTGGAAAAAGATGAAGTTCCCATCGGTTGTGTTGTGGTTTCCAATAATCGCATTATTGCCAGAGCTCATAATCTCACTGAAACGTTAAATGATGTTACTGCCCATGCAGAAATGCAGGCTATCACATCTGCCGCCAATTTTCTGGGAGGTAAATACTTAAAAGACTGTACGCTTTATGTAACCATGGAACCTTGTGTGATGTGCTCCGGCGCGCTTTCCTGGTCACAAATATCGAAAGTTGTTATTGGAGCCAGAGATGAGCAAAGAGGTTTTATTAACAAACATCTTTCTTTGCATCCGAAAACAGAGGTTGTTACGGGTATTATGGAAGCAGAATGCTCTTCTATCGTTAAAAATTTCTTTAAGTCAAAAAGATAGTTTTAAGACGTTGAAAATAATCAGAAATAAAAAATCAGAGAAACATTTCCACGTTCTCTGATTTTTGTTTTTATTAAAGGCTCTTATGAAAACCCGAATTAATTTCTGTCTTTAAAAATAGAATAGAAAGCAACATCAAGATATTCTCCGTCCTTTTTTACTTCCTGTTTTAAAATAGCTTCCTGTTCCATCCCTATTTTCTCCATTATTTTCCCTGAAGCCGGATTATGCAGAAAATGGGTGGCAAAAATTTTATTATAGTGTAAATCCTTAAATCCAAAATGTACAATAGCTTTCGCTGCTTCGGTTACATATCCTTTATTCCAGTGAGGAATTCCTATCCAGTATCCCAGCTCAGCTTTATCATCCTCCCGATCGTGAAGACCAATAGCCCCTATAAGCTGACCCTCCTTATTTCTGATAGCAAAAGTATACCCGGAATTACTTTCAAAAGCTTCCTTAGCCATTCTCAGCCAGAATACCGCATCACTTTCCGTGTAAGGATAAGGAATATTCGATGTAAGATCAGAATAGATTCTATGTTGCAGATATTCAACAATAAAGGGAATATCTTTTTCCTCCAATTGGGATAGAATAAGTCTTTCTGTTTTTAATATGGGGAATTTTTCCATTTTTGTTTACATTAAAAGTGAGAATGCAAGGTTGAGATATATGATTTTATTCCAAAATATTTCCTGAAAACTTTATAGATCTTTTCCCAGAAAATAAAGCCCTTTCAGGGTATGAAGCCTGTCCATCACATGGATTTTATCTGTTAAAGGCTTATAAACATGCGAAACCCCGCCGGTTGCCACCACAAAACAGTCATCATTCACTTCTTCGTTGATGCGGTTGACAAAACCTTCTACCATTCCAAGGAAGCCGTATACCATGCCGCTCTGCATACAGGTTACCGTATCCAGTCCAAGAACAGATTTAGGTTTTTTAAGCTCAATATCCGGTAGTTGAGCTGTTTGATGAATCAGAGAGTTTAAGGAAGTAACAATTCCCGGAGCAATAATAACTCCTAATGTTTCCCCCGTTTCCGCTACACAGCTTGCGGTAAGTGCCGTTCCAAAGTCAATAACAATTTTTTTCCTGTCCGGATACAGATTATGGGCAGCCACAAGATTGGCATAAATATCGGTTCCCATCTGCTTGGATTTTGCCTGTACTCCTGACGGCGTAGTTCTGTCAACAATGACAGGAGTCACCCCATGAATCTTTTTGATCCCTGAGCTCATCACTTTGGTAAGCTGCGGAACCACGGATCCTATGATTACTTTGTCAATTTCTTTAGGCTCAATTTTATAGGTCTGATAAAGCATCAGCATCTGTACATACAGTTCATCTGCGGTTCTGTAAGGCTTGGTATTGATCACCCAAGAAATATCGCAATTGTCTCCGTTAAAAAGACCAAATCTGATATTGCTGTTCCCTACGTTTATTACAATTGAATTCATTTATATTTTAACAGGCTATGATTTGAAAAAATTTTCCTCCCAAATTTATAAAAAAATAAAAGGAGTACTTTCAAATACTCCTTTTATCTATATGTTTATCGTTTTATTTTACCTCAACAAAGTTGTCCGCCATATTCACATCTGCAATTCTCTGGCTGAAATCAATTCCCAACACAGACAATTCGGCTTTTGTATAAGGAACCGTTACAGTATATTCTTTCTGCGTCCAAGGCCAGTAAGGCATTGTTTTAAACTCCCCGTAAGCATCTTTTGCTTTCCAGGTATGGGTCATATTCAATGGAATCTGATAGGTAACTACTTTCTTATCTTTAGTCATCACACTGAAATCAATAGGCATAGGAACCTGTCCGTTATTCACTAAAGTGATGGTGGTAGATTTCGCATCGTACTTCACATCTTTAATCCCGTAATCAATGGTTTTTGTAGTGTTAATCCAATAATTGTGGAACCATTTCAGATCCATTCCGGAAACTTTTTGGGCAATATGAAGGAAATCTCTGTCTGAAGGGTGTTTCATGCTCCATTGATCATAATATTGTTTCAGTGTTTCAGCAAGATTCTGCTCTCCCATAATATAGCCTAGTTGTACCAGGTACAATTCTCCTTTTACATAGGAAGCATAGGTATAAGCAGTTCCATTATCATGATGATCACCTAACCATACGGCTGGCTCTTCAATTCCTTTTTTAACAAAATTTCTGTAAGCATCCAATCTTTCAACAAAGGGATTTGGCAATTGTTCCGGGAACAACTGGTGCATAGTATATCCTTCTGCATAGCTTGTAAAACCTTCATCCATCCATGGACGTACAGATTCATTGGTGGCCAGCATCTGCTGATACCACGAGTGGGATCCTTCGTGAGCCATTAAGCCCATCAGATCTTTAATATTTTTCGCTTCCCCTAAAATCATGGTACACATTCCGTATTCCATACCGCCATCACCTCCCTGAATGAAGGCATAAGTTGGATATACATATTTTCCGAAGTGAGTATTCATGATCTGGAAATATTTCGTGATATAAGGCTGAGCTTCACCCCAGGCTTTTGTTTTATCATTTTTCTGGTATACCAGATATACTTTAGGTCCCTCAGGAACGTTGAAACTTTCTACAGAATAGTCTCTGTCTGCACTCCAGGCAAAATCAAGAATATTTTTTGCGGTCCATCTCCACGTTGCCTTCTTATCTTTCTCTGCTTTTATTTTAGCATTGGCATCATACCCTTTTACATCTGCCGGGTTCTCAAGAATACCGCCGGCTCCCACAACATAATCTTTGTTGATCTTGATATTCACATCAAAATCTGAGAACGGTGCATGAAACTCTCTTCCCAGATAATCAAAAGTTGCCCAACCATCATAATCGTATTCTGCAATTTTAGGATACCATTGTGTCATGGTCATATCAACCCCTTCTCTGTTGTTTCTTCCACTTCTTCTGATCTGCTGAGGTATTACAGCATCCCAATCCATCGTAAACGTAGTGGTGGAATTTGGCTTAATAGACTCTGCCAGATATACTTTCATAATGGTTTCCTGCACTTCAAACTTCAGGTCTTTACCATTTTGCTTAATCCAGTGAATATTTTGTGCCCCTTCCTGATCTTTCGGAATGGCAGATAACGTTGAGACCCCATTTTTCTGCAACCTTCCGTCACCATTTTTTCCTTGAGAAGACACTCTCTGATCCATCATTGAATTGGGTTTAAAAGCATTCCAATACAAATGGAAATACACCACATTCAACTCATCAGGTGAGTTATTGGTGTATTCTAAAGTCTGTTTTCCCTGGTAGGTAAATTTTTCAGCATTGACATCAATATCCATCTTGTACTTCGCAGCCTGCTGATAATAAGCTCCTTGCTGAGCCTGAAATTGTGAAATGATAAACGCAAAAATGATTGCAGCCGATTTTCTCATTTAAAATTTTATTTTTTTTAAAGGTAGGTAATTTAAACAAGACCTTCAAATTAGAGTTATTTGAAGATTTCATTCTGTTTATTATGGGTTTAGATGGACTTTTTTTAAAATTGTTAAAAGTGATTTTTAGTTCATTTGAAATAAATAAACCTTTAGCTTTTCAATAATTTTTTAATGAGGGTAATTTGTCCTAAGTGGTAATAACAATGTTCAATCATCCCGTCAATATTCCTTTGATAGGTTCCGTATTTTTCATCTACGAAAACCTCATCCATTTTAGAATCCGGCATTTGATCCAATAAGTCTGCGAACTTTTCAGCGTCATTCCACAGTTTATCCAACAGGGCTTCCCATTGTTCCCGGGATTCTATAGGGGGAAGATCAAAGCTGTACTGATCTCGGATTTCCAAATCGCCACCTTCAAAAACATTGTTCAGCCCTGCGATATAATAATCGATGTGAAAAGTAAGCATGGCAATCGTATTTAAAGATCCTATTTTTTCTGTCGCCTGCTCCCAGGTCACATCAGATAACTGATCTTTAAAATTGGTATTGGCGATCCAGAGACCATCCAGCAAAACTTCTCTGAATCTTTTTGATAATTGGGAAACGGAGTTCATTGACATATTTTTTTCTTTTCTAAGATACACAATCCTTGTCAAGGTTTAAAACCTTCAAGGAGTACAAAAAAAACAAAAACCTCAGATGAATCATCACGTGAGGCTTGTATTTTAAATAGAAATTAAGACTATTTTTTAGCAGAAATTTCTTTCTTTCCACTTCTTAAAATCTTTTCAAGGATTCTTAAGGTAATCAAATAAGTAGGCTTTACTCCCGTTAGTCCCAAACCACCTGAAGAAAGTGTACTTCCTGTTTCCAGAGGGTTATCCGAAGCGTAATAGGCATACATTACAAATAAATCCGGTGAAATATGATGTCTTATTTTAGAAGCCACCTGAATAGCTTTCTGATAATGTGCTCCTTCCATTTCAAGACCGATAGCCTTCCACGAAGTGTTCATAAAATAGGATAAGATATCTCTGTTTTGCAGTGAAGTTCCCAATACGGTAATCATTGGTCCTTCAAAAGCTTTTAATTCGTCATCCTTGAAGTCATCAAGCTTTAAAGCATTTTCAAATGGATAGTTATCTGCTGTTCCTTCAAAAATATGAGAGGTAGGAATCATGATATCTCCTTTTTCTCCGGTAAGAATTCCCGCTTTTCCCATGATAGAAACAGATTTCACTTTCATCATGTATACCTCTCCTTTATGTTCAAAAGGTCTTAAAAGCTCATCCATTACCTCAAATGCCTGCTCTCCGAAAGCATAGTCAAATACCAGCACTACATCATCGCCACCAAATTTAGCGTCCGCAAATGGAGTATTCTTTAAATCCGTTTTACTAAGGTCAATAATCTGAACATCAATATTACTTCCACTCTTATCAGCAATATGGATCATTCCTTCATCCAAAGCATATTTTAATACTTTATCACGAAGTTCTTTTTTGTTCGAAATATCCTCATATAATTTGTAGTCTACCTCATGATGCTGTTTCTTTTTAAGAGCATCATTGGCATACAGCATATTTTTTACGGAGTGCATATTGGCAGAGATAATATGCAGAGGACGCATATGAAGATTATTATCAAACAGTACTTCTTTCACTTTATTGGCCCATTTCTCACCAAAATAGTGATGTCCTACTCTTTCTTTTAATATAGCACTGAAATGGATTTCTCTCTCTCTTGATCCTTTAGCATCTTCAAGACTTACTTTTCCTAAGTTGTAAATAATTTTAAATAAACGGTCAGGATTCTGATCATCACCAAAAGTATTATAAGCTCTTAATGTTTCATCAAAAGATCTTCCGATTAAAGATGAAAGATGAATAAGCGCCACCTCTTTTTCTCTTCTGCTGAATTTTTTCTCCCCTTTCACGACTTCTTCAATAATCTTAAAGGCACGTGTCGGTTTCCAGTTTTCATCCTGAATGAAAGCCAGATTACGGATTTTATCCGCTTCTATAAATAAAAAGGTAAGGTGGGTAAGAATGTCATAAATTTCAGAACGGCCCAAAAGAACCTCAATATTCATCTGGTGCTCGTCTATTCTATAACAGTTTCTTCTTCTTTTCTTCGGAACAATAGGTTCGAAACTTCCTTTATCAAACCCTTCATCTGATGTAAGATGAATAAAAGCACATTCTTCAATCCCTTCCGGAAGCCTGTCTAAAACATACATCAACCCGTCAAGTTCCAATTTATTCGGAATATTCATGGTTCCGTAAATTTCCGGATTGATGGTTTTTAACAAACTTCTGATACTTTCTCCTGAAACACCCCCCGGCTTGAAAAATCCTCTATAAAATAAATGTCTCATAGAGATGTATAGTCTTTCAATAGCCTCTGTTGTTTCTCTTGCTCTAGAATTTGTCATAAAATAAATTTCACACAAATATACAAAATCTTTGCCCATTTTATTTTAACTATCTTTTAATAAGTAGCTTAATCCGATGGGAATTTCTGGAATTTAATGTAAATTAGACAATATATATTCTGCTGATACCATTTCAATCCAAACTTGGCTCAAATAATGGTAATTTCCGTTTAAATCTCCGACCACCCCTGTTAAAAAAACGCCAAACAATTGTTTAAATTATATAAATTTTCAAAACACCCCTAAAAATTTTAGGGTCAAAATGATTTCAATTCATTTTTTTTGTAAATTTGCCCTATCAAAATAAACCCAATATGTCAACCTTAAGATTCAAAGCATTAGAAACACTACCATTTAAGGATTTCAGAAAAGACAACTCTGTTGAGGTCCCTGCAAAATTATCAGAACTATTCTGTACGAATGTTTTCTCAGAAGAAACCATGAGAGAATATTTAACGAAGGAAGCATTTGGCTCCATCATGGACGCCATTAAAAAAGGAACTAAAATCCAGAGACACATTGCAGATCAGGTAGCTGTAGCGATGAAAGACTGGGCAATGAGCAAAGGTGTAACTCACTACACACACTGGTTTCAGCCTTTAACAGGAACGACAGCAGAAAAACACGATTCTTTCTTCACTCCTATTGAAGGAGGTAGAGCCATTGAAAGATTCAGCGGAAATATGTTGATCCAACAGGAACCGGATGCATCTTCTTTCCCTAACGGAGGAATCAGAAATACCTTCGAAGCAAGAGGATATACGGCATGGGATCCTACATCTCCGGCTTTTATTATGGGAACTACATTATGTATTCCATCAATCTTTATCTCTTATACAGGAGAAACTCTTGACTACAAAGCGCCTTTATTAAGAGCTTTGAATGCGGTAGACGAAGCTGCAACAAGCGTAATGCAGTATTTTGATAAAAATGTAACAAAAGTAACTCCTACCCTGGGTTGGGAGCAAGAATATTTCCTTGTTGATTCTGCATTGTATCAATCACGTCCGGATCTTGTATTGACAGGTAAAACACTGTTAGGACACTCTCCGGCAAAAGGACAGCAATTA
Source organism: Zea luxurians (assembly GCA_029449295.1). Classification (NCBI taxonomy): domain Eukaryota; kingdom Viridiplantae; phylum Streptophyta; class Magnoliopsida; order Poales; family Poaceae; genus Zea; species Zea luxurians. The sequence goes on along the minus strand of JAOPSE010000948.1, from coordinate 108,215 downwards.
GATGACCATTATTTCGGTTCAATTCCTACAAGAGTAATGAACTTCATGAAAGAATTGGAAATCGAATGTATGAAATTGGGGATTCCTGCTACAACAAGACATAACGAGGTAGCACCGAACCAATTCGAGCTTGCACCTATGTTCGAAGAAGTGAATGTTGCAGTAGACCACAACTCTTTGTTGATGGATATCATGGCAAGAGTAGCGCACAAACACCACTTCCACATCTTATTCCATGAAAAGCCTTTCGCAGGAGTAAACGGAAGCGGAAAGCACAACAACTGGTCTTTAGCAACTGATACCGGAGAAAACTTATTAAGCCCGGGAAAAAATCCTAAGAAAAACTTACAGTTCTTAACATTCTTCGTGAACACCATTAAAGCTGTACATGAATATGCTGACCTTTTAAGAGCAAGTATCGCATCTGCAAGCAACGACCACAGACTTGGAGCAAATGAAGCACCACCGGCGATTATTTCCGTATTTATCGGAAGTCAATTGTTCAGTGTATTGGAAGAACTTGAAAAAGTAACCAACGGAAAATTATCTCCGGAGGAAAAAACAGAATTAAAATTAAACGTTGTTGGAAAAATTCCTGAGATCTTATTAGATAATACGGATAGAAACAGAACTTCTCCATTTGCATTTACAGGAAATAAATTTGAGATCAGAGCCGTAGGATCTTCTGCAAACTGTGCAGAATCTATGACGGTAATGAATACAATCGCCGCAAAACAGCTTAATGATTTCAAAAAAGAAGTAGATACTCTTATCGAAGGAGGATTGAAAAAAGACGAAGCGATCTTTAATGTATTGAGAGAATACATCAAACAATCTAAGAGCATCATGTTTGAAGGAGATGGATACTCTGATGACTGGGCGAAAGAAGCTAAGAAAAGAGGATTAAACAACCTTAAAACTACTCCGGAAGCTCTTAAGCAGGAAATGGATAAGAAATTCCTGGACCTTTATGAGGAGATGGGAATTTTCAACCACAGAGAAGTTGAAGCAAGAAACGAAATCAAATTAGAAAAATATTCTACAGTTATTGATATTGAGGCAAGAGTTTTAAGTGACATCGCAAGAAACCACATCATTCCTTCTGCTTTAAATTATCAGAACAGATTGATTGAAAACGTAAAAGGTCTTAAAGAAATCTTTGGAGATAAAGAATTCAAGCCTTTGGCAAAAGAACAAATGAGCCTGATCACTGATATTTCTGAAAATGTTTCTAAAATTAAATTAGGCGTTGAAGGACTTATTAAAGCAAGAGAAGCGGCAAGAAGTGTATCCAACAGCCAAAAGCAGGCAGAAGATTATTGTAACAAAGTAAAACCGCTATTCGATGGAATCAGAGAAGCTTCTGATGCTTTGGAAATGATGGTTGATGATGAACTTTGGCCAATGACAAAATACAGAGAAATGTTGTTCACCAAATAACAACTGTATAGTTCCATATTAGTTTAAATTCCCCGGTTTTTCCGGGGAATTTTTTATTTCTGCCCTCAGACTCCGTCCTATTTTTGTTAAGATTTTACTTTTTGGTCATCATAAAATTAAATCTCATTTACATTGTAGACCTAAAGAAGACATATCATTTCAAACCAAAAACAAAACAAGCCTCAAACCCCTACTAACAAACACTTTACCAGGTATTTGTTTTATTTTTTTAACAATCCTGAAAATTAGAGTTTTAAATTTCAAAACCTTATTTATAGAAGAAAATCGATAGATTTTGTTAAAGAATCTTAATAAAAAAAACCGCATACTTGCCAAAAAATGGCTGTTGCGGTTTATTTTCTTTTAACATACGTAAACAATATGTTAAAATGTGTTAAAATAAGATCCTGACAATAATCATATCAGGGGTCTTTTAATCGGAATCTCTACTTTTGTAATGCTTTTGAAAATAAATATTCCTTTTAACACGGATAATCAAATATATATGAAGAAAAGAGTTTTGTTTTATTTAGTTGCTATAGTTACTACAGTGTCAATGCAATCGTGTGCTACTAATTATGTAGTTTCAAAACCAGCAACTTACACTAAAGAATACAAAACAGATGCCAAACTAGCTTCTATTGATAACAAAAAAATGGAGCAGGATAAGCAGAAATTGATTGACTCTTTTCTTGCTGAAAAAGCGGCATCTATAGCTAATGCTAAGAAGGCGATTAAAAATTCTGAGATTGCTAAAGCTATCAAACATAATAAAACGATTGACGGTATCCTTACTGAAGCTGAAACATACCTGGGGACTCCTTACAGATACGGAGGAACAACAAGAAACGGTATAGATTGTTCAGCTTTTGTTCTTTCTGTATTCGGAGCTGCTGCAGGACTTAGCTTACCAAGAGTAGCTGCTTCTCAGGCTCAGGAAGGAGAAAGAATTGAAAAAGGAAGCCTACAGAAAGGAGATTTGATCTTCTTTTCTCATGGAAGAAGAATTTCTCACGTAGGTATTGTAGAAAGTGTTACTGAAGAAGGTGAGGTAAAATTTATCCACGCAGCAACATCAAAAGGAGTAATGATCTCTTCACTGAATGATTCTTATTGGGGACCTAAGTTCAGATTTGCCAAAAGAGTGATCAACGAAGACGGAGAATCTTATAACAACTTAGCAGCGATTACTCCAGCTACACCCGCAAATTTTTAATTTTATAAATAATTGATTTAAATAATGAAGCCATCAGTTTTTGATGGCTTTTTTATGGACTCTACTGTAGTTTTCAGACTATACAAGTTTCAGGTATAAAGATATTTTATACACCAGATAGATCCATAGAAGAAAATCCTATGTTTCTATGTGGTAAAAAAATAAATCACTACGCCAACATAGGCTATTGTTATTCTTAATTTCTGTCAATCTCTATGTCGAGCTTATCTAACAGGCCATGTATTTCAGAAAGTGAAAATTTAGCCTTTTTCAGCCTGTTTAAGACCGGATCTATAGAATAGTTGAATGAAGTCCTCAAATCTGCTTTTTCAAGGTTTGTATTATCAAAGATAGCGCCTGACAAATCACAGCCTTTAAGCACTGCATTTGAAAGATCACATTCTGTAAAATCAACTTCGGTCATTCTAGAGTTTTCGAAAATGGTTTTCTTAATATTGGTTTGATAAAAGATGGAATTATTAAGCAGACATCCGTCAAACCTAAAAGACATTCCAAAGCTGTTGCAGTCATTAAACTGAAGGCCAAACATTTTGCATTCCTTAAATATCACCTCACGAAAAGCAGTATTCGTTAGCTTGGCCATGCTGAGGTTGCACCCAACGAACTCACAGTCAATAAAACTAAACCCTGAAAGGTTTACATATTCAAAATTGCAGTTGCTGAAAGTACAGTTTTCATATTCTCCTTTTTCCAGTGCATGTTTTGAAAAGTCAGTATTATTATAATTTGAATCTGAAATATATGCTTCTCTCATAGGATAGACTAATGTATGGAAACGATTATATTTCCACGGATTTTATTAAAGAAAATAGAGTGATGAGTTCTTGGATTAAACCAGTAAGTTACACCAAACTATTTTTATCAGAATAATTAAGCTTAAAGAAAATAAAGGTCATCATGGAAAATGCCAATAAAGAACTTCCCCCGTAGCTGAAGTACGGTAAAGGAATACCTACTGTCGGAAAAAGCCCCATAACCATTCCTAAATTGATAGAAAAGTGCATCAGTAAGATCGAAGCAAAGCAATATCCAAATACACGGTTAAATGTTGATTTCTGTTTCTCAGCAAGGTAATAGATTCTACCAATGTATACCATATAAGCCAATACCAGCAGTGCACTCCCTACAAATCCCCACTCCTCTCCTACGGCACAGAAAATGTAGTCGGTTTGTTGCTCAGGTACAAATTTTCCTTGGGTAACAGATCCTTCACGGTATCCTTTTCCCCAGATACCCCCTGATCCGATAGCCGTTTTAGAATATAATAAGTTGTATCCTGAAGTATCTCTAAACGCTTTTTCTCCTTTGTAAAGAACTTCGATTCTTTCTCTCTGGTGCTTAGGAAGTTTTTCCAGGATGTAAGGAGAACCAAAAGCTAAACCACATAAGATAAGAATAGATCCTGCAATTCCTGAAATCGTTATCACGTCCCAGGACATTCTGTGGTAATTCATTGCGATTAAAACCCCGGCAATTAATACCACTGCACCCGCAACATATATTGGAGGAATTGCTAAAGAAATAAGGAAAACCGCAGCAAAAATAAACCCGAGTCCAAATAAAAACCCGCTTAACCCTTCTCTGTATAAGGCAATAAAAAAGGCAATAAATACAAGCATAGACCCTACATCGGGAATAGCAAGAACCACTACTGCCGGAACTCCGATGATAGCCAGTGCTGTGAGCAGTGACTTTCTATTTTTAAGATTAAAATCCGGTCCGGAAACATAGTTGGCGAGCATTAATGCTGTCCCTATTTTTGCAAATTCTACAGGCTGCATCGTAAAGCTTCCAAACTTATACCAGTTCTTTTGTCCCAATATCTCTTTACCAAAAGGAAAGAGCCCGATCAATAACAGAACACCACCAATATAAATGATTCCTGCCATATTCTCGAAGAACTTACTTCTACCTAAAAAGATAACCAATCCCACGACAAGAGAGATACAGAAAAACATAAATTGCTTTTCACCTAACTTCTGGTCAACACTGTAAATGTTTGCAATCGCAAAAATGCAAAGCAGGAAATACAGCCCAAGGCCCAGTTTATCTATTCCTTCAGTCCATTTCATTGCTTAACAGTTTTTTTAGGAGTGTTATTCTTTTTAGTTTCCTCTTCTATCTTCTTTTGGAGTTTGGCTTTTTGTTGCTTTATAAGCTCCAAACTATCTTTTATTCTTTTTTGTTTAATGGAATCAGGCTTGGGATCTTTATACAATCCTTTACGCTTCAAATCTGCCACCCATTGCCTTTTATATTCCGGCATAAAACTGGAGGTGATCATTTTTTTATAAAGATTTTCTCTCTTCAGATCACCGGTAATATATTTTTCAGCAATCACTGTACAAGCCGGACCTGCCCATGTAGCTCCAAATCCTGCATGTTCCATTACAGCAACCACCACAATTTTTGGTTTATCAGCAGGGGCAATCAGTACAAAGATAGAATTATCCTTTCCTTGTGGCACCTGTGCAGTACCTGTTTTAGCTAACTGGGTGAAATCATTGGACTTAAGCCCTCTTGCTGTTCCTCTTAACACTACAGCCTCCATTCCTTTTAAAACAGGTTCGAAATGCTTTGGATCAACCAAGGTTTGATGTTTAACTTTAAACCTTGGATCAGGATTTGGCTTTCCGTCAATTGCTTTTACGATATGAGGGGTATAATACCAGCCTTTGTTAGCAATAGCTGCCACATAATTGGCCAATTGAATAGGTGTTACCAAAACATCTCCCTGTCCCATCCCGTTATAGATAGCTCCGGTTGACATTTCATCCCAGTTTTTAAAATCCGTTCTCTGAGAGCCACTTGCTTTCATGATGGCTTTAAACCTTTTTTCATAAAAATCTCCCGAAGGAATTCTTCCTTTGGCTCCTACCGCAAAATCGTTATTTAGAAATTCTCCAACTCCAAAACTGCTCATGATCTTTTTCCACTCATCAACACCTTTTGAAGGATTTCCAGGATATTTCTTGATGATTGCAATAAATGCATAGGTAAAAAAGCAGTTACTGGAAACCTGAATGGAAGGAATAAGCGGATCTGCGCCACCATGGCCTTTAATTCTTTTCCCTTTATAGAAAAATCCGCCACCACAAGGGAAGACTGTCTTTTCGTCCATTACTCCCATTTGCATGGCCGCCAAAGCAGTCAACAATTTGAAAGTTGAACCGGGAGGATATCCCGCCTGTAAAGAACGGTCAAAAGTAGGTTTATTTTCATAAAGCGTGTCTTTCGACAACGCATATAAGTTTTTAGATTTATTAGGTCCGGTAAAGAGATTAGGATCAATATCCGGGCCGGTTGCCGCCACTAACACTTCCCCATTATTAGGATCTATCGCTACAACGGCACCGTGTTTATTGACCAGCATTTCTTCAGCAGTTCTCTGAAGATCATAATCAATAGTTAATGTAATATCTTTACCTGTAATAACATCTTTATCCAGGGATCCGTTTTTATACGAACCGATATTACGGAGTTTAATATCCTTCTGGATATATTTCATTCCTTTTACTCCACGAAGTTCTTTTTCATATGATTTTTCAACCCCTGTTTTGCCTATGAAATCTCCGGGTAAGTAGTAGATAGAATCTTTCTTAATTTCTCTTTCATTGACTTCACTCGTATATCCCAAAAGGTTACCGGAAGTAGATACCTCATACTGACGTTGAGGTCTTTGCACGATACTAAATGCCGGGTATTTAAAAATAATTTCCTGTACTCTGGCTATGTCTTCCCTGCTTAGATCTTTCAGGAAAGTCATTGGTGTAAGCTTAGAGTAGTATTTTTCTTTTTTAATTGTGTTGATCTTATTGATAAAGTCAACCTTATTGATCTTCATCAAACTGCAAAAGCCTAATGTATCAAAATCCGGTCTCATTAATGCCTGAGTAAAAGAGATCTCATAGGCAGGCTGGTTCCCTACCATGATTTTACCATTCCTATCAAAAATAACCCCTCGCTGAGGAATTACATATTCAATTTTAATGGATGTATTGGCAGCATTCAGCGCATATCGATCTGTGAACAACTGTAAATACGAAAGCCTCGCCACAAAAATTAAAGCGATAACAACAAGGACGGAAAAGATTTTTAAATAACGTGTGTTCAAACTTTTTGTTTGATTTTAAATATTAATGCGTAAATGACAATAAATATAAATGAAATTACACTAGTCACCAACACATTAAATAATATTTCAAAAAATCTGCTAAACTTAAAGAACTCAATATATTGGACCAAAAGCTGATGCAGAAAAATACTTGAAAATAAAAACAGCAAAAACTGCGCCCATTGAAGGGACTGAAAAGAGAAAAAATCCGTGGAGGTATCCGTAGATGTCCTGAATATCAATGTCCTGAAATAAGCAATCAAAGTAGTCGCAAAGGCATTGATCCCCCATGAATAAAGAAACCCGTCAATAGAAAGCCCTATCAGGAAACTTAAAGCCAGAAACTGGAATTTATTTCTAAAGAAAGGATAGAACATAACGAATACAGGATATAATACAGGAGTATATTTTCCAAAAAGAGTAATCCTGTTGAGTACAAATATTTGTAATGCAACAAGAAATATCATTATTAATATATCGGTAAATAAAGTCCTGCTAATCATTTTCTTTCTTTATTACAGATTGCAGTGTATCCTGAATCTTTTGCACTTCTGCTTTTTTAAGATTCTTCACTACAAATACTTTACTCAACGCTCCCATTTTTTCACTCAGCTCCACTGAGATATCCCAGAAACCTGTTTTATTATCTACAGAATATCCTGCGACCGTACCAATCATCACCCCTTTAGGGAAGATCGCAGACTTTCCGTCTGTAATAACGCTGTCCCCAATTTTTAAGGCTACATATTTCGGAATATCAGCAAGGTGCATAACACGGGAGTTGTCTCCGTTCCAGGTTAATGTTCCAAAATACCCCGAATTCTTCAGCGCGGCATTAATCCTGATTTTGTTGACACTCAATACTGATTGTACCAATGCGTAACTATCTGTGGAATTAATAACAATCCCCGCAATACCTCTTGGTGCCATTACCCCCATTTGAGGGAAAACACCATCTCTTCGGCCACGGTTGATTGTAAAATAGTTATTCCTTCTGTTGATGCTGTTGAATACAATTTCACCATCAACAAAAGTATAGATCTGACCCCCTCCTATAGTATCATGAACTTTTCTGAAAAGAGGATTTTTTGCTCCTTCTTTTCCATAAAGCTGAGTCATAAGAGCTTTATTCTGAACGACAAGATCTTCATTGATCTGTTTTAATTTAAGATAAGATACTCCTTCATCAATATAGCCCGAAATCCATGAATTCAATGCGGCAGTTTGTCCCGCAATCCATGATCTCTGCATTGCATTTCTGGAGAATATCAGAACCAAAGCAATAATTTGCAGGAATATAAAGAAGACGAAAAGAGTGTTCTTCGAAAATAATCTCAGCAAAAATCCCATTCAGATATATAGTCGTAAAAAGTTAAAATTATTTAATTAAGAAATTGAACTTATCCATATTCTTAAGGGCAATACCAGTTCCGCGAACAACAGCTCTCAACGGATCTTCAGCAACAAATACAGGAAGTCCTGTTTTCTTGTGAATTCTATCAGCAAGGCCTCTCAATAATGCACCTCCTCCTGCAAGATAAATACCTGTTTTATAAATATCTGCAGCCAATTCCGGTGGAGTAAGAGAAAGAGTTTCCATTACGGCATCTTCAATTCTGATAATTGATTTGTCCAATGCACGGGCAATCTCCTTATATCCTACCATAATTTCTTTTGGCTTACCGGTGATAAGGTCTCTACCTTGTACCGGGATATCTTCAATATCTACATCAAGATCCTCAACAGCAGAACCTACTTCAATTTTGATTCTTTCAGCTGTTCTTTCTCCGATATAAAGGTTATGGTGAGTTCTTAAGTAATAAGCAATATCATTGGTAAATACATCTCCTGCAATTTTCACAGATTTATCACATACGATACCTCCTAATGCTACCACAGCAATTTCCGTAGTACCACCACCTATATCAATGATCATATTTCCTTCAGGCTTCTGTACATCAATCCCAACTCCTATTGCAGCTGCCATTGGTTCATAAATAAGCCTTACCTCTTTTGCGTTTACTTTCTGAGCGGAATCTCTTACCGCTCTTTTTTCAACTTCAGTAATACCAGAAGGGATACAGATTACAATTCGTAATGCTGGTTGAATGAATTTACCTTTGATTCCAGGAATTTTTTTTATAAATTCCTTGATCATGTGCTCAGAAGCGTGGAAATCAGCAATAACACCATCTTTCAAAGGACGGATGGTTTTGATATCCTCGTGAGTTTTCCCTTGCATATGCTTGGCCTGTTCACCTACAGCTATGGGCTTACCCGAAGAACGTTCAATTGCGACAATTGAAGGTTGATCTATAACAATTTTATTATTGTGAATGATAAGGGTATTAGCTGTTCCCAGGTCTATCGCAATTTCTTGCGTAAACATATCAAATAAACTCATATTTTTCTTCTGATTTTAAGTTTACAAAGATATAAATTTAACACTACTAAAGAAATTTCCCACCAACTTAATTTGGTTAAAATTTTATTAAAATTTATAATTCTTTATTAACTTTTAGTTTAGGCATTTACAGAGTTTGAGTTCAACCAAAATTAATGGAGAGATGAAAGATTAAAATGCCAAAAAAAAATCATCGGGCTAAGAAGACAATCAAAAAGCCTGTAAACACTGTTCTTTTCTACTTATTTTTAATTTTCTCCAAATATTATTTCCTGCTCCATGCGAATATTTCATTCCTCTTTACATTCTTCATCACTTTTATAGTTTTTTACGATAATTATCATATACACTATCAGAAGATGGTTAATTAAAAAAAGCGTAAATTTGCGCTGCTTATGTTACAGTACTCCAACATCCATCAAACATCGAATTTTGCTGTACTTTCCATCAGCTATGAGAAAGCTGATGTGGAAACTAGAGGAAAGTTTGCCTTTTTTGACGAAAATATCAAAAATTTTGTTTCCCGGGTTCACCAAGAAGATCTGGGTGATGCTTTCGTAGTTTCCACCTGTAACAGGACCGAAATTTACACCACTTCTCCCAACTATTTACTGGTTGCAGAAGAATACTGCAAAACCATTGGAGTACATCTTACCGATTTTCTTCAGTTTGCCAATATTTTGACTAAAGAAGAAGCATTAATTCATCTTTTCAGAGTGGCAGCTGGTCTTGAAAGTCAGATTATCGGGGATTTTGAAATTATCGGTCAGATAAAAAAAGCATACAGCCGTTTTAAAAAAGAAAGACAAAACTCTAATCCTTATCTGGAAAGAGCAATCAATGCAGCCATTCAGATTTCAAAAAGAATCAAAAATGAAACGGGAATTTCTAATGGAGCGGCTTCAGTTTCTTATGCTGCGGTTCATTACATCTTAAACAGTCAGAAAAGAATTGCTGAAAAAAACATTCTTCTTCTGGGAGTAGGTGAAATTGGGCAGAATACGGTAGAGAATCTTGTAAAGCATGTCTATCAGCCCAAAATTAAAATTGCTAACAGAACCCAGGAGAAAGCAGAAAAAATTTCTCAGAAATATCATATTCCTCATGTTGATTATTCTGATTTTGACAAGGAATTAAAAAATACTGATATTCTGATTGTGGCAACGGGAGCAAAACATCCTATTATCAACCAATCTCATTTTCCCAACGGAAAAGAAACACTGGTCATAGATCTTTCCATTCCTCACAACGTTGAAAAAAATGTTACTGAAAATGAAAACGTAACATTAATAGATGTGGATGAGCTTTCAAAACAAATCCAGGAAACGATTCAACAGCGTGAAAGAGAAATTCCAAAAGCTGAAAAAATCATCAAGGAACTGATGAAAGACTTCCTTGAATGGGAAAAAAAGAGAAAACTTGCTCCTAATATTCATCATTTCAAAGCTGTTTTAAAGAATATGGAACGCAATGAAATGCACAATTTTTATAGAAAGAATAAATATATAAATATCACGGACATGGAACTTTCGGATAAAATGATCCAGAAAATCACCAACCGTTTTGCAAAATATATCATCGATAACCCTTTAAAAGCCGAAGAAATTAGTAAATTAATGCACGAAATATTAGTTGAACAACCAAACAACGAATTCAATGAAAAGCATTAGAATTGGAACCAGAAATTCCGCACTTGCACTTTGGCAGGCTAGGGAGGTTGCGAGGCACCTTCAGAACAACAATTATTTAACAGAGATTGTTCCTATCGTTTCTTCTGGCGATAAGAACCTCAATCAACCTTTATACTCTTTGGGAATTACCGGAGTTTTTACAAGGGATCTCGATATCGCATTATTAAATGATGAGATTGACATTGCCGTACACTCTTTAAAGGATGTTCCTACACAATTGCCTCAAAATATTGAGATGATTGCCTACCTTGAAAGAGATTTCCCTCAGGACATCCTGATCAGGAAAGAGTCGTCAAGAAACAAAGAGTTTCATGAGCTTAAACTGGCAACAAGCAGTTTGAGAAGAAGAGCATTTTGGCTAAGAAATTATCCTACCGCTGAATTTTCAGACATCCGCGGAAACATCCAGACAAGACTTCAGAAACTGGAGGACGGAGATTTTGATGCTACCATTTTATCATTAGCGGGAATCAAAAGAATGAAAATGGAAATTGATTATGAAATGCTTCCATTAATGATTTCTGCTCCTTCACAAGGAGTAATAGCTGTTGCCGGACACACCGACAAACCTGAGATCAACGAAATTTTACATCAGATCAACCACAAGCCCACCCAAATCTGCGTAGAAATTGAAAGACATTTTCTGAGCACCCTGGAAGGAGGCTGTACAGCACCTATCGGAGCTTTTGCAGAAATCATCGGAGATCAGATTCGTTTCAAAGCAGCACTATGTTCTTTGGATGGCAAAAACTGTATCGCTGTTGATGAAAGTTTCGAGTACAATTCCGAAGAGAACTTTGGAGAAAAGTTTGCGAAAATTGTTCTTGAAAACGGTGGAAAAGAATTAATGGCAGAAATCAAAAGCCAGATCTAGGATTTCTCTTTTCAATGAGGATCCTAAGTTTTACCTTTAATTTTCAAGAATTCTCTTTTTCAGTTGTAAATGTAAAAACATGAAAATCTTATTTACCAAAAATATAGACCCATCGATTATATCCAAAGAATTAGGAGAGGATATTCTGGTTGACTGTACCGAGGTAATAAAGACCAGGCCTATCATGATCAATCCTTTTGATCTGAAAAATTATTCTCTGATTTTTACGAGTGTAAATGGTGTGGCTTCATTTTTTAAAAATCTTTTTAAACCTAATGAAGATTTTACTGCAAAAAATTATAATAAAATTTATTGTGTAGGTGAAAAGACGAAAAGAGAATTAAGGAAACATGGTTTCGGAACATTTAAAGTGTTGAAAAACGCTGATTCTCTCTCCAGATTTATTATCGGAAACTGCCAGCACGAGCAATTTCTTCACTTCTGTGGTAATCTTGCCATCAATGTTCTGGACAAAGATCTTCCCTTACAAAATATCAAATACAAAAAAGTAACGGTATATAATACGGAGGAAATCAATCCTTTAATACCTGAAAAATATCATGCTGCAGTATTTTTTAGTCCAAGCGGAGTTCGTAGTTTTGCAAGGCGAAATTCTCTGGATGGCATGGCCTTGTTTTCGATTGGCGAAACCACTTCCGGAGAGTTGAGAAATTATACTCAGGAAAAGATTTTCACTTCTGAAGAAAATACCCTCAGTTCAATCTTTGAACTGATAAGAAGGGAAATCGGAAGTAGAATTTAGAATATTGTTTACCGAACCTGATCGGCACTTTAGTTTAATAGATTATGATTAAAAACGACCTATATTTAAAAGCACTTCGCGGAGAAACCGTTGAAAGACCTCCTGTCTGGATGATGAGGCAGGCTGGAAGATATCTGCCGGAATTCATTGCCTTAAGAGACAAATATGATTTCTTTACAAGATGTCAGACACCTGAACTAGCTGCTGAGATTACGATGCAGCCTATCCGCAGATTTCCTTTAGACGCAGCGATCCTGTTTTCTGATATTCTGGTAGTTCCACAAGCAATGGGAATTGATTTCAAAATGAAGGAATCCGTAGGCCCATGGTTGGATACTCCGATCAGAACAATGGAGCAGGTTCAGAATATTGAAACTCCGGATGTAAATGACACTTTAGGATACGTTTTTGATGCTATTGAATTGACTCTTCAGAAACTGGACAATGAAATTCCATTAATTGGTTTTGCCGGTTCTCCATGGACAATTCTTTGCTATTGTGTAGAAGGAAAAGGAAGTAAAGCTTTCGATATTGCAAAATCTTTCTGTTTCCAGCAGCCTGAAGCAGCTCACCTTCTACTTCAAAAAATTACAGATACTACTATTGCCTATTTAAAAAGAAAAGTAGAAAAAGGAGTTTCTGCCGTACAGGTATTTGATTCATGGGGAGGGATGCTTTCTCCGACAGATTATCAGGAATTCTCATGGCAATATATCAACCAGATTGTTGAAGCCCTAAGTCCTCTTACGCATGTAGTTGTATTTGGAAAAGGATGCTGGTTTGCTCTTGAAGACATGACCATGTCTAAAGCTTCTGCTCTTGGTGTAGACTGGACCATCAAGCCGGAATTTGCAAGAACATTAACCAACCACATGATGACATTGCAAGGAAACTTTGATCCTGCAAGACTTCATTCTACTCCGGAAACTATCAGGAAAATGGTTAACGAAATGATTAACCGTTTTGGAAAAGACAGATACATCGCCAACTTAGGACACGGTATTTTACCTAATGTTCCTGTTGAAAATGCAGAAGCATTTATCAGAGCGGTGGTAGACTGGAAACCTAACCTTTAAAACGATAATGTGGCGCCTTGTCAAGGTTTAAAACCTTGACAAGGCGCCACAAGCAAGATGCAGATGTGTTGAAGACTAAAAAGCAGCTAAATCAGCTGCTTTTTTTATTTTATCCTAACATTCTCCGTGCTTTCTTAACCCCTTCTACAAGAAGGTCAATTTCTTCAAAAGTGTTGTAAACTGCGAAACTGGCTCTTACAGTTCCTGCTATATTAAAGAAATCCATAATAGGTTGTGTACAATGATGTCCTGTTCTTACAGCAATGCCCATTTTATCCAGGATCATTCCTACGTCCGAAGATATTCCGACCCCTTCCAGATTGAAAGAAACAACCCCGGTTCTCTTTGCCTTTTCACCATATACTTTAAGACCCTCAATTTCCAAGAGCTGTCTTTGTGCATATTCCAGCAAGGCATTTTCATGACTCTGAATATTATTATGTCCAACTTTATTTATGAAATCAACTGCTGCACCTAATGCAATATTTCCTCCTACATTCGGTGTTCCCGCCTCATATTTAAAAGGAAGCCCCGCATACGTAGTTCCTTCAAATGAACAAGTAGCAATCATCTCTCCTCCTCCATGAAATGGCGGTAATGCTTCCAATATTTCTCTTTTACCATATAATATACCCGTCCCCATAGGAGCGTACATTTTATGTCCTGAAAAAACAAAGAAATCACAGTCAATCTTCTGAACATCAATATTGAAGTGAGGGGCAGATTGTGCACCATCAATCACGATGTAAGCATCTGTATGTTTTCTTGTTTTTGCTATAATTTCTTCAATTGGGTTCACAATTCCCAATGCGTTAGACACCTGATTGACAGAAACTACTTTTGTTTTTTCACTTAAGAACTGATCAAAATGATCCATTTGAAGAATACCATATTCATCAATAGGAATCACGCGAAGCTTAGCTCCTGTTCTTTCACACAGCATTTGCCATGGAACGATATTAGAATGGTGCTCCAGGTATGAAATAATGATCTCATCGTCTTTTTTTAATTTTTGTGTTAAAATATAAGCGATAAGATTGAGCCCTTCTGTGGTTCCTTTGGTAAAAATAACTTCAAAATCATGTTCAGCATTGATGAATTTCTGAATTTTTCTTCTTGAAAGTTCCATTTCTTCTGTTGCCAGCTGGCTCAAAGTATGAATTCCTCTGTGAACATTGGCATTAAGTTCTGTATAATATGCGTGACAGACTTCCAAAACCGAATTTGGCTTTTGAGATGTAGCTGCATTATCCAGATAAACCAGAGGTTTACCGTTCACTTCTCTGTCCAATATAGAAAACTGGCTTCTTATTTCCTGAATGTCAAACATTTATTTATTTTTTAAATTAAAAAGTTCTTATTTAGAACACTTCAAATTTACGGCTTTTTTTCCGAAAGGAAGCATCGGAAGGAATACTGATAGTTGTCAGCTCATAGAAATATTCGATGATGTATTGCGAAGAACGCTGATGAGAAGAAAATAAACGAGATCGCGAAGTTTTGATAATTTTTTTACTTTTTATCCTCTTCAACATGAAATAAAAAAACCTGCCAATATATTGACAGGTCTTATATTCTTTAAATAAGCAATACTTATTCTGCAGATTTTTCTTCTGTTGTTGGAACATCAGGAGATTGAGTAGCAACTTCTTCAGCTTCTTCTTCATCTTCATCATCCATTGCAGCAGCACCACCTTTCATTGCATTTCTAGACATCTTAACAGCTACTACAACTGCATTGTCCGGGTGCATGAAAGAATATCCTTCAGCTTTGATACCTCCTACATAAAGTTTGTTTCCGATTCTCAATGGAGTAACGTCAACAACGATTTCGTCTGGCAAGTTAGCAGGGATAGCTTTTACTTTCAATTTTCTGAAAGACTGACGTAAAACACCACCAGAAACAACACCTTTTGCACGTCCAGTAATTCTTACCGGAACTTCCATAACAACTGGCTTATCGTCAGCTAACTGATAGAAGTCAACGTGAAGAATTTTGTCAGTAATTGGGTGAAACTGAATATCCTGAAGAACTGCTGGAATAGTTTTTCCGTCAACTTCAATAGATACCGTGTGTGCTTCAGGAGTGTATACTAACCCTTTGAAAGCTCTCTCTTCAGCAGAGAAGTTTAAAGGTGCCTCACCTCCATAAACAACACAAGGAACTAATTCAGCATCACGTAAAGCTTTTGTAGACTTTTTGCCCACGCTTTCTCTTTTTGTACCTTGAATTGTAATAGATTTCATTTATAAAAAATTTAAAAAATTGTTCTTAATTTAATTTGCAAACTATTTAAAATCAATTAAATAACAAATTTACTACTAATTGATTTGTGCTCATGAACCATTGTCATAACGTCCGCAAATAACGGGGCGCAAGATAGCACTTTTATTTTAGATGACAAATTATTTTTAACAGGAATTGAGTCAGTTACAATAACTTCCAGAATTTTTGAATTCTCAATATTCTCGTAAGCCTTTCCTGAAAGCACTCCGTGAGTAGCCATTGCTCTTACCGTTTTGGCTCCTTTTTCAATTAAGATATCCGCAGCCTTACAAAGAGTGCCTGCAGTATCAATCATATCATCAATAAGAATCACATTCTTACCGGTAACATCTCCGATAAGGAACATTTCTTCTACAACGTTTGCTTTTTTTCTTTCTTTATAGGCAATTACCACTTCTGCGCCTAAGTGGCCAGCGTAGTTCTTAGCTCTCTTTGCACCTCCCATATCCGGAGAAGCAATGGTAAGATCTTCAAGATTCAGAGATCTGATATAATCTACGAAAATTGTAGAAGCATACAAATGATCTACAGGAATTTCGAAGAACCCTTGAATCTGATCTGCGTGAAGATCCATCGTCATAATTCTTGTTGCCCCTGCTGCTGTAAGGAGGTTGGCAACTAGCTTAGCCCCGATAGGTGCTCTTGGCTTGTCTTTTCTGTCTTGTCTTGCAAGTCCGAAATAAGGAATTACTACAGTAATGCTTTTTGCAGAAGCTCTTTTCGCTGCATCAATCATTAAAAGAAGTTCCAAAAGATTGTCTGCAGGAGGGAACGTAGATCCGATTAGGAAAACTCTTCCTCCTCTTACAGATTCATCCAATACAGGCTCAAATTCCCCGTCGCTGAACTCCTGAAAGTTGATTTTTCCTAATTCTTTCCCATAATGCTGGGCAATTTTTTCCGCCAAGTCCCTGCTGGTTCTTGTACAAAATAGATAACTTAACTGATCGGCCATTTTTACTTTTTAAAAGATTTTGCAAATTTAAAAAAAAACCACAAGAATTACTCTTGTGGTTTCTAAGTTTTTATTTTATCAATTATTATGGGAACTTAACCCCTGAATATTTATTAGCATCTACCAACGGAAGTGAAGAGCTGTACGTCGCATTAATAGACTTGATAAACTCATTGGCAATAACACCATATCCTCTACCTGTCAAATGCACTCCATCCAATGAGAATGC
This sequence comes from Zea luxurians, assembly GCA_029449295.1. Classification (NCBI taxonomy): domain Eukaryota; kingdom Viridiplantae; phylum Streptophyta; class Magnoliopsida; order Poales; family Poaceae; genus Zea; species Zea luxurians. Next base: position 91,145 of record JAOPSE010000948.1, on the reverse strand, counting down.
TCCTCCTGAAACAAATTTAGCAGTGTATCTTACACCATCCCAAATAATCCCTGAGTTAGTAGCCAGTTCTTTTAATTTAGCATTAGCATCCACAAAAGCATATCCTTTCGATGCAGCAGCTGCCTTGATCGTAACGTTATAGGCATCAATTGCCGTATTGATTTCTGTAATCTCAGATGGTATCAATATATATTTATCAGCAAACGGATAAGCAATTCCTCTTGCTCCAAGAGATGCAGGAATTCCTGCAGGAAGCGTCTCAGGCTTTCCGATTTCCGCTTTCGTTGTTAAAGGAACAAGGTCTCCGGCTTTTGCCTGTCTTGCCTGTCCGTAAGTAATTCCAAGATAACCCGCTAAAGCCATTAAAGTAGGATTACCTGAAGCTGTAGCAGCCGCCGTAATCTGTACTTTAAGATCTGGGATACTTTCATCTTTAATCAATAATGGATTTGCTGCAGTTTTTGAAAGCGGCTTAATTCTGTCTCCTGCCCCTAGAGCGGTCAGAATCTGATTAAGCGGTCCGTATAAGTTTTTGTTCAGATCATCGATAGTTGCTTCTCCTGCAGCTACATTACCTTTTCCTAAAACAGCAGATGTTAATGGATTTGTTGGTACAGTAGTTAAAGAAGGAACAGAAGTTACGCTTGGAATATTGGCAATAACTCCTTTTGCGTTAGTACTTGCGATCTGGGCGATTAATGCATTATAATAAGTGGCAAACTGTGCTGGCGGAGTTAATGTTTCCACCGAACTGTCTGCACCAGCCAATGCATATAATAAAGCATCATTATTTCCTATCCATAAGGAGAAAAATGTAGGATTTTGCTTTTTAAAGTCTGCAATAACTGAAGTATTCGGCTCTGTTGCAAATCTTACAAAATAAGGATTAGCCGTTTTTGTGGCTACTCCCTGAACGTTTCCATATCCCGGAGCAAGCAAGTGCGCCACTTTAGCGCCAGGAACTCCAAGGTTATTGAAAGGACCTGCTAATACCGTATTCACAACTGTTGTTGCTACATTACCATTTGCATTATCAATGTCAGGATTTCCGTCTGTAAAACCTTTGATATACAATTTTGTTGAAGCAATCTGCATTGTTGTTGTTGCTGAGGTTGCTAAAATAAGCCCACCGTTATTATCAGCCATTAAAGGCTGTTTGAAATCTCCGCCACCCACAAGTTTCATTTGCTGGGCAATCATGGATGGATAAGATTCATTTTGTCCGTCTATATAAAGAGCACCATCTCTGTACCCGGAAGTCAGGGAATTTCCCAGCGCAACATATCTTGAAAAGTCAGCGCTACCTTTTGATACCTGGATATCTTTTACATCCGTATCGAAATCCGTCTTACAGCTTGTTATGGTAAAAAGAAGTGCTGAAACAGCTATCGTTGAAATTATTATTTTTTTCATAGTCATTCAATTAAAAAGGATTATACGATAAACCTAAACCAAAGTAGAACGCTTTCGCTTTCGCCTGTCCATAAAATCCAAGATTAGAGTTATTTACATCTCTGGATTTAGGCATTGCATATCCACCGGCGATATCAATTCCGAATTGTTTCAATTTAAACCCTACCCCACCGGTAAGAACAAACGTGTCAAACGAAGGTGTTTCCGGAATAAAATTTTCATTGGTATAAGGAGATTCATCATAATACCCCCCTAAACGTCCATAAATCATATTGGTAAACGCGTATTGTGTACCCAATCTGAATGTTTTTGAATTTCTGAAATTCTTAGGATTCACAAGAACAGTGGGATCTGCCTGGTTTCCGATAGGAGCATTGGCAAAATCCAGTGTCAGCTTGCTGTATCTTTCCCAACCATGATAGTTGAAGTCAGCAGAAACCAACCATTTAGGGGTAATTTTATACGTTAAACCGATAGTATATTCCTCAACTAAAGGAAGTGTTGCACTGAATGCATCTTGTCCAGCAGCATTAAGTCTCAACAATGAATATGGAGACTGAGTCGGGAATTTAAAGGTAGCCGTTCCGTTTTTAGCTTTCATGTCAATTGCTGAACGGTAAGCAATACTCACATCTAATTTAGGATCAGGTCTGAAATAGAAACCAAATCCATAACCATGTCCGGAAGCCTTCTCGTCATTAATATTAACTTGTCCATTGAATTGTGTTACCGCTTTATCCCAATCTACCTTTCCTCTTGCATAGATATAGCTAGCTCCAAAAGATAACCAAGGGGCAAGCTTCACGGAAACCATTGGTTGGAAATAGTAACTTTTCAGTTCCATCTTCTGAACCATTTCTTTGCCTTCCCAGTTTTCAGGCCATTTGATTGTACTTCCGAAAGGTGTTGTAAAACTGAAACCTACGGATAGATTTTCTATTGGTTTATAAGTAATCGCAGCATAGATAGGGGTCCCCAAAGGATTATCTGTTTCCGTGCTTTGTAAAGTATTTAAGTTTTGAAAAGTAACTTTATTACTTGCACCAAACCCTCCTGCCACTACACTCAGCTTGGAAGGGATAAATGACATACCCGCCGGGTTAAAGAATGTCACACTCGCATCTTCGGCATGAGCACTAGTATGCGCCATTGCCAATTGTTTCACCCCTTGCAGAGATACCCTGAAGCCCCCTGCGTATGATAAAACGCCCGCCAATAAAGCAGTTGATACCAATATTTTTTTCATAGACTGTTATTATATAACCCAAATATAAAATTATTTTGAATACATCTGTTAACATTTCCCAATATTTTAAACAATATACCAAAAGAAAATTATGTTTAAAATAACACTTAAAGAAAAATAAATTATAAAACCATAGTTAATAAACATTTAAACAGCTTTTAAAAATACAACGTATTAAATTGTTTAAGATTAAACAGTGGTTTAATTAGAATGAAATATTGAGTCAAAAAAATAATGGATTATAAAGTCCTCAGGTGAAATGTTAATTTTAGTAAATCTAATTAATTAAATCATAAAATTAACCCGTCCAATGATAAAAAAAATGTTAAATTTTTATGCGCAGACAACGATCATATCACATGTATGGCTTCTGAATATTGTTAAAAGATAGAAATGTTTTTACCCGGAATTCAGGTTATTTGAGTATTTTAGAATTGCATAAGATAAAAATACATAAATTTGCAAGATTATAAATAATAGTAATATGAGTTGTGGATGTAAAACATCCGGCGATTCTGCACATTCTTGCGGTCCTAAGAAAACCGCAAATGGCTGTGAAAATGTAAATACCTGCGGGAATAGTTATAAATTAAGTGTTTTTGACTGGCTTTCTAACATCAACAATCCGGCACCGAACAGGTGTGATTTTGTAGAAGTTAGATTTAAAAATGACAGAAAATCGTTTTATAAGAATGTAAATAACATTCCTTTACACATAGGTAGTGTAATCACAGTAGAATCAAGTCCGGGACACGATGTGGGCGTAGTAAGCCTTACTGGAGAATTAGTAAAGATTCAGATGAAAAAGAAAAAGTTTTCTGAAGAATCAGCCCTGAAAATATATAGACAGGCCAACCAAAAAGATCTTGAGGTATGGCAGGAAGCAAGAAAAAAAGAAGACGGCGTAAAGCTTGAAGCAAGAAAAATTGCTCAAAGACTGGGCCTTGAAATGAAAGTTACTGATGTTGAATATCAGGGAGACTCTTCCAAGGTCACTTTTTATTACACTGCTGATAACCGAGTGGATTTCAGACAGCTAATCAAAGATTACGCTGGAGCCTTCAGAACTAAAATCGATATGAAACAGATCGGTTTCAGACAAGAGGCTGCAAAAGTTGGCGGAATAGGGTCTTGCGGAAGAGAGCTTTGCTGTTCAACCTGGCTTACAGACTTCAGATCTGTAAACACCAATGTGGCAAGATACCAACAACTAAGTATCAACCCTCAAAAACTGGCAGGACAGTGTGGTAAGCTTAAATGTTGCCTGAACTACGAACTTGACAGTTATCTGGATGCATTAAGCGACTTCCCTTCTTCTTCCACAACATTGGAAACAGAAAAAGGAAAGGCATTCTGTATCAAAATAGATGTTTTCAAAAAGAAAATGTGGTTCGCGTATGTGGATAGTTCTATTGCGTGGTATGATTTCGACATCGACCTTGTTAAAAAACTGATTTCAAAAAATAAAAGAGGTGAAAAAACACTTCCTTTAGAAGATCTGAAACAACCTGATTCTTCAATGCAGAGTATTGACCTGATCCAGGAAAATAATGTGGATCGTTTTGAAAAGAAAAACAGAGGAAACAGAAACCGCAACAATCAGAACAAGCCTAATAACAACCAGGGGCAAAATCAGGGACAGAAGAAGAACAGACCGGAAAGACAAGAAAGAACTGACCGTCCTGAAAGAACAGAAAGATTTGAAAACCCTAATGCTCATTCAAGAAATCAGCCGAGACAGCCTAAACCGCAGCAACAAAAAGCTCCTGTGGAAAAGGTAAAAAATGAGGTGAATTCTGATGCTGAAAAAACTCAACAAAGTAACCCGAACAAGAAAAAATTTAAAAAGAAATATCCTCCAAAAAAAGATAAAAATGCGTAAAATTTTAGGATTATTTTCCCTTATCCTTTTCTTTAGCTGCAACTCTTCTTCTCCGGAAGAAGCAGTTATCATGAATTCTGTTGATAATAAATGGAATAAGAAAAGTGAACAAAAATTTAATCTTGAAATTTCAGATCCGCAGAATCCTAAAAATATTATATTTGTCGTTAGAAACAACAACAATTACCCTTACAGCAACATAAGGTTCATTGTCAATTTCACCAATCTTCAGAATAAGAAAAAGGAAACAGATACGTTGAATTATATTCTGGCAAAACCCAATGGAGAATGGTTGGGTACAGGCTTTGGTGATACAAAAGAAACGTTGTTTCAATATAAAGTACAATATAAATTTCCGACCAAAGGAAAATACGAAATCGGCTTGATACAAGCGATGAGAAATGACAACCTTCCGGGAATTGAGGATATTGGGGTAAAAATAGAAACGGCTAAACCGTAACCATAAATGGAAGAAAACAAAAAAAATACAGGAAATAAGGGGAAAACATTTCCTCTGCCTCCCAAAAAAAAGAAAAACACCTCTTGGAAAAAGTGGGTTTCGTTTATTTGGGTAGGGTTTATTGCGGTAGTTTTAGGAATTTCAGGGCTTTTCTTTGCAGTTTCTCAGGGGTTCCTGGGAGAAATGCCTGACGTAAAAGAACTTGAAAATCCAGACATCTTTGTCGCTTCTGAGATCATTTCTTCAGACGGAGTAACTTTAGGTAAGTTTGAAAAAGAAAAAACACAGCCTATTGTTTACAAAGACCTTCCTCCTTATCTTATTTATGCCCTTCAGGCTAAAGAAGACGAACGTTTCAAAGAACACTCAGGAATCGATTTATACTCTATTGCCAGAGCGGTTGCTTACGGAGGTAAACGTGGGGGTGGCTCTACCATTACTCAACAGCTTGCTAAACTTCTTTTTACAGGAAATGCTTCTCAAAACAAATTTGAACGAGGATTTCAGAAGTTGAAAGAATGGGTAGTAGCAGTAAGTCTTGAAAAAAGATATACCAAAGAAGAAATCATTACTCTTTACTTCAATAAGTTCGATTTCCTTTTCAATGCAAATGGTATTGAAATGGCTTCAAGAGTTTATTTTAACAAGAAGACTTCCGAACTTACATTACCTGAAGCTGCAACATTTGTAGCAATGCTTGAGAACCCAAGAAAAAACAATCCGTACAGATATCCTGAAAAGGCTAAAGAAAGAAGAAATGTGGTATTGGATCAGATGCAAAAGACAGGATATATTAATGAAGCTACTTATGAAAAAGCTATTAATACTCCGGTAGAAGTAGATTTCCACCCTATCAAGAGCATCACTGACGGATATTCTGCTTACTATAAGTTTTATTTGAGAAAAGAAATTGACAAATATCTTGAAACTCACGAAAAAGAAACCGGTAAGAAACTTAACCTGTATAAAGATGGTTTAAAAATATATGTAACCCTTGATTCTAAAATGCAGAAATATGCTGAAGAGGCCATCAAGGAACATTTAACTGATCTTCAAAAAAGATTTGATGCTGAGCAGAGAGGAAGAAAAAACAGACCTTTCTATTATCTTAACGATAAACAGATCAAAGATGTAATGGTACAGGCCATGAAGAGAACCGGCCGTTACAAGCTTCTTAAAGCGGATGGTATGCCTGAAGATTCTATTATGATGGAATTTAAAAAGCCTATCAAAACCTCCAGATTTACATGGAATGGCGAAGAAGAAGTAGAAATGTCTCCTTGGGACTCTATCAGATATCACAAGCAGATAGCACAGGCAGGTTTAATGTCAATGGTTCCGGGAACCGGAGAAATCAAAGCCTGGGTAGGTGGTATCGATTGGCAGCACTTCCAGTATGACCATATCAAGCAAGGAAAAAGACAGGTAGGATCAACCTTCAAACCTTTCGTATATGCTACGGCTATCATGAAACTGGGAATGACTCCTTGTTCTGCTGTTTCCAACGGAACATATGATCACAACGGGTGGCATGTTCCGGGAAGAGGAGGAATGCTTACATTGAAAGATGCATTAGCACACTCTCAGAACCCGGTTGCAGCAAGACTTATCGAAATGACAGGTGTAGATGCCGTTATCCAGACTGCAAGAGATCTGGGGGTAACTGAAGACATCCCAAGAAACAATACTATTGCCCTAGGTTCATCAGATATTACGATTTACGAAATGTTAGGTGCCTACAGTACTTTCGCCAACTATGGTAACTATAATAAACCGGAGATGATCTGGAGAATTGAGGACGCCAACGGAAGGGTTATCAAAGAGGTGAATGTAGAGCCTAAAGAAGTAATGAACCCAATGTACGCTTACACCATGATCGAGTTGATGAAAGGAGTAGCACAGTACGGTACCGCTTCAGGAGAACTTGGAAGAAGAGGTATTTCAAAGGCAGTAGAAATCGCAGCTAAAACAGGTACAACACAGAATAACTCCGACGGTTGGTTTATGGGAATCACTCCAAAATTGGCAACCGGAGCTTGGGTTGGATGGGAAGACAGAGCAACCCACTTCTTCGGAACCGGTGAAGGACAGGGAGCAAGAATGGCATTACCAATCTGGGCAATCTTCATGAAGAAAGTATGGGCAGACAAAACATTAGGAGTAACTCCTGATGATAAGTTCATCAAACCTTCAGACTGGAAAGACGGATGTTCAAACCTTAAAGGCTTAGGCGGAGGATATGGAGATGACGGAAGTCTTCAAACGATTGACGAGATCAAAAATCCGAGACCGGTAGATCCTACTCCGAAGAAACCAACAGAAAAGAAAGAAGAAAATATTAATGAAAACCTTCATTCTAATGACGAGGTAGACTTTAATAAATAAATTCTCTTTTAGAAATACACAAGACCTTTCAATAATTTGGAAGGTCTTTTCTTTTATAATTAATACCTTTGAAGTATGAATATCGAACGCATCCAACAGCCTTTTATCAAGAAATTTCCAGGAGATTTTTCCAATAACCCTATGCAAAGGAATACTCCCAAAGTTTTGTTCTCTACCATTAAGCCGGCAGGGTTTGACAAGCCTAAGCTAATTGCCTTTAACGAAGCTCTTTCTGAAGAAATAGGACTGGGGAAATTCGAAGAAAAGGATCTGGATTTTTTAGTAGGAAATCATCTTCCTGATAATATTCAAACCTATGCAACAGCCTATGCAGGACATCAATTTGGCAACTGGGCAGGCCAACTGGGAGACGGGAGAGCCATCCTGGCAGGAGAAATAACCAATGACCAGAATAGGAAAACGGAAATCCAATGGAAAGGTGCCGGTGCAACTCCATATTCAAGACATGCAGACGGAAGAGCTGTATTAAGATCTTCTGTTCGTGAATATCTGATGAGTGAGGCGATGTATCATTTGGGTGTACCTACCACCAGAGCCTTAAGTCTTGCTTTCACAGGAGAGGATGTTGTACGTGATATCATGTATAACGGAAACCCTCAATATGAAAAAGGAGCCGTTGTTATCAGAACAGCCGAAAGTTTTCTTCGGTTTGGTCATTTTGAACTGCTCTCTGCACAAGGAGAATATGAAACTCTTCAGGAAATTGTAGATTACACGATTGAAAATTACTTTCCGGAGATCACTTCATCTGGTCATCAGAAATATAAAGATTTCTTCGAAAAAGTTTGTACCCGTACTGCAGACTTAATGGTTGAATGGTTCAGAGTAGGTTTCGTACACGGCGTAATGAATACAGATAATATGTCGATTTTGGGACTAACAATTGATTACGGCCCTTATTCCATGATGGATGAATATAACTTAAACTTCACTCCCAATACCACTGATCTTCCGGGAAGAAGATATGCATTTGGAAAACAGGGGCAAATTTCACAATGGAACCTGTGGCAACTTGCGAATGCTCTTCATCCGATTGTAAAAGATGAAAAATTCCTGGAAAACACATTAAATAATTTCGGAACCTATTTTTGGGAGGCACACGATAACATGTTATGTAATAAATTCGGATTTGATGAGCTTAGAAAAGAAGATGAAGACTTTTTTACAAACTGGCAGGGACTGATGCAGGAACTGGAATTTGATTATACCCTATTCTTTAACCAACTGGAAAAACTAACTCCAACTACAGACCTAAAGGAACATTTCTCTCCGGTATCTTACAACATTCTCAATGAGGAAAAACTCAGAAAACTAAAAGATTTCATTCAGCAGTATGAATCCAGATCAGCATTAAATTCCATTTCAAAAGAAGAGACATTGAACTTAATGGAAAAAACCAATCCTAAATTCATCCTTAGAAATTACCTGTTGTATCAATGTATAGAAGAAATTAACGAAGGTAAAACCACCCTGTTGGAAAAACTAACAAAAGCACTTGAAAACCCTTATAATGAACTGTTTCCGGAGTTCTCAGCCAAAAGACCATCAAGCTATGACGACACTGCAGGATGTTCGACACTTTCATGCAGTTCTTAGAAAAAAGATAATATTTTTCACTATATTCTAAACATTTGTTTACATATTAAATTTTTTACTTAATTTTAGGTAAAAGTATTTAACATGAAAAAAACTCTATTATCTCTGGCTTTATTAGCTGGTTTTTACAGCAGCGCTCAGACCTTATTATCTGAAAATTTCGATGGCGGAACATTTCCTCCATCAGGCTGGACAAGATCTGCAACCTTAGTAACAAGACCCTGGGGTCCATCGAATGTTGCATCAACATTCCCTTCGAGTGGATCGGCAGCTATAGCAACCTATTCTATCGGTGGAACCACCTCTGCGGCAGTGGACTATGCCTCCGGAAGCAATACGGCATATCTTGTAAGCCCGGCATTCAGTTTAGCAGGAACTACAGCTCCGGTATTAAAATTTAAAGTAGTGGTAGGCTGGTCATACATGATCAACCAAAATTTAGGAAATCTTATGGCGCAGATATCCACAGATGCAGGAACCACCTGGACTACTTTGTGGTCAGAAGACACCGAACCCGGCTTTATTGATGACGGAGACGGAAATCCCGACACAGACTTGTACAATGTTGTATCCGTTCAGAAAGATTTAACAGCATACGCAGGACAGACAAATGTTCAGATAAGATTCCATTACGTTGCAACCAATGCCGATGCTGTTTCGGTAGATGATGTACAGGTTCTGGCAAGCGGAACATTGGGAACGCATGAAATCTCCTCTAAAAAGGACCAACTGGAAATATATCCGAATCCTACAAAAGGACAGGTTAGCATCAGAACAGATAAAAATATTAAATCTGTGACCGCTTTTGATATGGCAGGAAAATTATTGCAACAAACCAACAAGGAAACCACTGACATCTCATCACTTCCAAAGGGTAATTATCTGCTAAAAGTAGTATTTACCGACGGAACTTCTTCTACCAGAAGTATCATTAAAGAATAAAAAAATTAAGAAAACAATCTTAGAAGCTCACCCGAAATGGTGAGCTTTTTATTTTTACTTTTGCAAAAAATATGACCCGTGTCTTTTATCAAAACAAAATTCATTAATTTTTTCAAACTCATTTTCCCGTCTTCTTATACAGAACTGGCCGTTTTCTTATTCTTTATCATCTGCTACGGAATATTGGGTTCTTATATTGCTCTTCATTACCGGATTATTTTTGATAACAGAATTCCATGGGATGCCTATTTCAGTTTCGATAATAAATCCATTTTAATGACCGGAGGAAGTTTTGAGAGACATCCTCTTTCCTACTACTTTTTCAATTGGATAAGGGAGTTTTCTTTATTTATTTCGGGAGGAAAGATGGATGCCAACTTCAGACTCACATTAGCATGGTTAAGCAACATCATTATCAGCATGAACATTCTTCAGATCTTCAAATATCTCAAGAATATCATTAAGCTGCCTCTCCGGATAAGTCTGCTGATCGTTTTATTTTTCGGTCTGTTTTCAACGAATATTATATTATCATTTACTCCTGAAAATTTCACCTACACCCTATTCCTTCTTTCATTATATAATTATTATGCAGCTATTAAACTTGATAAGGAACAAAAAACACCCGCTTTAGCTTTATCTTTAGCGGCAATTACCGTTGGAGGACTCACAATAACCAATTTCATTAAAGTTTTTACTCCGGTACTTTTTGAAAAAAATCTTTTTAAAAACTGGAAAAAGCTTGGAAACGCATTTTTAAGAGTACTCATTGCAACAGTTTGCTATGTATTGTTGTATTTAAACAGGATTGACTTTAAATATGAAACCATCTTTTCAAAGACCAACCAGCAGTATGAAAAGTTCTCTAATGTAGAGTCTATGCCCACCTGGGACATGATTCTTTCTTTCTTTTTCGGTGGTAATATTTTATTTCCAGGATTTATTATTTCAGATAAACATAATATGAAAGGTTTTGATTTTAAAGGTTTGTATATGGACCTTTATTCATCAGCTTTTTCGTATGTATTTATTGCAGCTGTTTTACTCCTTATAAGTTGGAGTTATATCAAAAACTTTAATAATAAATGGGTGCAGATCATCATGATTTCTTTTTTCATTGACATCGTGATCCACTGTATTATGAGATTCGGACTTCACACCTCTTATATTTATGGAGGACATTTTGTGTTTGTATACCCCCTTCTCATAGGATGGCTGTTCTATGCCTACGGATCATCTACGAAAACACTTTCGTTTTTAACAGTAACCGTTAGCCTGTTACTCATCTATCTATTGGCAAATAATATATTCAGGATGTCAGAATTCTTCTGGTTCCTGGAAACTTACTATCAATAAAAAAAGCGGAGAAAATCTCCGCTTTTTTTGTTTTATTTCGTCAGATCGGTTGATCTTATTTCGCTTCCGCACAGAAAATTCTGTATTGTACTGCAACGGAGGATTTGAAGTATTCTCTGATTTTTGAAAGATCAGCAGCAGCACTTTGTTTTGTAAAATAGCTACCTGCCAAAATCTTATAATTAGGTCGTAAAGAAGCATCCGTTTCTACTTTAAGATTCGGGAATCTTTTTCTGAAGTACGACTTCACTTCGTTTGCTTCTTCATTACTTTTCACTGTCGTAATCTGTATTTTGTACCCTAAAATACGAGGATTTTTCTTACAAATTTCTGCATTGGTAAGTTCCCTATTCGGTACATAAATCTTAGGTGGTTTTGTGATACTTCCTGTAGAAATTCCACTATCATTATTTCCAAAATCACGTGATGGATTACTAGGAGTTACTTTGGAACATTTCCCTTCAATTCCTTCCAAAGCTGTATTTATTTTGGAATCCATCGTTATGACAAGCTCCGTTCCTGAAAGGGTGTCTCTTTTAACAACCTGCTGTGCTTCAATACTATAAAAACCAAATAATGATAATATCGAAAATATTTTGATCAAATTTCTCATTTAAACTTGTTTCCGCAAATTTATACAAATTAAAAAACTATACCAAACCAGTTATTTAGAATCAATACAAATTAAACGTAAATGATATTTTCCCCTTTCGCTTTGCCGTTAAATTTCTGTTAAAAATATTATTTTTGCGGAATTGATTGAATGTTCAATAATTTACTAACATAAGATAATTTAAATGATTAGTTGGAGAAAGCATTATAAAAAAACGTTGATCGCAATAGGTTTATTGCTATCAACCAGTGCTTCATTTTACGGGCAAGACGGCGATCCTAAAAACGGAGAGAAACTTTTCAAAGCGAATTGTACTGCATGTCACGCGCTGGACAAACAGGTGATTGGGCCACCATTAAAGGGGGTTGTAGAACGTGTAAAGACAGAAGGTGGTGTAGACAGAGATTGGCTTCATAAGTGGATCAAAGACAACAAAGCTTTAAGAGCTTCAGGGGATAAATACGCCAATGAAATTTTCGAAAAGTATAATAAAACTGAGATGTTACAGTTTCCTAATCTTACAGAGAAGGATATTGATGACATTTTAGCTTTCACTACTAATCCTCCGGCTCCGGAAGAGAAAAAACCGGAAGCCACCACTGCAACTGACGCTAAAGCGGCAGCACCTGCAGACAAAACTACTACAAACATTGTTATCATTTCTTTATTGGCGATCGCTGGTTTACTGGTTTGGATCTTACTTAAGTTAAGACAATTGGTAAAACTAGGTCAGTCTGAAGAATTGGCAGGTCTTAACGAAACGAGAGTTCGTTCGTTCAAGGAAATGTATGAGAAGTTCCATTTTGTAGGAAAAGGAATTATAGCTGTTTTAGCTATTCTTGCGGCTTACGGAGTATGGAACTGGTTAATGTGGATCGGGGTTTACAAAGGGTATAAGCCTGAACAACCTATCTACTTCTCTCACAAAATCCACGCTGGAGAACAAAAAATTGACTGTCAGTTATGTCACTCTAGTGCTAAATACGGAAAAGTATCTGAGATCCCTTCTATGAACGTTTGTATGAACTGTCACAGAACAATCTCTGAATACAACGCAGATCACTACATGGAGCCAGGAAAAGACAAGGCATTCTATGACGGAGAAATCCAGAAGATCTACGCTGCAACAGGTTGGGATCCTGCAAAACAACAGTATACAGGAAAAACACAACCGGTTGAATGGACAAGAATCCACAACATGCCGGACTTCGTTTACTTCAATCACTCTCAGCACGTAATTGCTGGTGAACAAGCGATCATCAATTCTTTCAACAAAAAGAATCCAAACAACAAAATTGATGTTGTATGTAAGGCTTGTCACGGAAAAATTGATACAATGAATGTTGTTCAAATGGCTAACGACTTCACTATGGGATGGTGTATCGAATGTCACAGAACTACTGAGGTTGATATGAACAACGGTTATAATAAAGAGTACTTCAAAAATCTACATGACAAGTTGAAAAAACAATATCCTCAGGATGGAGGTAAGATCACTGTAGCTGCAATTGGAGGTCTTGAGTGTGGTAAATGTCATTATTAATAACTAAAAAATTAGAAGTATAAATGGCTTCAAACAAAATACAATTCAGAAGTATTCATGAACTTAAAGATCCGGCTTTAAATAATAAGCTGGCTCAGAAAGAGTTTCAGGAAGAAATTCCGGTAGAAGATTTCCTTGGAGATGCTGAGAAAAACGGATCTAGTACTTCAAGAAGAGATTTCCTTAAATTACTAGGATTCTCTACAGCAGCAGTTACATTAGCTGCCTGCGAAGCTCCGGTAATCAAAACGATTCCTTATGTGGTAAAGCCGCATGACATTATTCCGGGAATCCCTAATTATTACGCTTCAACATATTTTGATGGGTTCGACTTTGCTAGTGTTTTAGTAAAAACTAGAGAAGGTAGACCAATCAAGATTGAACCAAACCCGGCTGGTGGTGATTTAGGTAAAACTAATGCAAGAGCTCAGGCAAGTGTACTTTCTCTTTATGATAATGATAAAGTAAAGCAGCCTAAACTGGACGGTAAAGATGAAACTTTCGATAAAGTAGACAGTTTCGTTATCAAAGGTTTGGAAGAAGCTAAAGCGTCAGGTAAAAAGATTGTGGTTTTATCACATTCTTTTGCTTCACCAACTTTCAAAAAGTTATTCGCTGAATTCAAAGCTAAATATCCTACAGCAGAATTAGTAACTTATGATGCTTTCCCTTACTCTGCACAACTTGATGCAGCTCAGGAAGTATTCGGACAAAGAGCATTACCTGTTTATGACCTTAAAGGTTCTGAATTGGTAGTTTCTTTCCAAGCTGATTTCTTAGGAGATTATAATGCATCAAGCTTAGAGTCTTCTTATGCTGCAGCAAGAAAACCAGGGGCAAACATGTTGAGACACATCCAGGTGGAATCTAACATGTCATTAACCGGTGCTAATGCTGACTCAAGATACAGATTAAAGCCAAGTGCTGTAAACAAAACATTGGTTGAAGTTTACAATGCAATCGTAGGAGGCGGTACTTCTGATAAGACTGCTACTGAAATTGCAAATGAATTGAAAGCAAAAGGAAACAAAGCTGTTGTTTTTGCTGACGGTTCTAAAGGAGCACAGGTTTTAGCTCACTTAATCAATCAAAAATTAGGATCAGTAGCTTTCACTGGGAAAGCAAACTTCCTGAAAGATTTCGATAACGCAAGATACCAGGAATTCTTAGGATGGGTAAACGGTGGTCAGGTAGGTGTATTGGTAACAAACAACGTAGACCCTATTTATTCACATCCGAAAGGAGAAGATTTCAAAAAATCTTTAACTAAAGTTCCTTACGTAATTGCTGTTGCTGATAAGAAAAATGAAATGTACAAAGCAGCTAAGGCTGTTATTCCAGTAGCAAACTGGTTAGAGTCTTGGGGAGATATCGAACCACAGACTGGGGTATATTCATTAATGCAGCCTACCATCCAGAAAATCTACAAATCAAGACAGATTGAAGAATCTTTATTGGTTTGGAAGAACGGAAAAAATAACGCTGCTAACAACTACTACGATTACTTAAAAGCAAGTTCAGCTTCAATCTTAGGGGGTACTTCTTTCAACAAAGCACTATATAATGGTATTAACCCTTCTACTAACTCAACAACATTATCTTACGCAGGTGGAAACGCTGCTCAGGCTGTTGCTGAATTAGGAAACTTCAAAGCTTCTGAATTAGAATTAGTATTATACACTACGACTTCTATGGGAGATGGTACTCAGGCTAACAACCCTTGGTTACAAGAATTACCTGATCCAATCACAAGAATGTCTTGGGATAACTACTTAACAATTTCTCCAAAAGACGCAGAGAAGTTTGCAATAGATAACGATCTTAATGCGAGAATGCAGTTGGATGGTTCTATCGTAAACCTTACGGTAAACGGAGTAACAATAAAAGATGTTCCTGTATTCGTACAACCAGGACAAGCTGAAGGATCTGTTGGTCTTGCGCTTGGTTATGGTAAGAAAAACTCAGGAGCTACAGCTGATACCGGAGTAAACGCTTATCCTTTATTTGATGGTTCTAACCTTGTTGTTTCAGGGGTAAAAATCGAGAAAACGGGAGAAGATCACGAATTTGCAGGTATCCAGCTTCAAAATACATTGATGGGTCGTTATGAAATCGCTAAAGAAGTTCCTTTGGCAGAATTCATTAACGTACCATTTGATGATGAGCACAAAGGATGGAACAAGCCTTTGGAATACCACACGATCAGTGGAGCTCTTCCAGCAAGAAAAATCGACCTTTGGGATGCATTTGATGATACTGACGGTCCTCACTTCAACTTATCTATTGACTTGAACTCTTGTACAGGTTGTGGAGCATGTATCATCGCTTGTCAGGCTGAGAACAACGTTCCTGTAGTAGGTAAAGAAGAAGTAAGAATGTCAAGAGATATGTATTGGTTAAGAATTGACCGTTACTATTCTTCAAGACAAACGGTAGAAGTATATGAAGGATTAAAAGAAGGAATGGCTGTACCTGAATTATACGGTACTGCATTCAACAAAGAAGGAGGTGCATTAAACCACCCTGCTGATAATCCGGATGTAATCTTCCAACCAGTAATGTGTCAGCACTGTAACCACGCTCCATGTGAAACGGTATGTCCGGTAGCGGCTACTTCACACGGTAAGCAAGGTCAAAACCATATGGCTTACAACAGATGTATCGGTACAAGATATTGTGCAAACAACTGTCCGTACAAAGTAAGACGTTTCAACTGGTTTACTTATAACCTAAATGACAAGTTCGATTTCAACATGAACAACGATTTAGGAAGAATGGTACTTAACCCGGATGTAGTTGTAAGAACTAGAGGGGTAATGGAGAAATGTTCAATGTGTATCCAAATGACTCAGAATACTATTCTTGAGGCTAAGAAAGAAGGAAGAAAAGTGAAGGATGGAGAATTCCAGACAGCTTGTTCTAAAGCTTGTTCTACTGGTGCAATGACATTTGGAGACATGAATGATAAAGAATCTGAAATTAGAAAGGTGTATGCCTCTAACAGAAGATATTATTTACTTGAAGAGATCGGAACAAAACCAAACGTGTTCTATCACACTAAAGTAAGAAACAGAGTAGAAAAATAAAGTTTAAATAATAAATAGGTAAAAAATGTCAGGACATTACGAAGCTCCGATAAGGGAACCTCTAATTATTGGTCACAAAACTTATCACGATATTACAGAAGATATCGCACGACCTATCGAAGAAAGAGCAGGTAAATTATGGTGGATCTCATTATATGCTGCATTAGTTCTATTCCTCTATGGATTCGGGTGTATCGCTTATACTATCGGAACAGGTATTGGATCATGGGGGCTTAACAGAACTATTAACTGGGGTTGGGATATTACCAACTTCGTATGGTGGGTAGGTATCGGTCACGCCGGAACCCTAATCTCAGCGGTATTATTATTATTTAGACAGAGATGGAGAATGTCTGTAAACAGATCAGCAGAGGCGATGACGATCTTTGCGGTTGTACAGGCAGCGATCTTCCCTGTAATTCACATGGGTAGAGTTTGGGTTGGATACTGGGTATTCCCATTACCAAACCAATTCGGTTCTCTTTGGGGGAACTTCAACTCTCCTCTACTTTGGGACGTATTTGCGATCTCTACGTATTTCTCAGTATCAACTGTATTCTGGTTCATGGGACTAATCCCTGACTTTGCAATGATCAGAGATAGAGCTAAAACTCCTTGGACTAAAAAGATTTATACATTCCTTGCATTCGGTTGGGGTGGTAAAGCAAAACACTGGCAAAGATTCGAAGAACTTTCTTTGGTTCTTGCAGGGTTAGCAACTCCACTTGTATTCTCGGTACACACAACCGTATCTTTTGACTTCGCGACTTCAGTAATTAAAGGATGGCACTCAACAATCTACCCTCCTTACTTCGTTGCTGGTGCGATCTTCTCAGGATTTGCAATGGTACAGACCCTATTGTTGGTTGCAAGAAAAGTATGTCACTTAGAAGAGTATATTACTATGTATCATATCGAAATTATGAACATCGTAATCATCTTAACAGGTGGTATGGTAACTGTAGCGTATGCTACTGAATATTTCATCGGATGGTACTCAGGATCCAGATTTGAAGATTTCACATATCTTTCTCCAGGTGCTGCTGTAGGACCTTACTGGTGGGCATTCTGGTCATTGATCATCTGTAACCTTGTTATTCCGGCTTCTTTCTGGTTCAAGAGACTAAGAACGAACATTATCTGGACATTCATTGTTGCTTTGATTATCAACATCGGTATGTGGTTTGAGCGTTTCGATATCATCGTTATCAACCTTTCAAGAGACTACTTACCAGGATCATGGACTATGTTTAAGCCAACGATCATTGATGTGGGTGTATACTTAGGAACAATCGGATTCTTCTCTGTATTATTCTTATTATATGCAAGAACATTCCCTGTAATTGCACAGGCTGAATTAAAATCGATTTTGAAAATCTCAGGTGAAACTTATAAAGCAAAAGAAGGAGATGAGCACCACTAAAATTGTATACGGACTTTATGCTGACGACGACGATTTGATGAACGGCGTTAAAGCATTCAACGATAAAGGAATCAAAATTAACGAAGTGTATACTCCGTTTCCGGTTCACGGACTAGACAAAGCTTTAGGTTTAAAGAAAACTAGAATTTCTGATGCTGCTTTCATCTACGCTCTTTATGGAGTTACTATCGGGGCTACATTAACATGGTACGTTATGAATCATGACTGGCCTCAGAATATCGGTGGTAAACCAGCATTTGACTGGGGACACAATATGCCGGCATTCGTAGTTCCAATGTTCGAATTAATGGTATTCTGTGCCGCTCACATGATGTCTTTAACTTTCTTGGTTAGAAACAAAATGTATCCAGGAGCTCCAGCGCAGAACCCGGATCCAAGAACTACTGATGATAAATTCATGATGGAATTTGTAACTGAAGATGTAGAATCTGTAAAGCAGTTGCTTATTGAAACTGGAGTTGAAGAAATAACTGTTAAAGACGCTTAAAATGAAAAAGAATGTATTAAAGATTACAGCAGTTTTAGGTTTAACAACAGTTTTACTTAACTCTTGCGGACCAAAGGAAAACACTCCGTTGGTTTATTTCCCGGACATGTATTTTCCGGTAGCTTATGATCCATTGATGAAAGCTCAGGATGCGTATTCAGATCATGAAAATGAAATCCCTGCTTTTGTTAAAAATAGTGGTGCCACAGGTCTTTCTCCCGTAGAAGGATCAGTAGCTCAAAACAAAGACGGCGTTTTTGAAGAAGGATTACTTCCTAAAAATGCAGATCAGTATAATGCTGGATATGATGCTTCTAAAAAGCTTACAGTATCTCCTTTAAATCCTGCTAATGCAGCTAAGGATCTTGAAAGAGGAAAAGTATTGTTTGATCACACTTGTGCTGCTTGTCATGGAACAGGAGGTGATGGACAAGGACCTATTGTACAAAGTGGGGCATTTTCTGGGGTACCAAACTATGCTGACAGAGAACTTACTGTAGGATCTGTTCATTATGTATTAACAAACGGTAGAAACGCGATGGGATCTTATGCTGGACAGCTAAACCCTGGTGATAGATGGAGAGTGGCAATGTATGTGATGAGTGCTTTCAAAAAAGGAGCAGCAGCACCGGCAGCCGCAGCACCAGCAACTGAAACGACTACCGAAACTAAAAAATAAGAAAAGAAATGTATAGTTTTTCACCAAAATTAAAATCGACTTCTATAATACTTCTTGTTGTAGGTTTAGTTCTTTTCGGTATTGGTTTCTTTATGAACAAAGGACTTTCTACTGAGAAAATAGAACAAATGATGGAAGCTGTTCATGCTTCTGGTCATACTGCTCCTACACACTCAAGTGAAATGGTTGGACCGCAGGATCATGCTGCTCACCTTGAGCACGCTACAATGCAGGTTCACAACCAGCCTTTAGCATCAATACATTTTGTAGCTGTATTTTTCTTTGGAGTAAGCTGCTGTGTATTGTTCTTCTATTGTATTCAGCATGCTGGACACGCAGGATGGCCAATCATCATTACAAGAGTAATGGAAGCTATTGCTTCTTATATCCCTTACGGTGGTGCAATCCTTGTGATCTTAATGATCCTGAACATCACTCATAACGGGCACTTATTCCACTGGATGGATCCTGAATTGACCAATCCAGAATCCGCTCACTTTGATGTCATCTTATTTGAAAAGAAAAAGTTTTTAAATATTCCTTTCTATGCAGTAAGAACTTTAATCTATGTGATTGGTGCTTCTTTCTTCGCTTGGAAATTAAAGGCTCAGTCTAAGAAAGTAGACGAAACTAAGTCTAAAGTAGAGTATCAAATGCTTTACAGATGGTCTGTAGGTTACATTGCATTCTTCGGATTTGCTTCTGCAGCTTGGGCTTGGGACTGGTTGATGTCTATTGACCCTCACTGGTATTCTACAATGTATATCTGGTATTCAATGGTTAGCTGCCTTTCAAGTGGTATTGCTGTAATCATCTTATTAAGTGTTTATCTTAAGAAAAATGGTTTCTTACCACAGTTCAATGACAACCACTTACACGATTTAGGAGTATTCCTTTTCGCTACAAGTATGCTTTGGACGTATACATGGTTCGCTCAGTTCATGCTTTACTGGTATGCAAACGTTCCGGAAGAGGTTAACTACTTCTTTGGAAGATTCCAGCACTACTCTCCTACTTTCTTACCAATGTTGATCATCAACTTCTTATTACCACTATTGGTATTGGTAAGCAGCAGCATCAAGAGAAACTACAAAGTAGTTACCACTATGGCTGTAGTAGTTCTTTTAGGACACATCCTTGACTACTTCAACATGGTAATGCCAGGAACAGTAGGACCATACTGGAACACTCCAGAGGTATTCTTACTAGTGCTAGGAGCAATCTTATTCGTAGCTGGATTATTTATGTTCACTGTACTTTCAGCATTAAGCAAGCTTAAACTGATTCCTACAGGAAACCCATTCTTACACGAATCTGAAATTTATGAGTATCCTTTCTAAGAACTCGTAACTACATAAAAAAAGACCGGTCAATGACCGGTCTTTTTTGTTTTATCTTATTCAACATTCCATTAACGGATAAACTTTATGCTTCTATGCTCGGCTTGCAGGTATACAAGTTTTTTATTCCTGATACTTTCATTTACATGTTTTACCACACTCTCCGGGCTAAGATAATCTTCATAATATTTTAAAACGCGGTTTCTCATGCCGGTCACTTCAGCTTCAGGCAGATCAAAAATTCTTTCCAGCACAGAATGAAGGTCATTAAGGTCTTCAAAAATAACTGCATTCACTCCATTCACTAAATTCGGATACATAACGTCCGCATATTCTCTCTGAATTAATGGAATTGTTCCTACAGACATTGCCTCAATCACATTATGGCATAAAGGCATTACGACTCCCGGACAACAAAGGTAAAAGGTAAAGTAGGAGAGAATCTCTCTGATATCTTCCATGGGTAACGGATAATTCTCCTTAATGGCAAAGGCGTATTTTCTATCCATACTACCCTCCTCCATACGTTTAAAAAGATCAGCTCTTCCCGGCAGAGCAACAAAATTCTCCTGCTTCATAAAATAGCTCAGAAGTTCTGTTCTGGGAATTACAGAAAATTCAGTTCTTTTGATCTCCAGATAAGCATGGGCATCAAAGTTTCCATAACAAAATAAAGAGTTCACCCTATTCCTGTTCACATCCACTTTGTTATTCCATATTCCATGGTGATACATATAAGGGTGAAAACTCATTGGAACATGAAACACCCCTTCCGTATTGTTTCCGTTGTTGAAATAACTGGCAAAATAATCAGGACTGAACATTTCATCTGTGAGTTCGATATAATTTTCAGGTTGATACTTTTTATTAACAATCAAAAAATTTTCCTCCTGAACAATGAGACTTAGGTATCTCTCCTTGTTTCTTATGTTTCTAAACTTGGCAAAATCCATCGGATAATACACGTTATATCCCGAAAGCTTATAAAATTTTAATAATAAATAAAAAAAACGATGATAAAGAGGATGATTATCAATAGTAATCAAAACAGCTTTAGAGGTATTCGCCGGTGTATTCTTTTTAATCTTTTCAAAAGCCAACGTATCTTTTACCAAACGTTTGACTTGCTCAACTTTCTTTCTGATCATAAGTTCTGTTTGTCACAAAACTAATATTTTATTTCCAATCCTTGAGGTACTACGATGTAACCTTTCATTATTCAACCACATCATTCATGATATTTACCTGAAAATCACATGACATAGGAAACCTTCTTTCCGGAAAATCAATCAATTCATAATATTTTTTTCAATCGTAATTTAAAAGAATAACAAAACAAAAAATAAAAATCCACTATTAATAAAGGTTTTACTAAATTTGCAACAAACCAAATAAAAATGAAAAAGTTTTCTTTTCTACTTGTTTTCAGTCTGTTGCTTTTCACAGCATGTAAGAAGGATCATGTAGATGCTACGAATACTAAAACGCTGCAGTCAAGTATTAATGATATGACTTCCAGCCTATCAACCATTAAGCAGATTAAGTTTAATGAAGCTCTTTATATCCTTAAGACATTTGGCGTAGAAGCTGATGGCGATGTAAATGAGCTAAAAGCACTGGGAAAATTAATCAATGGGAAAAAAGTCCCTGAAATCCTGACCCTTGCTGACGAAGTTGCACAGAAAAACGGAATTGAATGGGCCAGTACAGACCCACCATCACTTGGAGAAATGAATATCTTCGGCGATGATAAAGCTAAAGAAAGTGATCCTAATGATGTAAAAGCGGGTGCTTTGAGCATTGTTACACAACCTACAGGGGATGACGGAAGCGGTGCGCCTACTGCCATCCAGGTGATTCCGAGACTTGTAGATGCAGCAGGAAACCCCGTATCATTTACTGGTGCAGGACTTGAAGCAACATTAGAAGTTTTCAGTAATGGGGTAAGACTTTCTACGGCTAAAAATTTAATGCAGGATAATAACTTTAAAGGATTTAACCTGAAATTCTCGTCAATTCCAGCTTCAAAAGTAGTGGATAACAAAATCGACATTACGGTTTCAGTAAAAACAACTGCCAAAACATTTAAAATGTCAAAAATCGGACTTGATGTAAACGCTGCTGCCCTGAAGGTTCCTGCAGTTCCGAAAACGGATACGACAGCGGTTTCGCAACAGCCTAGCGCAGTGGTAGACCCTAACAATCCTGGAGCTTCAACCCCTTCTACAACTACAGAGCCTGGTACAACAACAACTCCTGCAGCTCCTGCTACCCCAAAGCAACCTACTGCAGATCCTAAAAATACAGTAAGTAAGTTTTTAAATAGCGTAAGCTCTCAAAATTTAAAAGCAGCTTATGATGCATCCAATAATCCAAGCTGGGGAAGCTATGAGTCTTTCTCTAACCCAAATTCAGGATTCGGGGCAATTAAAAATGTAAGTGTAAAAAACATCACAACAAGTACTGCAAATGCTAATGGTGCAAGTGTAAACGCGACGTATGATGTGACCGATAAGAGTGGTAAAACAACTTCTTTGAAAGTAACTTTCGGACTTAAAAATGTAAACGGTGACTGGAAAATTTCCAGCTATAAAATAAACCCATAAATGGCTTCAGCAGAACTGATCAAAAAATTAGAAGAAACAATTGAAAATATTCCTGATTTTCCGATTCCCGGAATTCAGTTTAAAGATATTTCACCCATTTTTTTAAATCCGAAACTTTATGAAGATGTGATTGCAGACCTTGCAGCCTTCAGTAAAGGAAAAGTAGATGCCGTATGTGGAATAGAAAGCCGTGGATATCTATTTGGAATTGCAATTGCCGTAGCACTTGAGGTTCCTTTTATTCTGATCAGAAAAGCAGGAAAACTTCCTCCTCCTATTATCTCGGAAAGCTATGATCTGGAATACGGAAGTGCCATTATTGAAACCCGTGAAGGACAAATCAAAAAAGGGCAGAGAATTCTGATCCATGATGATTTACTTGCCACAGGGGGAACTACTGAAGCTGCCGCTAAATTAGTAGAAAAACAAGGAGCGACAGTCTCTCAATTCAGTTTTCTTATAGGATTAAAAGGATTGAAGGGAGATGAAAGACTTAAAAAATTCGGTGCAGAAGTGTATCATATCTTAGAATATTAAGATTCGAAAAATACATACTAAGCTTCGGCTCCGCTCAGCATGACAACACCATCAGAAACGATAGGTTTATATATGTCATTCAGGGCGGAGCCGAAACGTTTTTATTCTCAATAAGAACAATTTCACAATATTTAAATAATAATACTGATAAAGTATTTTGTAAATCATTCAGAAACAATTAAATTTGCAATTCAATTTTTAAAAACTTATGGCAAAATTGGGAAAGAACGCTCAAAACGAGCAAGAAGGTAAAGAAACAGTTGAGTTTTTTAAAGACCTTGACAGAGAGGCTTTAAACACTGAGAGATTTCTTGAAAAATATTCAAAGCCTTTAGGTATTGCATTTGGAGTTTTAGTGTTAGGAGTTTTAGGATTCTTCGGATATAAGCAGTTTGTGGTTGCTCCTAAAAATGCTGAAGCGGTAAAAAGTTTCCTTGCTGCTCAGAAAAACCTTGCAGAAGGCAAAGATAAAGATGCTTTAGGAGGGAAATCTGCTGCAAACCCAGGTTTTGTCGGTACATATAACGATTATTCCGGAACTAGTGTTGGTAAGCTTTCAGCTTATAATGCTGGTTTATTAAAGTTTAAAGAAGGAAAATTTCAGGAAGCTTATGATCTTTTAGACAAGTTTTCTTCTGATAACAAGACATTGGTAGCAATGAAATACGGAGCTATGGCAGATGCGAAATCAGGACTTAATAAAAATGATGAAGCATTAAGCTTATTAGATAAAGCAGCCAATGCGTCTGATGATCCTTACACCAAATACTTTTTCACAAGAAAAGCAGGTATTGTAGCTTTAGGATTAAAGAAAAATGCAGAAGCTAAGAAATACTTCTCTGCAATTGACGAGAAATATCAGGATTACGACAACGGAATGTCTGATTCTTACATTGAAATGACTAAATATTATTAAAAAATGGCAACAGTTAATCTTTCCGATTACAAGCCACTTCATATAACCAATGCCGAAGATTTTTCTATCGGCATTGTTTTTTCTGAGTGGAATGATTTTGTAACGTACAATCTTCGTGATGCAGCTCTTGAAATTTTAGAAAAAGAAGGAGTAAAAGCTGAAAACATAAAACTTTTTCCAGTACCGGGAGCTTTTGAATTAAGTTATGCAAGTATGCAGCTTTGCAAAGAAAGAAAATTTGATGCAGTAATTTCCATAGGATGTGTAATCCGTGGAGAAACCCCTCACTTTGACTATGTATGCTCTGCAGTAGCTCAGGGAATTAAGGATTGTAATATCATGACTGATACCCCAACAATCTTCTGTGTGCTGACAGATGATACCA
Source organism: Zea luxurians (assembly GCA_029449295.1). Lineage (NCBI taxonomy): Eukaryota > Viridiplantae > Streptophyta > Magnoliopsida > Poales > Poaceae > Zea > Zea luxurians. The sequence continues at coordinate 66,208 of JAOPSE010000948.1, read as the reverse complement.
AAGAACAATCTATCGCAAGAAGTGGTGGAGACCTTGGAAATAAAGGTGTAGAAGCAGCTGTTACAGCATTAAGAATGATTGATTTTAAAAAGAAACTATCTGACAAAAAAGGAAATATCGGTTTCGGTCATTCTTAATTTTTGATGAGTTTTTAAATAATACACTGGACTGTCTCAACGTTGAGACAGTCTTTTATTTTACAATAAATACTGAAATTTTAAGATAAACACCTGACCCCAGACAAGAGAAGGTATAAAAATTCATAAATTCTTAGTAATAAACAGGATGTTTTGCTTTTTATATGTTAAAATCTGGATACAAAAACTATCTTTGTGTAAACTAATATAGACTGTTTATACATGTTTTTACAAAAAATAAAGCCATTCCTTTATTTAGGAATTTTTTATCTTATTATTTCATTGATAATAAGAACAGTGTTCTTTTTTCATCCTATTACAACAGCAAGCTTCGGTTTTTTTGAAGTGATAAAAGTACTTCTTGTAGGGTTGGTAAACGATATTTTTGTTTTTATATTGGCCAGCTCTATTTTGGCTCTTTACTTTTTATTTCTTTCAGATTCAAAGTATAAAAAACCATACGGGTACATCATCTTTGGTGCCTTAGTTCTGTTTTTCCTTTACATCTGGTTGGTTCCCAACAATATTTTTAAACAGTATGGAGGATCTGTTACAGAAATAGCACTTGCTTTTGTAGGCGTGAAGACCCTTTTCTTTGGACTGATGCTCTTCCTCCCTACGCAAAGAATAAAAATCAGAAATGTATTATATTTTATTACATTACTTCTGTATGTTCTTGTGATTATATTTAATGGTGTCAGTGAATACTTCTTCTACAATGAGTTTGGGGTGCGTTATAATTTCATTGCCGTAGATTATCTGATTTATACCAATGAAGTAATTGGAAATATTATGGAAAGCTATCCGGTAATTCCATTATTCTCAGCAATCATGATTGTTACACTCACCATCACCTGGTTTATTTATAAAAAGACAAAAAGTGAACTGCTTGAGCTCCCTGATTTCAAACAGAAAATGGTTCTGTTGGGTACCTTTATGGTCCTTTGTGCATTGAGTTCCCTTGCTATTCCATCTTTAATGCAAATCAAGTCTGATAATGTTTTTGCTGACGAAATTGAAGCCAACGGACTTCCTAAGTTTTACTGGGCCTTCACACACAATGAACTTGATTATTTCCAGTTTTATTCACAGATAAACCAACAACAGGCTGAAAAGAATTTCTTAAGCCAATTTCCACAACATACATTATCCAGAAATATTGTTGCTGAGCAACCTGAAGTTAAGAAAAATGTTGTTTTAATATCTATTGAAAGTCTTTCAGCGGACTTTATGGAACATTATGGCAATACTCAGAAAATAACTCCGTTTCTGGATAGCCTGGCAAATAAATCGTTGATGTTTACTAATCTATATGCTACAGGAAACAGGACGGTAAGGGGGTTGGAAGCCTTAACCCTTTGTATTCCTCCCACAGCTGGGGAAAGTATTATTAAACGAAACGACAATAAAAATAAATTTACCACCGGTAATGTCTTTAAATCAAAAGGTTATGACGTTAAATTTTTATATGGCGGATACAGTTATTTTGACAATATGCAGGACTTCTACGGAGGCAACGGATATGGAATTGTAGATCGAAATAATTTTAAGCCTGAAGAGATCACTTTTGCCAATGTCTGGGGAGTGGCCGATGAAGATATGGCCAGAAAAGCTATTCAGGTGATGAATGCAGAAGCAAAATCAGGAAAACCATTCTTTAATCACTGGATGACTGTTTCCAACCACAGACCATTTACTTATCCTGACGGAAGAATTGATATCCCAGGAACTTCAAAATCCAGAGAAGGAGGTGTAAAATATACCGACTATTCCTTAAAGTTATTCTTTGATATGGCTAAAAAGCAGGATTGGTACAAAAATACGGTGTTTGTCATCATAGCGGACCACTGTGCTTCGAGTGCCGGAAAAACTGAACTTCCAATGGATAAATACAGAATTCCTGCGATGATTTTTTCAGAAGGATTTATCCAGCCTCAAAAATTTGATGCCCTGATGTCTCAGATTGACGTTATGCCTACTCTATTCGGATTGCTCAACTTCAGTTATCAATCTAAATTCCTGGGACAGGATGTTTTCAAACAGGAGTTTCAGCCTAAAGCTTATATTGCTACCTACCAGGATTTAGGATTTATAAAAGACAATCGTTTAACCATTATATCGCCGGTTAAAAAAGCGAAGCAATATTCATTGGAACTGGAAAAAAGTGATTTAGCACCTGAGTTTAAGCTGTATTATGATGAAAAGTTGCTAAAAAGCGTCGATCAGAAATTGGTAGACGAAACTATTTCAGCATATCAGTCGACTTCATACTGGCTGAAAACCAATCAATTGAATAAGAAATAAAGCTTTTATTATTAGAAATCACCATTTATTGATTTTTTCTTTATATTTGGAAAAGAACTAAAAATTAATAACCAAAATTTACATTTTCCATGAGAAACATTAAGAAAATTTCAAGAAATGAATTAAGATCAGTAAAAGGTGGAGCAGAAACGAATTGCCATTGTAGTCCAGCCGGATCAGGAAAACCAGCAATGGATTTCATTGCCGACAACGCAGAGCAGTGCTTTACTCTATGTGATAATTACAGGAATTCTTAATTCGCTCTCCGTAATAATACACACTTTGAAAACAAAGTAGTAACTGAAAAAGAGGATCCATTGTATCCTCTTTTTCTTTTTTAAACAATATCAGGGGTATTTTAATACTATAATCAATAAAAAATTTATGAAAAACATACTTACAAGATCAAAGATTATATTTTTATTGATCTTTTTATGGTCATCCTGTAATTATCTCTTTTCACAAAATTATAAGATAATTTACGAGGTGACATTCAAACCCGAAAAAGGGAAAAATTCTTTTCTTAAAGAATATATGATCTTAAAAATCGGGAAGGATCAAAGTATCTTTTACAATCAAAATAAGGCAATAATAGACTCCCTGGTCAATCAGAATAATTTTAAAGCTACCAGATCCATCACCAATCCTTTATTAAGGTTTAATGTATCAAAAACATTATCAAATGGCGAATGCCTTATCGGTGGTAATTTCAACCAGTTTAATTATTGGTATAAAGAAAACCGGACTCAGTTTACTCAACTAAAAAAAACAGAGTCCTACAAAAAATATTTGACCCATCAGGCTTTTACGGATTTTGGAAAAAGAAAGTGGCAAATTTTATATACTCCTGAAATTCCTATAAGTGATGGACCTTATGTTTTTTTCGGTTTGCCAGGTTTAGTGATCAAAGCAGAGTCGCTTGATGGAGATTATGTTTTTGAAATGATTGAAATAAAAAAGCTGAACGAAACGGAATCAGTTGAAAAGAAGAAAGACAATATATCAAAGGCTAAACTAGCTGACATGATTAAAAGTTTTTAAAAGATCCGGCAGCACAGCGTATTAATTTCAGAAATGATATCGGAGATGGTTTTACTTATGAATTCAAAGGTGCAAAAGATAAAAACTATAAAGACACCAATGAATCTATCAAAAAAATCACTGATCAGTTTAATAATTATCCCGATCAGGATATTCCTATTGTAACATTTTAACGCTGATAAGTTTTAATTTTATAAATTTACAACACAAAAAAACATTGATATGAGATGGACAGACGACAGAGGCGGAAATGTGGATGACCGCCGTGGTTCCGGAGGTGGCGGAGGAATGATTGTAGGCGGAGGACTCGGAACTTTAATTATAGCTGCAATCGTTTTCTTTTTAGGAGGTGATCCTTCCGGGATTTTGAATTCCGGCAGTATGCAATCTTCCGAAAATACCGGCCAAAAAAGAGAACTTACAGCAGAAGAAAAACAGATAGGCCAGATGGTTGATATGATGGCCAAATGGAATATCCTGACCTGGGATCAGATTTTTAAAGAAAATGGTATGAGTTATAAGGCTCCGGAGGTTGTCCTTTTTGAGAATACAACAACTTCTGCATGTGGAACCGCTCAGGCTGCAATGGGACCTTTCTACTGCCCTGCCGACCAAAAGGTTTATATGGATATGAGTTTCTTCGGCGAGCTACAACAACGATTTGGTGCAAAAGTAACAGAATTTACAGTAGCTTACGTCCTTGCCCATGAAGTGGGCCACCATGTACAAACCCTTTTAGGTACCACCCAGAAAGTAGATGCTTTAAGGAGAAGCGGAAGATATTCAGAAGCAGAAATGAACAGGGTTTCAGTAGCTACAGAACTTCAGGCCGATTTTTATGCCGGGGTATGGGCGAAGAGAACAGATGACTCAAAAAAAATTATTGAACCGGGAGATATTCAATCTGCCATAGACGCTGCTCAAGCCGTGGGAGACGATAATATTCAAAAAAGATCACAGGGATATGTTAACCAGGAAAGCTTTACTCACGGATCATCCGCACAGCGTAAGGAATGGTTTATGAAAGGATACAATACTGGTGATATCAGGCAAGGTGATACTTTCAACCAGCTTTTGAAATAGTTTCTTATTATATAAAATAAAGCCCCCTGGAGAATGCTCTTCAGGGGGCTTTATTAGTATACCAAATGTAATTACGTAATGATCTTTAATCCTAACAGGTTTTTGAAACCTGTTAGGATAGAATAAATATAAGCTGCGGCCTCATTCTGAGGCCGCAGCTTATATTTATTGCAATTCGATTGGATTAGAATTTTTCTTAGCTTCTTCTTTTACTCTTTCCTCCATTCTTTTCTTCATCTCGGCAGGGTTTTGATTTCCACCACCACCGGATCCTCTTCCTCCACCCATTCTCATTGGGGCAGAAACTCCTCCACCACCCTGGCTCATAAATGACATCGGGTCTGTTATAAACTTTTGTTGTTGTTTTACAAAGTCTGTTCTTTTTACCTTCAGCGTATTGCCAAATTGGTTTAATGTGGGCATCATTTCAGGAATTTTATAGTTTTTCATGAGATCAAAAGAATAGTCTCCTTTATCATCTTCTATCTTTACAATCAGACCGGGAAGCCCTCCGAATTTATAAGGTCCGTCCTGATAAGGAAGATCAGTAGTAAACCATGCTGTCCATTTTCTGCCTCCGAAATCCGTTTCAGCTTTCTGTACCTTATACTCCCCTATTTTTCGTGTTTCAGCAGAAATTTTCCAGCTCAAAGCTCTGTCTTCTTCATAAGAATAGATATCCCTTCCGATTCTGTCTTTAAAATAGGTCTTTTGATTAGTTTTGTCTTTCTCTACAGAATAGTTGATATTGGATCTCAATCCTTGCATCTGATCTCTGTTGATACTGGCTCTTCCTCCACCACCCTGAAAAGCCTTCTGCATAATGGAATCTCTTTTGATCCTATTCTCAGAATAGAAAACAGATTTTTCTGCGGAGATATCAAGATAGGCGTTCTCTGTTTTTATATCACCTTTATTTTCTGCATCCGGCTTCATTGTAACCTGATACACAAACCTGTTAACTTGTGCAGAGATTGTTTGGATAAACAGTATTAAAGCAATAATTCCTATTTTTTTCATTTATTTTTACAATTATTTCATTACATATTTGTGACAAAAATAGCGTGAGTTATCTTATCAACTATTTTATTTATAGATCAAAAAGCGATTTCAAGGTTAAATCAAAAACAATTAAGATCGATTAATGAAGAAAAAAAATAATATAAATTTTACCATTCGTTGGGTTAAAAATTAGCCTATTAATATAAGAATCATTAAAATAGATATCTTCGATTTGAGATTGCGGAAATTAGTTCGTATTTTTGCATGATTAAATCATTCTAAATAAATACAATGATAAAAGTATCAGACTACGCAAAGGAAAAAGCCATCCAGTTGATGACGGAAGATGGTTTTAACCCTGCTGAAGATTATATAAGAGTAGGGGTGAAAAGCGGCGGATGCTCTGGTTTAGAGTATGTTTTAAAGTTTGACAACCAAAAAACAGACACAGATCAGATTTTTGAAGATAATAACATTAAAATTATTATAGATAAAAAATCCATCCTTTATTTAGCAGGAACAACTCTTGAATATTCAGGAGGATTGAACGGAAAAGGGTTTGTTTTTAACAACCCGAATGCATCCAGAACATGTGGATGTGGGGAATCATTTAGTCTTTAGAGAAAAGACATAAGATACTAGACCTCAGACCACTGAAGTCTACAATCTGAAATCTAAAAAATAATAATGAGTAAATACACTGAGGACGATTTAAGAGTCGATCTAGAAAATAAAAAATATGAATTCGGTTGGGAAACCAAGATTGATTATGAAGATTTCCCTACCGGTTTAAATGAGGATATCATCCGTGCAATTTCTGCTAAAAAAGAAGAGCCTGAATGGATGACTGAATGGCGTTTGGAATCTTTCAAAATCTGGTTAAAAATGGTGGAGCCTACCTGGGCCAACATCAAATATGAAAAACCGGATTTTCAAGCCATTCGTTATTATGCTGCTCCAAAAGCAAAACCTGAATTGGAAAGCCTTGACCAGGTAGATCCTGAATTATTGAAAACTTTCGAAAAGCTAGGGATTAACATCGAGGAGCAAAAAAGACTTTCAGGAGTAGCTGTAGATATTGTAATAGACTCAGTTTCTGTGAAAACGACATTCCAGGATACATTAGCAGAAAAAGGAATTATTTTCTGTTCTATTTCTGAAGCAATTAAAAATCATCCTGATTTAGTAAGAAAATATCTTGGAAAAGTAGTTCCGAGAGGAGATAACTTCTATGCAGCATTGAACTCCGCAGTATTCTCTGACGGAAGTTTCTGCTATATTCCTAAAGGAGTAAAATGTCCAATGGAATTATCCACTTACTTCCGTATCAACCAGGCAGGAACAGGTCAGTTTGAGAGGACGCTTGTGATTGCTGATGAAGGAAGTTATGTTTCTTATCTTGAAGGATGTACCGCACCATCAAGAGATGAAAATCAGCTTCACGCGGCAGTAGTAGAACTTATTGCATTAGATGATGCTGAGATTAAATATTCAACTGTTCAGAACTGGTATCCGGGTAATGAAGAAGGAAAAGGAGGAGTATTCAACTTTGTAACGAAAAGAGGACTTTGCGAAAGAAACGCAAAAATCTCATGGACACAGGTTGAAACAGGTTCTGCAGTAACATGGAAATATCCTTCTTGTATTTTGAAAGGTGATGGTTCTATCGGGGAGTTCTACTCTATCGCAGTAACCAACAACCATCAGTATGCAGATACGGGAACAAAAATGATCCATATTGGGAAAAACACTAAATCGACGATCATTTCCAAAGGGATTTCTGCAGGAAAATCTCAGAACTCATACAGAGGACAGGTGAAAGTAATGCCGTCTGCAAAAGGCGCCAGAAACTTTTCACAGTGTGACTCTTTATTAATGGGTAATGAATGTGGAGCTCACACCTTCCCTTATATTGAGATTAAAGATCCTACAGCCCAACTGGAGCACGAAGCAACAACTTCGAAAATCGGAGAAGATCAGATTTTCTACTGTAACCAGAGAGGTATTGATACAGAAAGAGCCATTGCTCTGATTGTAAACGGTTTCAGTAAAGAAGTTTTAAATAAGCTTCCGATGGAATTTGCCATTGAAGCACAAAAATTACTCGAAATTTCCCTTGAAGGAAGTGTCGGATAAAAATAATTTACATCAGGAATTTTAGTATTTACAATTCTTAATGTTTACATAAAATAAAATAGTATTTCATTTGCAATGTCAGAGCTTCTGTAATTAAGGTTAGGATTACAAAAGACAATGTTAGTCTGGCTTTGCGATAAACTTGAATAAAATGTTAGAAATTAAAAACCTTCACGCCAAAATTGAGGATGGCGCAGAAATATTAAAAGGTATTAATCTTGAAATAAAGCCAGGTGAAGTTCACGCTATCATGGGGCCAAACGGAGCTGGTAAATCTACTCTTTCTTCTGTGATTGCAGGAAAAGAGGATTATGAAGTAACTGATGGAGAAATTCTTTTCCAGGGGGAAGACATCATTGAAGATGCTCCTGAAGACAGAGCACACAAAGGGATCTTCCTATCTTTCCAATATCCGGTAGAAATTCCGGGAGTTTCTGTAACAAACTTCATCAAAGCTGCATTAAACGAAACAAGAAAAGCAAACGGATTGGAAGAAATGCCGGCAAAAGAAATGCTTGCATTAATCCGTGAAAAATCTGAAAAGCTGGGAATTAAAAAAGATTTCCTTTCAAGATCATTAAATGAAGGATTCTCAGGTGGTGAAAAGAAAAGAAATGAAATCTTCCAGATGATGATGCTTGATCCTAAATTGGCTATCCTAGATGAAACAGATTCAGGACTAGACATTGACGCTCTAAGAATTGTAGCTGATGGGGTAAATGCTTTTAAAAATGAAGGAAACGCAGTTCTTTTGATTACTCACTATCAAAGACTGTTAAACTATATTCAACCTGACTTCGTTCACGTTTTGGCTAATGGAAAAATCATCAAAACAGGTGATAAATCTTTAGCACTTGAACTTGAAGAAAAAGGTTACGATTGGCTGCTTAACTAAGAAGAAAATCGATTATTTCAGGGGTTACAACTTTCGCTCCCACCTTAGGAATAGCAAAACGGACAGCCTCTACTATTACAATTGAATTCCTTTATTTTGGAATGACAATATTTTAGTTCAAATAAAAAGAAAAAATGGTGCAGACCACAGATATACCAGTAATGGCATTAAAAGAACAAATTATAGAAAACCATAATGAATTTTTGGAGAGCCTTCGTCACAGATTTCTGGATGAGGATAGAAAAGCTGCTCTTCAAAAGTTTGAAAACGCTGGTTTTCCGACAAAAAAAGACGAAGAATATAAATATACCAATCTAAAGGAGATCACGGAAAAAAACTATAATTTCTTTCCGAAAGAAAGCCACAATATCACTAAGGAGCAGTTTGATGAATTGCATCTTGGGGAAGAAAATTTTGATTGGATTGTTTTTGTAAACGGTAAACTACACAAAGAGCTTTCCAAAGTTTCTATTGAAAATGTGGAGTTCCTTTCATTCAATTATGCATTGAATGACGAGAAGCATAAAGAGGTTTTTGAAAAGTATTTCAATACAATTGCCTCTAAAGACTTAGCTTTTACTAACCTTAATCTTGCGTACTGCAAATATGGATTCTTCCTGAAGGTTCCTAAAAATGTGGTCATCGAGAAGCCCATTCACGTTTTTTATATTTCTCAAAATCAGGAAGAAAATACTTTCTACAATACGAGAAATCTATTAATCGTAGAAGAAGGCGCAAAAGTAGAAGTTATTGAAAGTCACCATAATTTTGACAGTACTTATGTATTGACGAATTCTGTGACTGAAATTTTTACTTACCCGAACGCAAAAGCAGACTGGCACAAGCTTCAGAACGATAACAACACTTCTTACCTTGTTGATCATACCTTTGCTAAACAGGAGAAAGACAGCTTAACCACTGTCAATACATTCTCATTTGGAGGAAAACTGGTAAGAAACAACCTTGATTTTATTCATAACGGATCGAATATCAATTCATTCATGAACGGAATCACAATTATCGGAAAAGACCAGCTGGTAGACCACCATACCGCAGTTCACCATAACTTCCCGAACTGTGAAAGCTACCAGAACTACAAAGGAATCTTCGACGGGAATGCACACGGTGTTTTCAACGGAAAAGTATTTGTTGATAAAATTGCTCAGAAAACCAATGCTTACCAGCAAAATAACAACGTTTTATTAAGCGAGGGAGCAAGTATTGATACCAAACCTCAGCTGGAGATCTTTGCGGATGACGTAAAATGTTCTCACGGTTGTACAGTAGGCCAGCTTAATGAAGATGCCCTGTTCTATCTGAGAGCAAGAGGTATTTCTAAAAAAGAAGCTCAGGCACTCCTTTTATATGCTTTTGCCAATGATGCGATGCAGAACATTGACATTGAGCCTCTAAAAGAGAAAATTTCAAAGCTACTGGCTGAGAAACTAGAAGTTGATATAGAATTTTAAGACTTATATATTGATAATAAAAAAGCACTTCCATTGTATATGAAGTGCTTTTTATTTTTACAGCGGTTATTTCTTTAACCAGCCCTGATTATCTTTATTATCTGAACGTTTCTTTCCGTTATCAATATTATAGGCAAATCCTACTCCCAAGGTCTGTTTCAACTGGGTTTTCCAGATTTGATTGTGATCATACAGCAGATCCAGAGTAATATTAGATGAGATATATTTATTAATCTTCATATTTAATATAGCTCCGTAAGCAAGTACCAATCTGTCCGGATGGTCCAGGTAGTTTGAAAATACAGAAGCCGTGTTTGTCAGATTAATATTTTCCATAATTTTAATCTTATACATTGCTGTTCCCAGAAAACCGAACTGGAATAATGAAGAATCTCCATCATTTTTAAGACCATATGTCCCAGCTCTCTGTAAGTCTTTATCCAATACGAAAGTCCATCTTGCATTGGCAGGACGTAATGTTACCGTCAGATTATCATTTGGTCTGTAAGTAACCCCAGCACCAAGATTCAGGTATCCGGGAGCCATAAAATTGGAAATTTTCTTTGCATCAGGATTGTTTCCATCTTCGTATCCCGGAGCAAATTGAGACTGTAATCCGGCACCGGCTGATAAATACCAATGCTTGGCAAATTCTCTACCGTAGTTGGTGGAAAGGTTAATGACATCCTGAGTCTTTCTTACTCCTGTCCCCTGGGTATTATTCTGACCATAACCAAGAATAATAATGTTCTCCCAAAGATCTTTTCCTTTTTCATAGGTTAAATTATAATTAACACCGGCAAGCCATCCAACGTTGTTGGCTCCTCCTCCTACCCAATTGGAGAAAGCTGCCTGATTAAGCATTAACGTATTTTGTCCCTGGATAGACCAGGCTTTAACGGTATCTGTAACTGCAGCATCAGTTTTAGTTTCCTGTGCCGTTACAACAGCCCCTATAGAAAAGGAAGCGATCAATAAAAGTTTTTTCATAATTCAACGATTTCCTGCAAATGTATAAATAATAATTCACGCCCCTGATAAAATTCACTTTAAAATGAATTTAATACTACGAATTACAGGCTCATAATCCAATGAAATTAAAGCTTTTAACTGTTATCAAAAATAATTGTAAACTTATGTGAACTTAAAATATAGGAAGAAGTAAGCAAAGAATATGGGAATGACGAGGCTTTTATTGAATGTACTTTAACAAGCAATATAGAATCCATTATTTTATCAAATCAATGATTTTATTATTGAGCATTTTGTTATAATCTCCTTCAAAAAGCCCATTTTTATATTTTTTATAATATTCTATTTTTGATGTGGGAAACTCATAGAATAACTTGTCTCCTTCCTCAGAATATTTTCCATCAGAATAGTTTGGATAGTTTTTATAATCACTATCGTTTTTGACAATATATTTACCTGGAATCTCTAATAAGATGCTTTCACCTGATTCATAAATTTTTAATATATCTGAATAATTAACATTTGATTCTTCATATTCAGGTTTCCAGTACATTACTCTTTGTCCTAGAGGGTATAAAACTTTATTTTTATATAAATATAATTTCCAACCAAAATGATTATCACCATTTATAGGAAAAAATATTACATGGTTTTTAGATGTATTTGAAAAATAGATTATAGGTGCTGAGGTCTCTATGTCATCATTATTGATCTTCCTGATAATAGCTTTTTCTATATCATTGAAGGTAAAAGTAATAAGTTCATATCTATTTTTGTCACTTCCTTCAACAGTTGTATTTGAAACATTAAAATCTTTACAATTTAAATTATAATTAGAAGGATCAGAACTTTCTTGATCACAATTAATTTTGGTTAATTGAATGAGATTTTTCGTAGTTACTGTTTTACTTGAAGAATTAGACTTTAATACTTCTTTTCCTGTTTTTATACCTGTATCTTCTTCTTTTTTTTGTCCTTGACATGATAATAAGAAGAATAAGATAAATATTGTTATCGTTTTTTTCATAATTATTAATTAATTCTAAAACATCGATAGTAATGATTCTAAAACTATTAATCTTTATGGTGGCCCAAATTTGTCAAACTCAGACGCATAAGAAATCATTTCTTTGATATGTGGTAGGTTATAATATTTTTCTTTTTTAACTTGGTTTTGAAAATCAATCCATAGAGTTTTAGGATATGTCAAATAACAGAAACTTAAAATATTTCCCCACATTCCATTGTGCCAATTATCTGGAGATTCTTTCCAAAACTTCTTATGTAGCGGATCTGTAGTATTGGAAGCGAAAGCAATTATTTTGATAAGTTCTTCTTCTGTCCAAGGGCTATTTTTATCATCATAAAATTTAATAATTTCGTGAGTTACATATTTTTCCAGCGCTAAAGTATATTGGTTTTGTTGAGCGCTTGTGTTTTTTTGTATATAGTTTAGGATTTCTGTATTAATTTGAAGTGTATTGTTTTTATCTTTAGTGAAAATTAAATGATCGGTAACTTCTTCCGGATTAGACTTGTTTTTCTCCATTATCTCATTTATAGAGACATTAGAATGAGTATTTATATTTCCTTGTGATTTCTTACAAGAAAATAGACCTGAAATACAAATAATAATTACTAGAATTTTCATTTTTTCTCTAGAGATATTTAATCTACCATTATAATCAAAACTATATAAAAAAAGCTTAAATACCTTTGCTCATATTAATTGAGATATTAATTTGATTCTTTCATCTTAACTTTCAGCTGAGAGATAATATTTTACCTATTTTTTTTTACATCATAGCCATATTTGGACATCTTATTTTGAGCTTCTTCCGGTTTTAATTGTTTTGTTTGTGTATAATAGTTATTTTTCTTTTTATACAGTTTCATAATTAATTGCCCGTTCTCATAAGTATCATAACCGTCTTGATGATCCGAAGCGTAAATAAAAAGAGTGTCTTTATTCTCTTTTATAGAACATTTATATTTAAGATAGAATTGAAATCCTGAGCCTTCATAACTACAAAAGTTTTTTGATATATTAAATTGATGTTCCCAATACATTGTTGGTGCACTGCTCCTTTTTCTAGAAAAGCTTAATGAATAATTCCCAAACCATGATGGGGATAATTGTTCCTGAGCGAATGTAGATACACTCACTGAAATGAGGAATATAAATAAAAAATTTTTCATTACCCTTTTTATTGACAAATCGTTTTTATTTACTCACATTTTTTTAAGACTATATCGGATTTTTTACTTTCTTCATTAAAGTTTGATTCTTTAAATTCTCTTTTTCCTGTTTTTTCGTTGTAAAAGCCATACCAATAAAAGTTCAATGTTTTATCATCAATAACTTTTATATAGGCGATGGTTTGCTCATTTAAATAGTCTTTCCACGGTAATTTAATACCAAGAGTACCTAAATCTTCAGGTATTTCTTTCAATTTATAAGCAATACCTTTTTCGGAATCATATCTTTTTGTTTCGATTAGTTGAATATAAATTTGATTTGCCAATACAACCAAAGAAGCTTCCTTACCTTCAATAGTCATACTTCCAGTCCCTTCAGTACAATTGGTTTTCCATGTTCCGTCTGCTGAATAAGACAAAGTATTTGTAGGTCGATCAGACTCACTGGATTCTTCAGAAGAAATACAATCTTTGTTGTTAACACTTTTTATTTTTTTTTCTGCAATAAAAAAGTTTGGGCTATACTTATTAAATTGATATGATATGATGCCTTTATTCTTGTCAACCCAGCTTAAAATATAATAAGAAGATTCTTGTTTATCTATATAGAAAAAAGTTTGGTTTCCTTTCTCTTTAATATGATCAATATTAAAATCTGAGTCCTCCATAGGAGTATGGTCATAGATTTTATCTTTATTTATTTCGAAAAACCTATCACTATCAGTACAATAATAATATTGATTGCCTTCTTTATTAATAGAAAGCCATTTACCAATATATAAATTATTATTTACTTCTTCTGAATTTCCATTACTGTTCGTCTGTTTTTTTTCCTCTTTGGATTGACATGAGCTTATTATAGAGAGGAATAATCCTATGTATGATAATTTACTTAATATATTTCTCATCAGCTATTACGATTTAACTCCTATCAATCTTGATATGTGAGGCTATTTTATCAAATCAATGATTTTATTATTGAGCATTTTATTATAATTTCCTTCAGTATCTTTATCTCTATCCTCTTGATTTTTTTATTATCAGTAATGCTTGCAAAAAACACTTTTTAATTTTCTTTAACAGTGTTTTCATCTCAATACTATACTAATTCTACTTTTACTTTTGAAGATATATATAGTCCTTATCTCTTTTTAGGCTTTGAGGTATTTGTGAGTAACTAGCAATTTTATCTTTTTTAAATTTAAAGACAAACGTATCTGCAACTTCAGATATAGTTATATAATCCTGTATTTCAGTTACCTCAGAGTTTGCTCTAGGTTCTTTGATAAAAAAACGGTCAGCTACATTATCACCATCTAAAATAACTACGTAATACCACTCTGTGCCTATATCAGCAGTCGCTTCTATAAAGATAATCTGGTGATTGATATCTTTTTTTGATCTGAATGAATACATTGTAAAACCAGGCCCTTCGTATTTGGAATCAGATAAATCAATATCAGTAATTATAAAATCTTTTTTAGTTAAGATAAAACTATTATCTGTCTTTTTAATTAGCTTAATATCTCCATTTATAAAAGAGTTCTCATCACCAACTTCCTTAAATGACTCAATTATATTGAATATAATTTCGCTAGAAGGTTCCTTTTGTTTAATGCTTTCATTAGGTTTAACTTTTGAATTAAGTTTTATATCATTTACTTTTGATGAAGACTGCTCATTGTATTTACAACTAATCAAAATTAATCCAAAAAGGAAAAAAAAATTCAAAACTATTTTATTCATGTTAAAAGTATTTTCAATTGTTTTTTGTTCTTGTTTTTTTAACATCATCTTGTATCTTTTGGGTAATTGGCTTAAGTCTCACAAAAAAAGCGGGATTATATCTATTCATTAGACCACTACCATTTTTTGAAGGATTCATTGCTATTTCAAAATGTAAATGGGGATTATCATCCTTAGTGATACTATCCGTTTTCTTGCAGGAATTTAATACTGAAAATATTACAATTATGACCAATATTCTGTTTTTTCATTATTCATCTTTTTGTGTTTTAGATAAACTTTTTATTCCATCACTTCATCTGTTGTAGAAATCATTTTCCAGTTATTTTTTTGTAATTGGAAAACCGTTGTATTAGTTTTGCAACAGCCCTTCGGTAGTTTTATAACTAAGGTTTTATCAGCTTTATTAATAATTTTTGGAAATGGTCCCTCATTTAATGGAAACTCTTTATTTGATAGAAATTCGCCTTTCTCATTTTGTAAGAAATATGAATATGAAGGACCTCCATTTCCTCCAAAATCATAAAGAATTGCAAAGTCCTCACGTCCGTCAAAATTGAAATCAGCAGTAATAAAATCATGGAAATGTTCCACACCTTCATTTATCACAGGATCATCGGCAAAATAATTTGTACGGTTTAATGTTAGAGAATCTTTAATTACAGGCCAAGTGCTTGGCTTATACACTATGTTTTGGAAACTCTTTGAATTTCTAATAACTTCTATTTTTAAAGAAGAGGGTCTATTATTTTCATCTTTTTCCAATACAGATATTAAAAAATTAAAACTCTCAGAATTACTCACCTTTTGATTAGAAACAGATAAGGTACTTTTTAATTCTTTATTAGAAATATTAGTCGATTTCTTATAACAGGAAAGAAATATTAGTAGAAAAAAGAATATTAAACGTTTCATTATCTTTGGAGAGTTTTAGAGTTATTTTTTTTTATTGTAAACCCTTTGAGGTATTTTATTTAAATCCTTTTTCTGTTTCTTCATAAGGGATAAGTAGAATTTATAATGTTTCTCAGCTTCATCTCTATGATTTAATATCCATGTGTATTTCCATTATACTTTTTCAAAGCTGAATTCAGTAAATATTTAAAAGCAAAAGGATTGTTATTGATTTTTTTTCATTGAATAATTGTCATTTGGAGGATTTAACAAGTAAATGGTATTTCCTGCTAAATAAAATTCATTGTCAGTTTTATTAATAATGTACTCTAAGGAAGAATCCGATTTGGATTTTATGATTAGCTTATTCTTAGTATAAGAATCTACATATAATCCTTTAACTTCTTTTTTGGTTTTGTTAATTTGCTCGGTAATTAAAACAGTTTTTTTATCCAATATGTTAATTGAATAGTTGAACCTAAATTCATCTTCTATTCTTGATATCTCAAAGTTTGCGTTATATCTGCCTTGCCATTCTGAAAACTCATCTTTTGGTGAATCTTGAGAAATACGAATTGATTCTGCGGTTAGATTTTTAGTCCCATACTTATAATTTTCTTCAATGCCAACATTTTCCTCAGACAAAAATTCAATAGGTAAGGGACAATCAATAATTTTTGTATTAAGAGCTAGAGGTTTTAATTTTAGATTATTATCTAATTCTAGGTTTTTATTAATTTTAAAATAAGAAGCTTTTTTATCGAAAGTGCCAATTGCAATTCCGTTTTTATTATTTTCAAATTTAACATTTAAAGAGTAAACTTCATTATTAGGTATTCTTAAAGTATCTTTCAGAATATCTTTGTTATCAAAAATAAGCAAATAGTGATTTTTATTATCTTTTGATTTTATTTGAATAATGTTTTTTACATAATAAATATCAAGTGAAGTTCCTGTATAGTCAGGTTCAAAGTACGTTACATTTTTTATACTGAATAGCTTATCTAGATTTTTAGATTTATATATACCATCATTTAATTCTTGCTGATCAATAACAAGTTTTGTGTTTAATAAGTCCTGTGATTGATATTTGCAACCAATAAAAAATATTAATAAAAGTTGTAGTAATATTATTTTCTTAGAATATTTTTTCATATTATTTTTTATTATATGTATGTCTATTTTTTGAATTGTCATCTTGATCTTTTGTATCATATGAATTTAATTTAACAAATCTAGCTGGATTGGTTCTAACATTTTCTCCATGTCCGTAAGCATCTAAAACTGTAGCAATTTCCAAATGTAAATGCGGAGCTCTTCCCCCACTTGCAATTGATCCTGAAACTCCAGCATACCCTAAAACTGTTCCTGCATCAACTTCTTTTTTATTTTTTGCATCTTGATCAGTAACAACAGTACTATCTAAATGCATATAAATAAAGTATACATCATCAGTTTCTTTGATATTTATACCTCTAAGTTCATCTGCAAATTGTGTTGAATAATTTATTTTTTTCTCCTGTTCTAGTAAATCTTTGACATTTTGAATTTTTATTCTTACTATCCAACCTGCGCTAGGTGAATATTTAACCTGATGCACATTTCCTTTTAGGCAAGCATAGACTTTATCTTTACCAGGAATTGCAAAAAAATCAAAACCTGAATGATATTTTTTTGTACCATCAGAATTCCTTCTACACCAACCATAAGTACCACTAGCAGGCTTTATAGTTCCTGAATAATTATATTTAGTTAGTCTAGGATTGTCAACTGGATCGTGCCATTTTCCATTTGTTATTTCAGAGTTGTTATTTTTTTCAATATTTTGACAAGAAAAATTTGCTGCTAAATTATTATCTCCTTTATCATACCATTTTTGTATCTCTTGAGCAATTTCCCAAACATAGGTTTTTCCCTCTTCATTTTTTCCTTCTTTATGAAATACAGGATTTTCAGCATATGCTCTTTGTCTAACCCATTTAGTATTCTTAATTACTTTCCCTTTAGAATCATAATCTAAAGTAAGATTTTTATCAAAAACAACATGATTTTTCTCTGAACCTTTTCCGCAGTCAACAGGCATCAATATAGCTAGATAAAAATCAGCTAATGTGTTTAATTTACCTTTAAATAGCTCTAAATAATACTCTACATAAGTTAATTGTTCAAGTTTTGACATTTTTTTTAAATTTCCATTTGTTCCCGCTGTAACACTTGTTCCTTTTCTCCTATTAATATCCGCTGCCGCTGTACTACCAATTTGTATTAGTCCAGTATATCCTAGACTATTAACTATACCTGGATCAAATGTCCCCCCTGTTTCCAATGCCATTGCAGACGTTAAATGATTAGGATCACACGATAATCTCTTTGAAATTTCAATGATCAATTTTCGTTCTTGACATGTGAAATATTTCCCCCAATAAAGTTTAGTTTCCTTACAAACACATGTTCCATTATTTTGCTGCACCACCTTTTCATCTCCAACCTTCACCGCACCTTTATTCTCCACAATCTTCACCAGCGTACTCCCTTTCCTCAACTTAGCGGTTGCCATGGAAAAATCGCCATCTGCATCGTACAAGACTTTTCCGTCTTTGTTCTTTTCTTTTATCATGGCGTATACGGTCAATAAATTTACTTTATTTTTTATATTGTTCCAGATAATTTTTTGTTTGATAATGCCGTTCTGATCTGCCTTGACATTCACCTGTTGTAAGAGCAAAGGATCTCTACCTGCTACAGAATCCCGTATTTCCAGGAACAGAACTTCATCAGGTTTTATTCCACGGCTGTTGGCATAGAAATAACTTACCTCATCATAATCTACAACCGTATGTTTCTCACTGCCATCTTCACTGCCTAACTTGGCATTAAAGATTTCTTTTTTGTCCTGAACATCCAGTTTATACGTCTTAGGGAATGGCAGTCCTTCTCCAACGGCAACGACATCAGGAGCTGAGATCTTTGCATAGATCAATCCTTGATTGCCTGCTTTGTTTTTCATGTCGGCATCTAAGGTGACCGGAATCAATCCTCCGTCATAGGCCTTAATGGTAATGGTTTTTACAGGATCATCCTGTACCGTGTCACTATCCCAGAGTACAATGGTTAATTTTTCGTTGTCGAGACCTTTGTGATCAATACGGATATTCACTTTTTGCCCCCAGCCGGCTTTATCTATTTTACTTCCGTTGGTGTCAGTAAACTGGATATCGTTAATAATGGGCTGTACTACGGTTATGGTTTGGGTAGAACCTTTCCCTTTTATTTTACTGGTAATGGTTAGAGTGCCGGGCTTCTTTGGAGTAAAATTGATGGCTTTTCCGGTAACGGCATTAGAGAATCCCTGCCATTGTACTGTTTCACTGGGAAGAAGATCCGGAAATATCATTTTATCAACCGTAGCAGTCATAGGCTTGCCCACTTTTGGGGTGCCACTGACTGTAAAGCTTACCACATCATTGTCTTTCACTTCAAAATGCCAGTCATCATCTTCTTTTTTTGCATTTTTTCCGGTAGCATTGGCCACCATGCTGTATGCTTCTACCACATGTTTTCCGGGGGTAACCCGTACTCCGAGAATGGTAATGCTTTTTCCGTTTCCGATAAGGACTCCATCCAGATTCCATTTAATGTCCGATGATTCACCGGCAGTGAGGCCAAAAGGAGAATTATCATCTCCAAACTTATACTTCATTTTAGAAACGCTGAAAGACATTGCTGTACCGGGTCTTACCACTTCTGCTCCATGACTGATCCCCAATACGGCATTACCTTCACTTTCTCCGGACATCTTTTTTTCGATCACTTCACCCTGTTCGTTGGCATATTGCGCTACAATGGTATATTTTGCTTTTGTATTTTTAGGAATAAAGGTGAGTGTGCCCCCATTGATATGAACCCCGTCTGTAATGGCATTTCCGCTTCCATCAAATACCGCCAGGGTAAGTCTTGATTTTTCTTCTTCCGTGAGATCAGGAATAAAGAATTTTGCCTTAAAAACTGATGGAACTCCTTTTCGGAATTTTCTGTTTTTGGAAGGATCAATACGGGTCGTGAAATCACCGGAAGTAGACTCCAGGTCGAGTAAAGTGTTTTCTACGACTTCAACGTCAATAGAACAGGAAGGATCACATTTGTCATATTTTCCTTTTTCAAATTCGGGAGTTTTAGGTTTTCCATAGCCTTCAATCCTGAATTTACCTAATCCTTCAAAACTTTGAGAAAATTCAGTCCCGATTTGCTCTCTTAAAAAGATTCTGTTCTCTTTTTTCCCCTGGTGGTCACTGTACACCATCCATGAGGTGAGTTGTTTATTGCCACTTTTCAGATTGGCTTTAAAGGATGCCTCTTCATCTTTACGAAGATAAACTACCTCACTTTTAGTTTTAGAATCTATTTCTTTAAACGTCATTCTGTTTTCTATCTGAGTAAGGGCAATAGAGGTTACAGAAGGATATTCTTCTTTTTTCTTAGGTTGGTCCAGTGCCGGATTCACCATGGCAAGTTCTGCCGGATTGGTATTGTCAGCATGGGCATTGCTTACAGAATCGGTTTGTCCGTGTTTGAAGATGGTTATTTTTCCACCCACCATACAAGGCAACTCGGAGATTTCTGTGAGGGTATTTTTCCCCATGACCTGGGTACTGTCGTAGGTTTTGTTCCATTTGGGAGCCGGAGCCAATGCACAGGGAAGATAGCCTCCTGCTGAAGGCTTCAATTTACATTTTCCGAAAGTTTCAGCCGGAGGGACAAAAGTTTTGTCTTCTTCTGTCGCTGCCAGCTTCCCTTGTTGATCGTTCAGTACAATAATGGCGTGAGAGGTAACCTGTAAATCGGCTGTTTTTTTGGGGGGAATAGATTGATCACAGATACATTTTGCGTTATGAACGACAAAGTATTTACCATCGTGCTCACTTTTAGAAGCCTCCGTATTTTTCTTCTTCTCTTCTTCTTTTTTCTTTTCCTCCTGCTGTTTCTGTTCTGCTGTTTTCTGCTCTTCCACAGGATCTGGTGGTGGAGTACCTCCATTGAGCCCATATACTTCTTCTTCAGAAGGGGTCATCAGAGAAAAACCGGTATACGGAGTATTGCCCACTTTTGTGGTGGAATTGGCATTATGATAGTCTCTCAATTTTGTCCAGTCTTTGATACCCAGCTTTTGTGCGATATCCAATAGCGTTTCTCCGCTCTGAACGGTATATGGGATTGGTGCTGACATATTCTTATTTTGTTTCGATGGTGATTCGTTGGATTCTAGTGAGTATATATTCCGTTTCTATGCAAATACCCACAGCTACCTATAGTCGGGCTTTGCTGTACACATAATTGGAGTTCGGCATAGAATGGAAAACTTTCCGCATCAAAGCTGACATAGGAATGACAACCTTGTGGTTATATCATTGTGGCAATGAAAACATGGATCCTTCAGATAGATCTTTGCTATTCATAAAATAACCACCATCTTATAAGAATAATCGTGTCGGTTTTTTCTGATTATATTTTTTCATATCAATTTGTATTTGAATACGAATATATAAAAAATCCCGACAAAGTGAATAAGTATATGAAAATGTTTGCAAAAAAACGTCTTCTAAACTCGTGTCACCAAGCTTAGAAGACGTTCTTCATTTCTTTGTTGCTCTTTTAAAGCTATTTTTTATTAAGCCACCACTGACTGTCTTTACGCTCAGAGCGTTTCACTCCATTATCCAGAGTATACGCAAAACCTATCCCTAATGTCTGCTTAAGCTGGGTCTTTGCGATTTGATTATGATCATACAGTAAATCTAAGGTGATATTGGATGAGATATATTTATTAACCTTTAAATTCAAAAGTGCTCCATAGGCCAACACCAGTCTGTCAGGCCGATCAAGATAATTCGAGAAGACAGAAGCCGTATTGGTAAGATAAATATCATCCATAATTTTCAGTTTATAGATCGCCGTACCCAGGAAACCGAATTGTAGTAAAGAAGTATCTCCATCACTTTTCAAACCATAATTTCCTGCCAACTGCAGGTCTTTGTCCAGCACAAAAGTCCATCTGGCGTTGGTAGGGCGTAAAGTAACGGTTAAGTTATCATCCGGTCTGTAGGTGATACCCATCCCGACATTCACATATCCCGGAGCCATAAAGTTGGAAATTTTCTTTGCTTCAGGATTATTTCCATCTTCATATCCGGCAGCAAACTGGGACTGCAAGCCGGCACCCAGTGAGAAATACCAGCTTTTAGAGAATTTTCGTCCATAGTTGGTAGAAACATTGATGACATCCTGCGTTTTACGGATTCCCAATCCTTTGGTATCATTCTGCCCATACCCGAGAATAATGATGTTTTCCCACAGATCTTTATCCTTTTCATAGGTCATGTTATAATTAACCCCGGCAAGCCAGCCTACGTTGTTGGCCCCACCACCTACCCAGTTTGAGAAGGCAGCCTGATTAATCATTAAAGTGTTTTTTCCCAATACCGACCAGTACTTTATAGTATCTACGACTACCGAATCCTTTTTCAGTTCCTCTTGCGCACTGGCACTAACTCCTATAATAAAGGAAAGAATCAATAAAAACTTCTTCATTACTCTAAATAATTTTCAATGCAAAAATAGTTAATATAATTTTTTTCGAAAAGAATCGGCTTTAGTAAAAATTATCATTAACAATACTTTTATGATATTTTCAATAAAATCAGTGCCAAAATAATAGATTTAAAAGTTAAAATTGAAACCTTTTGTCTTAAAATCAGGTAGGTAGGTAGATTTCATCGACAAATTTTCCGAAATTTATCCTTGGCTTTTGATTTGACGTACACTCTTCATGTTTAAAAATGTAATTTCCAAAAGAGCGATTATATACCCTTTGCTGATGCTCTCTGCAATGTGGTTCGGATATTTTTTACAGACACAGGGCTTTTTTGGAAGTTGCTTTGGGGCAATCATTCCTTTGTTGCCTGAAGGATTATTGGGTGTCATAACCTCTCCCCTCCTACATGGAAATATAGATCATATTATAGGTAATTCAATTCCGATTGGAGCTTTGATGTTTTTACTGTATCAGTTTTACCCGCTGGTTGCCAATAAAGTTTTTATTATTGGTTGGCTTGCTACGGGTCTCCTGGTCTGGCTTCTTCCTCCTATTGATATTTTTACCGGCGATTATATGTACACCTGTACCATTGGAGCCAGCGGTGTCGTGTATGTTCTTGCCTTTTTCCTGTTTTTCAGTGGTGTTTTTAAATGGAATACAAAACTTCTCACCATTTCCATGCTGGTAGTCTTATACTATGGAAGTTTGGTTTGGGGCATGCTTCCTGAAGAATTATTCTACAATATGGAGGAACCCAGCAAAATTTCCTGGCAGGCGCATCTTTCGGGGGCAATTGTAGGAAGTATTATTGCTTTTGCATTTAAAAATGTAGGTGAAAAAAAGAAAAAATTCATTTGGGAATTTCCTAATTATTATAGCGAAAAAGACGATAAACTGTGGCAGGAATATAAAGAAAATCATCCTGAAGACTTTTTAGAACTTCCCTATAAAAAGAGAGATGATATCTGGGATCATCTTGATGAATTAAGAAGGAAATAGGAAACGTATTTTTTCATTACATTTGAAAAAAAACACACATGATTTCCGAAGAATACCTTTTTGCCATTGCTCTCCGCGAATGTAGCCAGATCGGCGATATTAATTTTCATAAACTTATCCGAACCTTTGGAAGCGCCCAACAAGCCTGGAAAAGCGCAAAAAAAGAATATAAAAAGCTGGATGGAATTGGATATAAAACAGTTTCCGATATTGGAAATGATACCCATTTAAAATTTGCAGAAAAAGAACTTAAATTTTGCGAAAAGAATAATATATCCATCACACTCAAATATCTTAATGAAACTCCGTCTCTTCTGGCAGAATGTATAGATGCTCCTGCCGTATTGTATCAAAAAGGAAGCTTTGATAATACCCTGCAAAAAGTGAGTATTGTCGGCACCCGAAATATGACGGCATATGGCAAACAATTTATCAAGGATTTTTTTGAAACAACCCAGTCCTCAAATTACGCCACCGTAAGTGGCCTGGCGCTCGGTATTGATCAGGAAGTGCACGAACAGTCAATTAAAAACCGGAAACCTACCATAGCGGTACTTGCTCATGGGTTTCAATTTTTGTATCCTGCGAAAAACAGAAAGCTTTCTGAAAAAATTTTACAGGAAGGAGGAAGTCTCTTAACGGAATTCAGTTCATCGCGGAAGCCAGATCGTGAAAACTTTATTCAAAGAAACAGAATTGTAGCTGGAATTTCTCCTGCAACCATTGTTGTTGAAACAGGTTTTGGAGGGGGCTCTGTAAGTACAGCCTCTTTTGCCAATGATTATAACAGAGATGTCTTTGCTCTTCCGGGAAAAATCACTGATCTCTATAGCCAGGGGTGTAACCAACTGATTTTCCATCACAAAGCAACCGCTATTTCTACGATGAAAGATCTTGTTAATTTGCTGGGTTTTAATCATCCCAAAGAAAAAATAGAAGAGCTTTTCCCTTATAGTGAAATGCAAGTACAATTAACTGAATATCAAGATAAAGTCTATCAATTCATCAAAGATAATCCTCAAATATCTCTGGACGATCTGACACAGGAATTGTCATTACCCTCTCATAAAATCTTACCGATAATTTTAGAATTGGAGCTTTTAGGGAAAGTAAAATCGTTTTCCGGGAGGCAATTCATGGCAATTTGAGAATTAACGATTTCTTAATATTGCATTATTTCATACATAACATTTCATTTTTAATAAAATTTAATCATAAATTATTAATTTAATAATATTCCGGAACATTATTATTTAATTTTTAACAATCTTAAAATAGAGTGTTGTGAATCTTGAAAAAAAAATTAAATTTGTTGACAATAATATTCAACCTTAATATAATGGAACAATATAATATTGACCAGAAAATCCAAGAGTTTATTGCAAAAATTGAAGCAAAAAATCCTAATGAGCCGGAATTCTTACAGGCTGTAAAAGAAGTTGCCGTAACAGTAATCCCATTCATTGCTACCAAGAAAGAATATACAGGAATGAAGCTGCTTGAAAGAATGGCTGAAGCTGAAAGAATCATTATCTTCAGAGTTCCATGGGTTGATGACAAAGGAGAAATTCAGGTTAACAGAGGTTTCAGAATTCAGATGAACTCTGCTATTGGTCCATACAAAGGAGGAATCCGTTTCCATCCTACAGTGAACTTATCAGTTCTTAAATTCTTAGCTTTTGAACAGGTATTCAAAAACTCTCTGACAACATTGCCAATGGGTGGTGGTAAAGGAGGTTCAGATTTCGATCCGCAAGGTAAATCTGATATGGAAGTAATGCGTTTCTGCCAGGCTTTCATGACAGAATTATGTAAGCATATTGGTCCTGAAACGGATGTACCTGCAGGGGATATCGGGGTAGGAGCAAGAGAAATCGGTTACCTTTTCGGACAATATAAGAAAATCAGAAATGAGTTTACAGGAGTTCTTACAGGAAAAGGACTTGCTTATGGAGGTTCATTAATCCGTCCTGAAGCTACAGGATATGGTGTAGTATACTTCGCTGAGCAAATGCTTAAAACTATCGGACAAAATTTCCAGGGAAAAACAGTAAGTGTTTCAGGTTTCGGAAACGTAGCTTGGGGAGTGATCAAAAAAGCAACTGAACTGGGAGCTAAAGTAGTAACAATCTCTGGTCCTGACGGATATATCTATGACAAAGACGGTATCAGTGGAGAAAAGATCGATTATTTATTAGAACTTAGATCTTCAGGAAACAACAGAGCTGAGGATTATGCTAAAAAATATCCATCTGCTGAATTCCACGCTGGAAAACGTCCGTGGGAAGTGAAATGTGATGTAGCATTCCCTTCTGCAACTCAAAACGAACTGGATTTAGAAGATGCAAGAATATTAGTTGAAAACGGATGTGTTTGTGTAACCGAAGCTGCTAACATGCCTTCTACACTAGATGCAATCAACTATTTCTTAGACAATAAAGTATTATTCTCTCCTGGTAAAGCTTCCAACGCTGGAGGTGTTGCAACTTCAGGATTAGAAATGACACAAAACTCTATCCGTCTTAACTGGACTTCTGAAGAAGTTGATGCAAGATTAAAGGAGATTATGATTGGTATCCACAAAGCTTGTAGAGACTACGGAAAAGATGAAGACGGTTATGTAAACTATGTAAAAGGTGCAAATATTGCAGGCTTCGTAAAAGTAGCAGAAGCAATGTTGGCTCAAGGAGTTGTGTAACTAAAAAATACAAAGGTTGGGAAAAACTCCCGACCTTTTTTGATATAGCCTGTTCCCGGGATAATGGGAAAAAAGTAAAAAGTGAAAGGAGAAAGCGCTGCTATATGCAGCGCTTTTTTTATTTTTATATGATCGAAAACCCTTTTAAAAATATTGATGAGTACATTCTTTTGTTCCCTGTGGATGTTCAGGAAAAACTGATGATTCTGAGAAAACATATCCATCAGGAAGTTTCGGGATTAGAAGAATATATCGGATACCAGATGCCTGCATTTAAATACAGGGGGAAACCGCTTGTTTATTTTGCAGCTTATAAAAAACATATTGGTTTTTACCCCGGTGCGGACGGGATCAAAACATTTGAAAAAGATTTTCAGGAAAGACATTACAAATACTCCAGGGGCGGTACAATTTCCCGTTCATGAAGATATTCCTTTGGATTTAATCAGTACAATTGTGCAATTCAAAGCACAGGAAATTGATCAGAAAAAATCCTGAAATACAAGATTTCAGGATATCGACTAGTGTTTGCTAAAGTATGATCACTTTTTCTTTTTAGATTTCTTTTCTTCTTTTTCTTTGGTTGCCTCTGCAGGTTTTGTAGCTTCCATAGTAGTGGCTGGCGCTGCTTCAGTGGCCGGAGCTGTTACCTCAGATGTCTTTGTACTTTGCTTAGGATCAATGGTACTCGTTGTTTGACTTGGCTGAGTCTGGGTTGTCGTTTGAGTTGTGGTTGTATTTTCAGCCGGCTTTTGAGGTGTTGTCTGTGTTTGAGCTGATACTGCGATTACTCCGACTAATGTAAACGCTGCCGTGAAAAATAACTTTTTCATAATGTAATATTTTAAATGATTGTTTAAGGTAAACGAGGTACCATTAAAAAAAATTATGCGTAACAGACTTATTTAACGGAAATTATAAATAATTAAGAGGAATTATAACAATTTCGAACGGGAAGCTCGAAGTCTTTTAAGACCTCAATAACAAATACGACAAGATGATTTATTTGGATTTAAAATTAAAGAAACTATACTTTTTAATCGACCGCTAAGACTTCCCTAGCCCATCTTCCTGCTTCCATCCTTGAAACCTACTTTGCTATATTCCTCATCATTTTCTCTACAAACTCGTATGCCGCCGGACAGATCACTGTGTTTTTAAGCATCAGGTGATTGATCTGATAAATCTTTTTTCGATCAGTATGTGGATATTCACGGCAGGCTTTTGGTCTTACTTCATAGATAGAGCATGTATTGTCGTTTGTATTCAGGAAAAAGCAGGGAAGATTCTGCAAGACTTTATCATTATCCTCATCTACTCTTAAAAATTTGGCTTCAAAATCTGCCTGTTTCATTCTGAGGTGCTTAGCAATACGTTCAATATCCTTTTCAGTATATAAAGGTCCGGTGGTTTTGCAGCAATTAGCACATTGAAGACAGTCTATCTCTTCAAAAACTTCTTCATGGGTCTCCTGAACAATATAATCAAGGTTCTTGGGCGGTTTCTTTTTCAATCCGTCCAAAAATTTCTTATGCTCTTTTTGCTTTTGTAAAGCCTGTTTTTTATAAAAATCTAAATCCATTTATTCTTTATTTCCTGCCGGAACCGGAAGATCCTCCTTTTGGTATTGATTAATCTTATCCAAATTAAGGATTGTGCTTTGGTTCTCTTTATCCGGGTAATACATCGGGACAAATTTAGCTCCATATATAATCTCTCCTGTCACATATGAAGATCTCTGAACAACTGTGTTGGAAAATACTTCATCAAAAGCGCGAACCTGAACAATCAGTTCAATATCTGTATTTTTAAAATCATCTTCAGAAAATCCATAAAACGGCGAATTCTCATCAATCCTGTGAACAACAGTCCAGTTAAGAGCCAGTGTATTAATCTTATTTAACTGAGTTTCCAGCCTGTAAAAATTACTTTTCGGAACTCCATCTTCAATAACTTCAATTGCCGCTGAAACAATGACATCAGCATCTGTAAGCGCATTATTTTTATAAGGAGCCAGCCTGAACATCAACGCCGAAGATTCCTTAAAAGGTGCAATGACGGCAATATCTGAAAACCTTAAATATGCTCTCGGTCTTGAAAATCTTCCATAAAAAAGCCCGGTTGCGATGGCAAAGGTAAGCAATCCTAAAAAAGCTTCAAAAGTAGCCACGAGACTTGCTAAGAAACCGACAGGAGCTATTCTCCCATATCCTACCGTTGTAAACGTCTGTGAACTGAAGAAAAACACATCAATAAATTCATTCAGAGGATTGCTTTTATCAATTCCGGTGAGGTGTTGAACTCCTATCAGGTAATAGATCATTGCAAAAACAAGATTAACCAGGATGTAGGAAATCACCAGGTAAGAAAGAAAACGAAAAGTAGATAAGTTAAGCATGGTATGATACCAGCTTAACCTGTTAAAAACATTAACTCCCGTTCGCTGCACATTTGGAAGACCATCTTTGTTGATAAATCTTCCTGAGGCATTACTGCCAAAGCCACTGTTTTCCGTGTTTTTCTGACGGATTTTCTTTCCGAAACCTCTTGCCATCTGAGTAGAGTATTTGTTAAGTAAATATGCTTACAGTATTTTCAGTACAAAGATAAAATATTGTTTTCATGAAATTTATCAATGAAATGATTCTGCTTATCTTTTCATTTTGCTGTACATTTGAAATATGAAAAAGCTGGAATCAAGAGAAGATATTGAAAATCTCGTCAATTCATTTTATGCAAAAGTGGTTAAGGATGAAACCATTGGATTCTTTTTTAATGAAATTGCAAAGGTAGATTGGGATAAACATCTTCCTAAAATGTATTCTTTCTGGGAATCTATCCTTTTCGGGCAGATGACCTATAAGGGAAATCCTATGGGCGTTCATTTTCCAATCAATGAAATACAGGCTATGGAGCAGAAACACTTTGACCGATGGCTTGAGCTGTGGCGAACAACTATCGAAGAAAACTTCGTGGGTGAAAATGCAGATATGGCTATCTACAAATCCGAAAATATAGCCAAATTAATGGCATTTAAAATGGAATTGGCCCGAAGACTCTAGCAAAATAATTCCACCAAAACTTTGATTTTATAGCTGTAATTATTCCGTAAGCTCGCCTTTAAGGCACTATCACAGTAAAAATGTAGGCTGCAAGGTTTACCAGAAGAACGGTTCCATACAGGATATTGGTTTTCCCCCTACTTAATGAAAGCATTACAATAAACACTGACAGAGACAGTAAAATAATATCTTTTTTATCTAATCCCAGAACCAAAGGGATATCGTACATAATACACACCACAGATACTGCCGGGATCGTTAATCCGATACTTGCCAATGCGGAACCAAGAGCAAGGTTTAAACTGGATTGTATCTGATTGGCTCTTGCTGCACGAATAGCTGCAACTCCTTCAGGTAAAAGTACTACAGCCGCAATAATGACTCCCACCAACGATTTGGGAGCTCCTACGCTCTGCACCATTCCTTCAATTGTATCAGAAAGTCCTTTCGCCATTAAAACAACAATCACTAAACAAACAACCAAAAAGCCAAAGCTTATCAGTGTTTTCGTTAATGAAGGTATATAATGCTCTTCAGGGTGTTCATCAGGAACAATAAAATAACTTCTGTGTCTCACGGTCTGTACCATCAGGAAAACACCGTAAATAACCAAACAGGCAATTGATACGAAAATAAGTTGTGCCTGATTATAGAAAGGGCCGTTGACGCTTGAAGTAAAATTTGGAAGAACCAGGGTAAGAATAAGAATAGATACAGTACTTACTAAGTACGTAGTTGCAGAAGTTCTTGCAAAGAACTGTTCATGGTATTTAACACCACCTACCAGTATACAGATTCCCAAAATACCATTAAGAATAAGCATAACAGCGGCAAAAACGGTATCTCTGGCCAGTGTGATCGCCTGATCTCCACCGGCTACCATCAGCGAGATAATCAACGCTACTTCGATAATGGTAATACAAAGTGCCAGGATGATAGTTCCAAAAGGTTCACCTACTTTATGAGCAACCATTTCAGCATGATGTACTGCCGATAAAACACTTCCGATTAATAAAATTCCCGCGATAACGTCATAAACAACGCCATTTCCCATTAACCCAGAGAAGTAGTATACCACCGCCAGGACAGGGAAAATATAGGTGTAGTGTAAAAGTTCTTTTAATTTCATAAAGTGACTACAAAATACAAAAAATCTATAAAATTTGAAATATCAAAAGAAAATATTAATAATATTTTAATGACACCAGAAAGTAAAGTCCTGATAATCCGTCAACATATGGAAAAGTAATCCGATGGCAATAATTCTGATATTTCCTTTAAAAAACAGCATCAAAAAATACACCGCAATCGCATAATAGGAGTGTAACAAATGAAATCCTACACTCCCTCTTGACGGATCAAAAATAGGATTGGCTAAAAGATGGTCAAGATCGACAAGCATCGTTGCCAAAAGGATCAGATAGACTTTTTTCCAGTTTTTAGGATAAAAAATTAAGGCAATACAAACAGGGAACACAAAATGCAGAAAGTAATGTACACACGTTTTCCAAAACAGGCAATCCATCATATTCTTCCCTTTAGATAATCCTGTCTTACACCCTCTTCCAGTTTTTCTATGGCATACCTCAGACAGGTTCTTGGCATTTCCTGGTAGTATTGATTCAGGTAACTGATTAATTCACTTTCATTTTTATTCCCCATTTCCCGCAAAAGCCAGCCGTTTGCCTTGTGCATTAAATCATGAGGATGTTTCAAATTCCTTGTTACAAACTCTTTAGTCAGATCAAATGAACCTTTCTTGATGTAGTGCATTGTTCCTACGACAGCGATTCTTTTGTGCCACATATCCTCAGACCCGGAAAGCTCTCTCAATATATTTTCTTTCTGATTTTCGAAAGCATAGCGTCCTAAAATTTTATAGCAGGTTGAATCTACCAGATCCCAATTATTAACATGAGGTAAATGATCAAGGTAAAAGGCAACCACCTCTTCTTTTATCTGCTGATCTTTTGTTTTTTCAAATTTTGAAATCAGGATAAAAAGTGCAGTCAGCCTATGTTCATGATATTTTGAAGAAAGAAGTAAGCTCAGATCTTTTAACTCTATTTTCGAATAATATTCTTTGGCTACAGACCTTTGATCCGGAACCGTTACCCCTAAAAATAAATCGCCTTCACCATATTCTCCCTTCCCTGTTTTGAAAAACCTGGGGAAAAATGCTGCTTTTTCCGGAATGGATAATACAGCCAATGCTTCACTGATTTCTTTAACAATATCACTCATTGGACGTTGCAAATTATTTATGATGCTTTTTCTTCCGAAATACTGTTTTCCTGCTCCTCTTCTTCCTTTACAATCTGTTTGGGATTTGCTACCTTAGCAATAGTAAGCCCCTGAACAATAATAGAAAACACCACTACACAATAGGTAATACTCAAAATAATCTCACTGTATTCACTTTTAGGAATAGACATCGCCAATGCAATGGAAACTCCTCCACGAATTCCTCCCCAAACCAGTACTTTTACCGTTTGTGGACTGAAACTTCTTCTCAGAGACGTAAACTTAGTCGGTCCCCAGATTGAAATAAATCTTGCAAACAACACTACTATAATCGCTAATAAACCAGGGATCATAAAGTGTTTAAGATCTTTGATCATTAATAACTCAAACCCGATGAAAAGGAATAAAACAGCATTCAGAATCTCATCGATAAGTTCCCAGAATTTAATCAGATAATCCTGAGTTACAGATTTCATTTTAAAATTCCTGTTGAAATTCCCCATAAATAATCCGGCAGCCACCATTGTCAATGGTCCCGAAATATGCATTTGTCTTGCAATAAGATATCCTCCCATCACAACAGAAAGCGTTACCAATACGGAAATAATATAATCGTCCACTTCACGCATCAATCTCGAAGTTACCCAACCCAGCAGAACCCCTAACAAGAGGCCTCCACCTGCTTCATGAAGTAGCAGCAATCCTATATTTTCTACACTCAGATCTACTTCCTTTCCTACTGCCAGCTGCAAAACAACGGTAAAAACAACTACTGCCATACCATCATTGAAAAGGGATTCTCCAGCTACTTTGGTCTCTAATGATTTTGAAACATTAGCCTGTTTCAGGACACTTAGTACCGCTACAGGATCAGTAGGTGAAATCAATGCTCCAAAAACAAGACAGTAAATAAAAGGGAGTTTTATACCGACATAGGGTAAGAGATAAAACATTCCAAATCCTACTACAAAGGTGGATATAACCACTCCGGCAGTGGAAAATATTACAACGGGCCTGAATTGTTCCTTTAAGTCATTAATATTAATATGAATTCCTCCTGCAAAGAGTAGGAAATTAAGCATTGCTCCCATCAGAACCTCTGTAAAATCAATACTGCTCATCAGATTATGAAGATGACCAAATGTTCTCGGAAGTATTGTTTCCCCAAAAAATACCAGAAAAATAGATACCACAATGGCAATCACCATAATTCCGATTGTACTGGGAAGTTTTAAAAATCTGTAATTAAGATAGGCAAATATGGATGCTAATACGATTAATGCTGAAAATGAATAATATAATTCCACTAAGTGTTTCTTTTGAGATTAATTGGTTAGTTCTAAATAGAGTATTTTGATATAGATCTGCCGACCGTCTTTTTCCCATATATCAAACATGCCATCTTTTGAAGGTTTCGAACTTCTTGTATAATCTTTACCGATATTCAGCATATTCAGGAGGATATATTCATCTCCTACCGAGTTGACAAGATATGCTGTTTTTTCAGTTTTCCCGTCACCGGAGCTTTTGATTCCGCCTGTTAATGCGCGAAGCTGATTCAGGTGATGGATAAAATTATTTCCATCTTTTAAAGAATCATAAGCTCTCAGCAGAATCAGAAGAATGTCCAGATTGGTAGGATCTTTATCATACAGCGCCTTTCCAAGTTTGACACATTCTGCAAAATTATTTTCTTTAAAGGCTTCCGTAAGATTTTTAAAACTTTCTTCGGAAATGCTTATTTTATCATTTCTGAAGTTTCTTCCATAGTAAAGATATTGTGATTCTATACTGTCCAAAGATTTTGGATACCCTTTATATTTAAAGATAAGTTTATCGTAATTGTAGGGAGAATCAGAGTTTTCGAGACTTTTCTCAATGGCCTTTACATCAATTTTTGATTTCTGGCTAAAGCCAAAAACCGAAAAAAAAGAGAATAAAAGGAAAAAGTAATATTTCATTAATGGTTGCTTTCTTCTTCGTCGTTATCGAAATATTCGAAAAGGAAGTCATTGTACGGGAATCTTGAAATATGGATTTTCATCACCTCGTCATAGATCAGCTTTTTCATTTCCGGAAAATTTTCCTTTGTTAAAGCAGAAATAAAAACAGTGGGATGCTTGGATTTTGCCATCCAGGTTTTTTTCCATTCCTCAAGAGAAACGTTTTTACGGGTAGTAGGTGTAAGATCATCCTCATCTTTTTTCTCATAGCTGAAATCATCGATCTTGTTAAAAACCATAATCATAGGTTTCTGATGGGCATTAATCTCCATCAAAATATGATTTACAGATTCAATATGGTCTTCGAAGCTTTCGTGAGAAATATCAACGACATGGATAAGCAAATCGGCTTCTCTCACCTCATCCAGGGTAGATTTAAATGATTCTACCAGCTGTGTAGGCAGTTTTCTGATAAATCCTACAGTGTCCGTAAGAAGGAACGGTAAATTACCAATTACTACCTTTCTAACCGTAGTATCCAGTGTTGCAAATAATTTATTTTCAGCAAAAACTTCAGATTTTGAGATCGAGTTCATTAAAGTAGATTTCCCTACATTGGTATATCCTACCAAGGCAGCACGCACCACTTTCCCTCGGTTATTACGCTGAGTGGCCATCTGTTTATCTATAGTCTTCAGTTTCTCTTTCAACAACGTAATTCGGTCACGAATAATACGACGGTCAGTTTCAATTTCTGTTTCTCCGGGACCTCTCATTCCGATTCCCCCTTTCTGACGCTCAAGGTGGGTCCACATCCTCGTTAGTCGTGGTAAAAGATATTGATACTGTGCCAGTTCTACTTGTGTTCTCGCATAAGAAGTTTGAGCTCTCTGGGCAAAAATATCAAGAATCAGATTCGTACGATCCAAAATTTTGACTTCCATTTCTCTTTCAAGGTTCTTCAACTGTGAAGGAGAGAGCTCATCATCGAAAATTACAGTTCCGATCTCATTTTCTTTTACATATTCTTTTATCTCAATTGCCTTACCGCTTCCAATAAACGTTTTGGAATCAGGCTGAGTTAATTTTTGGGTAAAGCGTTTTTGTACGGTCGCACCCGCTGTGAAAGCTAAAAACTCCAGTTCATCTAAATACTCCGTCAGTTTTTCTTCATCCTGATTTTGAGTAATAATTCCTACCAGGACTGCTTTCTCATAGTTATGTTCTTTCTTTTCTAACATTAAGTTCTGTCTATGTTTATGATTTTTACAAGTTAATATTTTT
Organism: Zea luxurians; assembly: GCA_029449295.1. Lineage (NCBI taxonomy): Eukaryota > Viridiplantae > Streptophyta > Magnoliopsida > Poales > Poaceae > Zea > Zea luxurians. Next base: position 31,508 of record JAOPSE010000948.1, on the reverse strand, counting down.
CAGAAAAAAAACAAAATCAAATTTTACTTGATAAGTATTTTTAATATAATTTTAAGTTGGCTTAGAGATTCTTTCGCATAAAAGCCCTAACTTTATGTAATAATTTTCTGTATTTTAAGTATTTAACTAAAAAACATCCGGAAAATCATGAATACCCATCTCAGATGTATGATTATTGATGATGATGAACTGGACAGGCTCGTTCTTCAGCATTATATCAAAGCGTATAAAAATATAGATATTGTTGCGTGTTTTGACTCTGCAGAAAAAGCAATACCCTACCTTAAGCTTCCTATAGATTTTTTAATTACAGAAACAAATTTAAAGGGAATGAGCGGCCTGGATTTCAGGAAACTTGCTCATAAAATTCCTGCCTGTATTTTTGTAAGCTCACATCCGGAACTGGCAGCGTCTGTATTTGAAATCAATACACTGGACTTTATGACCAAGCCGTTAACAGCAGAACGTTTTCATTATTCCGTGCAAAGGCTTTACGATTTTTTTGAAACAAAGGAAAAGTGTGAATGCTATGATGCCATATTAGGGCAAAATTGCCTGACTATAAAAGAGGGTGGAACTATTTCTCAGGTTACTATGAAGGATATTTTGTATTTGGAAGCCTTAAAAGATTATACCCGCATTATCACCCCTGAAAAAAAAACACTGTATTTTAGATTCCCTGGGAAATGTGCTTCGGAAAAGCTTTTTTGATTCTTTTATCAGAATACATCGAAGCTATGCAGTACCCAGACATCTGATACGGGCTAAAAGTTGTCACGAAATAGAGCTGAGTCATCATATTAAACTTCCTATTGGCAGAGCTTACAAGAACAATCTTTCCTTTTTTTCTCCTTACATGTAACCAGCAGAAATGTAGGTCACTAATCGATTTTTTTTGTCGTTGGTCTATTTTTATAACATATAATTCTGATACGTTGTAATTTAGTCTTCCAATTTTTATAAGAAAACAAATCAATTTCTATTTCAGTCAAACAGGCATATCGTGTAAAACGGTTTAATTCTAGGAACACAAATTATAACGTTACCGGGCGACATCCCTTGAGGAAATAAAAAAACAATTCCAAAAACTAATAGCCCAAAAAACTGATAACCTATTTAGATTTTTAAAACAAAAGAAGTCCGCTGCACAGCGGACTTTTGTTATCCTAAAACAGATGTTTTTTACTTAATCCCAGTCTGCGGCAACAAATTTCATTGAATTTCCCTTATCATCCGACAAGGTAAGAAAATGCCCTTCCACAGAATATTGGGTCATACTATCAAACTTCTTCTGAAAAGCTGTTTCTAAAGACATATCCTGACATGCTTTCATCGTGCTTGCTCCATGGGAGATTTTGATCTTTCCTCCTTTTTTAAATTCTGAAGTGAAAGACATTTGATTACAACCCATATAGGCACTACCTTGGATTTTCCCTTCTTTCATCTGTCCAGTCAGATTAATTTCTGCTTTATTTGCTATCAACTGGTCTTTTGAAAATCCTTCAAAAGAGATCAGCATCCATTGACGCTGAAGTTGAGGGTTTTTATCCGGCATTGTGGAACAATTTAATACAACTCCTAAAAATAAAATGGCAAAAAGTGGTAATAGTATCTTTTTCATGCAGATGATCATCCCATTTTCGTACCATTCACGGATAGAATCTCGTAAAAATTAGTAAATTAGCATCACAAAAATTTTTATATAAAATGAAAAGACTATTTCTACTATTCACTTTCTTATTGGGCTTTGCTCAAATGAGGGCGGATGAGGGGATGTGGCTGCTTATGCTCATCAAAAGACTTAACGGTGTTGATATGCAAAAAGAGGGTCTACATCTTACGCCTGAAGAAATTTATTCAGTAAACAACTCGAGCTTAAAAGATGCTATTGTAAGCTTTGGTGGTTTCTGTACTGGTGAAATTGTTTCTGACAAAGGACTTATTTTCACCAATCATCACTGTGGTTACGGCGCTGTTGCTGCGGCTTCTACTCCGGAAAAAGATTATCTGAAGAACGGATTCTGGGCAATGAAGCAAAAAGACGAATTCAACGCAAAAGATCTTTATGTAAGATTTTTAGTGAGAATGGATGATGCTACACAGAGAATCAATTCTAAATTGAATAACAGCATGACCGGTGCTGAGAGAAAAGCAGTTATTGATGCTGAAACAAAAGCTATTCAAACTGAAAACTCTGAAAACGGTAAATATACTGTAGTGGTAAAAGATTTCTTCAACGGAAATGAGTTTTACTATTTTGTATACCAGGATTATAAAGATATCAGATTAGTAGGTGCACCTCCTTCTTCATTAGGAAAATTCGGTGGTGATACAGATAACTGGGAGTGGCCAAGACATACTGCGGACTTCACCGTATTCAGAGTATATGCTGATGCTGCAGGAAATCCTGCGGAATATTCGCCAAGCAATACTCCTTTGAAACCTAAGCACTTCCTTCCTGTTTCTCTTAAAGGAATTAAGCCAGGTGACTTCTCTATGATTTTAGGATATCCGGGAAGAACAAACCGTTATCTGACTTCTTATGGAATTCAGCAAATGGTAAACAAAGATTATCCGGCATGGGTTGAAGCTTCTAAAGTAGCCATGGATGTAATGAAAAAGTACATGGATAAGGATAAAGCGACTCAACTTAACTATGCTTCTCAATATGCTTCAGTAGCTAACTACTGGAAAAACAGACAGGGAACTATTGACGCAGTAGACAAAAACGGAACAATTTCTGACAAGCAAAAAATTGAAGAGACATTCAGAAAATGGTCTGTAATGCCTGGAAATGATGCTTATGATGGTGTTTTAGAAGATATCGGAGCTTATTACACTCAGGTTTCTGACAGAAATGTTGAAAGAAATTATGCTGCTCAATTCTCAAGAAATGCAAAATATATCAGCCTTGCTCTAAAAGTAGGATCTGCACTTAAAGCATATGCAGCTCAGGATATGCAGGGAAGACTGGCAATGAAAGCTAAAACAGAAGCGGCAATTAAAGCAGCTTATGAAAACTTTAATCCTGCTTTGGAAGGAGAAATGCTTTCAGCAATGACAGGACTTTACCAGATGAGAGTTAAAAATAAGGAAATAGCTTCTGCTACTATTTTAGGATTAGATGCTAAGACGGTTTCTAACCTTGCTTATTCTTCCATTTTTGCGAACAAAACTTCTGCAACGAATTTCCTATTGAATCCGGATGCATTAAAACTTGATGCTGATCCACTTTGGAAAACAGCTAATGGAATTGTTGCAGATCAGAAAATGAGTGTAGAGAGATTTGTAAAAGTTGATGACAATTTTGAAAAGAACAACCGTCTTTTCTTAGCGGGTCTTATGAAGGCTATGCCAGAGAAGAAATTCTATCCGGACGCTAACTCTACAATGAGATTAACGTACGGTACTGTAGATAAACTTCCTATCAGAAATGACAGAAACTATTTCGGTGTTACGGACAATTACTATACAGATATGACCGGACTTGTAGGAAAATACAAGAAAGGTGATGAAGAATTTGATCTTCCTCAACGAGTAATTGACCTTTATAACCTTAAAGATTTCGGACAGTATGCTGATGCTGCAGGATATATGCCTGTTAATTTCCTTTCTAACAACGATATTACAGGAGGTAACTCTGGTTCTCCGGTAATTGACGGGGACGGAAACCTTATCGGTATTGCATTTGATGGAAACAGCGAGGCATTAAGCGGTGATATCGTATTCGAACAAGAATGGCAGAAAACCATCAACGTAGACGTTCGTTTTGTTCTTTGGACTATTGACAAATATGCAGGTGCAAGAAGACTAATCGACGAGTTAAAGCTTGTAAGAGGTGAAAATACTCCGGCTGATACTAAATCTAAGAACTCAGGTACTACAACAATGCCTAAGAAAAATAAGAAAAAATAATCTTCTCAGATTTATTTTTGAAACCGTGAAATGTACTTTTCACGGTTTTTTTATTTTACATGGTAATCATATGTTTACAAGTACAATCAATCCGAAAGGAATAATAAACAGTAATACCAAAAGAGTTCAGGGATTTCCTGAACTCTATGGTTTATTTTAACTAATCTATTTAAAAATATTTATGCAAAAGGCGGTTGTAAGCTATTGACAATATTAGCCGGCAACCCTGAAATGTTGGCATATTTTATATTATTTACAAAAGACACGCTGTTGGCAGAAGCAAATACATAATTTCCGGTAAAAATGCAGTTTTGAAAAAGAGCATGGGATAAAGTGTTAATATTTCCTCCCTTCATTTCTAGATTTTTAAACTGGATATTTGAGGTACTGAAATCTGTATTTGAGCGATCAATATTATAACTATGAATATCACCTCCATCCATAATAAAAGTTTCGAGATTAGATCCACTAAAAACAACTCTTCCATATCCAAAACAATCCGTTAAATATATATTGGCACGACGGATTTTATCAGCCGTATCCACAGAATATAAATATATCGCTGTCGTTGTGTTCAGCACATTTGTTGTCAGCCTCCCACTGATTTCTATATTTGTACTATGATCCAGTTGTTTCGTACTGTCTTTTATAATTTGCACTGCGGTATAAGTGGTTGTAGACTTTGCATTGAGAATTGTATCGGTGATTTTCAGATTTTTAATGTTAACATACTTTCTATTCAAAACACCTAAATAAAATCCACTGACTTCATCAGCATCAGTATTAATAATCGGGTTGATTATATTAAGGCTCTCAGGAAGTTTTGGATCCAATCCTATTGTATATTTTTCCAACAAATGAAGATCTCCAGTATTGCCATTTGGGCTGGTATATGAGAACAAATAAATATCTTTTTTCGTTACCTCACCATTCACTTCTTTAGCAGTAAAAACAGGATTATTAATATTAACAATCCCACCCAAACTTGGGGTATCCATCCTTATTCCAAAAAATATTCTAGCACTCCCACTTACTATAGGAGAGTTTAGTGTAATATCATTACCTGCAAATTGAAACGCTGCTAATCCCCCTCCTGTTTTTACAATAGTTTCATTTGCTGTAAATCTGTCTGTCCAATGATCATCTATCCCTTCTTCCCAAACGCCTCTGTTGATGGTGACATCTACACTGTTTCTACCAGTGTATCCATGTCGGCAATCCACTACATTTCCATCATTAATAACGACTCCTATTGATTCATAATTTGCAATACCATAGCCATTTCCATTTTTTCTAAAGCCTTTTATAAAAGGATTATTTATTGTGATATCCGCACAAGTATTTACTTCCAGACCTACAGCTCCCTGGCTATTAATTTTATTCAGAATTCGTGGGTTATTAAGCGTGACATTATCTCTACTGATTAATAGATATGCAATATCATTTAGAATACCTTTATTTTCAATATTTAGGTTATCTATAGAAATATGTTCTTCAAAGACATATTTCTTAACGGTCAATATACCGGGATTATTAGTGCTATCTTGCATGTAAGAACAAACTAGTGGTGTAGTTAATTTACCGTCGCTACTTCTAATAAATTCTTTCTTTTCATATTTTTTTTCAGAAGAAGTACCATCACGATCAATTAAAATTTCTGTAGAACTAAAATGTAGATTTGCAATACCTTGATTACTAAAACCTACATCTAAACTTCCTCTCTTCATGTTATCCTCTGACCATGCAGAGGTATCTACTACTTCACCATTGAATCTTCGAGCAATTGTTATGTTTACCTCACTATTCTCTTTGATAAGAATAAACTTACCATCGCATCTTCCACTGGTTTTTATTTCAAAAGATTGCTTTACCACCACTTTACATTTTCCAGGGATCACCCAGTAAAGGTTATTGGCATTGACATATTTAAAATATGATAAAATAAACGGTGTATCATTATAGGTTCCATCACCTTTCACCCCAAAATATCTTACATCCAGATCATGGGCAAAATTATGTTCCAGCTTACTCCCTCCTGTTTCAATAATACTTCCTGCATCATCTGTACCTGCTGTTGATGACAAATAATATATGACAGGAGCAGGAGTATCTCCTTTTTCGTAATAGCCTAGTAGGCAAACTCCCTTATAAAGTCCGTTCTGGAGATCAGTAACTTCTGCTGCCGACAGATTTTTCATTTCGGCCATTGTGTTTTTTACAATACATGGTAAACTCATAGAAATATTTTTTATTGGTTAATTGTAAAACGAAGAAGCAATACGCTTATTTCTTCTTAGTTCTGTAACAAATATCGCCCTGTGCAGCGTCAAAAACTGACGTATTAAAAAGCAAATACAACATTTTTTCCTTTTTTGTCAGGATACCGCAAATGTCTCGACTATAGGGATAACTAACAGTTATAACTATTAAAATTATTCTTATGAAAAAAATTATTTCCAAAATCATGGCCTCTGCAGCAGGTATTATGACTGCATTTATGCTTTCATCATGTGACAATTCTGATAACAACATGACGGATACGTCCTTTCAGCGAAGTATTACTTTTGAAAACATTGTTACTCCAAAAGATTTTGTACAAAGCGGAAGTTTTCAGGGTACGGGAAACCCACCTGTTATCTTACCCGGACAATCAACCACTATTAAGTTTAGTGCGGGAAAAGCACAGGCTCTTATGTTTGCGACCATGTACGGAGCATCCAAAGACTGGTTTTTTGCTTCACAACAACCGGGAATCAAACTATTTGACGGAAATGGCAATGTGATTACAGGAGATGTATCTTCAAGCGTATTATTGTGGGATAACGGAACCAAAGACAATGTAACCGGCCAACCGGAAAGCAAACCGATTATGCAGGTTCCTAATGTCACTGCTTCTCAGTTAATGAAGTTAAATCTTGCCTACAATGACGTTACTTCTGAGTTTACATTAACCATCACCAATACTTCGGGAGGAACTGCCAACGAGACTCCTTTTTCTCCGGGAGTCTGGGCCGTTTCAAATTACAATGGCACTCAGCTGTTGAACAATACTCCGTTTTTTACAGCTAATGCTCCATCCAATCCTGAGATTACCGATATTGCTCAAATGGGAAATATCAGCAAAATGATGACAAAGCTTAATGCAAATACGGGAATTATGACCGGGCTCTCTCCTGCTCTGGTAGTGGTTTATCGTGATGATAAGAATCCAATTTATGAATTAGGAAAAACAGACACTGGAATGGGGTTAAAAGAAATTGCACAATTTGGAAATGTAACTCAGCTTCAGGCCAGTCTGAAACTATTGCCTAATGTGAAAGGAGTATATATTGCAGGAAATGCACCTGTGTCCCCGGGAAACAAAATTTCAACGAATTTCACAGCTGATCCAGGAGATAAAATTGCGTATGTAACCATGTTCGGTTTTTCCAATGACTGGTTTTACGCCAATGAACCAACTATTGATGCCAATGTAAAAGGTGATCTTAGCTCAAAAACCATGCTGTTTGATTCGGGAACCGGAATTGATCAGTATCCGGGAGCCGGAAACCACCAGGCACTGTTTGGAGGAACTCCACAATCTGAAAATAAGGTGATTTCGAAAGTGGGAAACGTATTTGCTGTTCCGCCAGTTCAGAGTATTATTAAAGTAACAGTAAACTAAAATTTACCAGATAAAAAAGAGCCAGACCGGAAAAACGGTCTGGCTTTTTGTATATCAATAGAAGATTATGAAACAGGAAGTCCAAGATAGGTCAGATAGGAATCCAGCATTTTTTTATCAAATACCGGTTCCTGAATACCGGATCCTTCCAGGAATTTAATAACATTTGAGCAATCCCAGACATAGGTGTTCTGATAAAGCTCAACCGTAGATAGTCCTTCATGCATATTATCCCTGAAAAGACTTGTCAATGGATACAGACGATTCTTACTGTCATCTTCCCACTGTTTTCTCCATTCTTTGTACGGTAATCCTTCCAGCTTGAAAGGATAGTATTTCTTCATCAAACCAAAGAAATCTTCAAGCGTGAGATTGGTTTCGGGGCTTGCTATTAAATTAAATTTCTTGCCAATAGCTTCTTTGTTTCTGGTAATATGAGCCATAGACCTGGTCATGTAATCTACGGTAATAAGACCTTCTCTTAGTTCTGTTAATGCAGGATAAGACTTAAATTCCACACAGTTTTTTACCAATCCTGACCACCATTGATACGGGGCACTTGCTCCCGTTGTACTGTGACACATTGCATATCCCAAACGATAAGTAATTAAAGGAAGACCTTCTTTTGCGGCTAAATCTGCTACCGCTTCCATTACCCATTTGCTTCGTACATATCCGATATCTTTACTGACGGACATTAAATTCTGTTCGATATCATCAGATTCCAGCATCACGGTTTTGCCGGTAAATATATGTCCCCAGCTATACACGGAGATTGTAGACAACAAGGCCAGGCATTTGGTTTTTTCTGCTCCGGCCAGTTTGATAATTTCTCTCAATCCTTCCACATTCGGAGCTTTCATATAAGAATAAGGTTCAATAAAGTTTACTGAACTCCCGGAGTGATAGATCACGTCTGTTTTTTCAGCCAGCATTTTGAAGGTCTTTTCCGAAAGTCCCAGTGAAGGTTGTGCAAGATCTCCCGTTACAGGAATAATTCTTGATCTTTGCTCTGCTTTTGGAGTAATATGATATTGCTTAAAACAGTGGTCAATTTTTTCCATCGCATGAAATTCATCCTGAGCTCTTACCAGGCAATAAATGTCGGCATTGGTTGTATCCAGAAGTTCCTGCAGAAGATGAATTCCCACAAAACCTGTAGCACCTGTTAAAAGAATGGCTGTTGGGTTTTCAAGCTTTTCTGGATCAAAACCGCCTGCAAACACCGTTCCTGGAGCAAGGTAAACATCGTTCTGCAACTCTACATAAGGTTCCATGTCCTCAACAGGCATTGCCTCCCTGGTTTTTTTTGAACGTTCAATTAAAACTTCTGAAAGTTTTTGTAAAACAGGATATTGATAGATATCTCTCAGGTATACCTTTACATCCAACTTTCTTTCCAGTGCTACGGCTACTACAGCTACTAAAAGGGAGTTTCCGCCAATATCAAAAAAGTTATCGGTAATATTAATAACCGGCCGCTCCAGCTCCGCAGACCAGATATCAGCAATTATCTTTTCCGTTTCATTGGTTGGAGGTTCAAATGAAACAAGCTCTTTAGCTTCTTTATCCGCCAGGTCTTTTAAAGACTGTGTATCTGTTTTTCCATTTGAAGTTAAAGGAATTTTCTCTATAAAAATAATCTGGGCCGGTATCATATAGCCCGGAAGATCTTCTTTCAACAAATTTCGGATTGTGGCTACATCTTTGATTGTTCCGGATTGTAAAACCAGAAAAGCAACCAGATATTTATTATTTCCCGCCGTATCTTTCGTGATTACTACAGCTTCCTGTATTCCTTCCTGCCGAGCCAATGTACGTTCTATTTCGCCTAACTCCACACGGAATCCGCGAATTTTTACCTGATTATCAATTCTTCCCAAAAATTCAATATCACCATCCGGTAACCATTTGGCAAGATCTCCCGTACGATACAGCTTTTCATTTTTATTAAATGGATTAACAATAAATTTTGCTGCCGTAAGTTCTTCATTATTAAGATATCCTTCTGCCAGAACCGCACCACCAATATATAACTCTCCTACTGCACTTACCGGAACCAATTCCATTTGCTCATTCAGAATATAAGCTTGGGTATTTGCTATAGGCTTACCTATTGAAGAAATATACTTCCCTCCAACATCTTTCACTTTTTTGAAAGTTGCATATACAGTACATTCGGTAGGTCCATAATAATCTACAAGTTCATAATTGAGTTCCGTAGTAAGGACAGGCTTAAGTTTTTCTCCAGCAGTAAAAAGATATTTTAAACTTAGATCACTGTAGTTTTTTGAACAATTCACAACGGCTGGTGCAAGGACAGTAGGGACAAAACCATGGGTGATGCGATTTTTCCGATAGTATTCCACTAAGGCTGAAGCTTCCGTGCGATCTTCATTATCTGCAATAAAAAGTGTAGCTCCGGACGTCAGGGCAGACCAGGTTTCCCATACTGAAATATCGAATGCCAGCCCTGCCACTAAAGTTAATTTTGAGGTATGATCTACATGAAAATGATGATTATGCCAAGTGACAAGGTGCTGAATGGCGTGATGACTTACCATGACCCCCTTAGGCTTTCCTGTAGATCCTGAGGTATAAATTGTATAAGCCAGAGCGTCTGTAGTACTTTTAGCTTCTGGCTGTTCTGCAGAAAAACCGTCTAAATCATTCAATTGATTGAGATTAAAAATTTCAGTATTTCCCAATTCCGACAAATGTGTTCCAAAATCGTGACTGGTGATGATTACTTTGGCAGAAGTATCTGATAGAATGTATTCTACTCTTTTCACCGGATAGGCGGGATCAACAGGAACGTAGGCTGCTCCTGTCTTTATGATGCCCAGAACAGCGACTACCCATTCTAAAGATCTGTCCAGCCATACAGGAACATACTCCCCTTTTTGAATTCCTTTTTGTAATAGTGCATTGGCCACCTGATTACTCCTTTGATCCAGTTCTCTATATGTAATTTCCTGATCTTGCCATGCAACAGCAATGTTATGGGGATAAAGATCTGCAATTCTACGGAAAAGTGAATCCAGTGTTTCTTCCTGCTGATATTCCCAACCTGTTTTGTTAAATCTGTTCAACAATTTCTCTCTGTCTTCATGGGATACTAAGACAGTTTCGGCCACTGTCTGTGGTTCTGTTTTTTGTGTAGTGTTTGACATGTTTAATAAAGTGATTTGGTTAAACAATTATATTTTATATTTTTTTTCAGATTAAGGAATGTTTGCCTTCCCTCTGTTCCTGAAGTTTACCGAAACATTTGGACATAAAGAATAAGCACACTCTGTATGTTCAATGCAATGCTATTATGTGGGTTAATCGATAGAATAAGGCCAAGATCTAGAATCATCTTACCTTATTAAAAATACAATGTATGATTCTAAGCTTTAGAATTCCAAAGCATGCGATGTTAAAAAATTAATATCCATAATTAAATATTTGTTTCGATTTGATAGTCAAACTTAACATAATATTTTAAATATATTGTTACATAATTACTACTACATACCACAGCAATTAGTTGAAATATTAAAAAAAACAACTGCAATTAACTGAAATGAAACATATTACGAATATATTAATTTCCCAATTTAGTGATATTATAAACATAATTCAGGCATTTAGTCTATTTTATCTCTACAATCAGGATTAAATAAAAACAAGTATCACTATCCATTCCAGAATTCCCTGTCTAAGCTTCTGTATTGTATAGCTTCGGAAATATGGTGAGATAAGATTCTTTCAGATTCCTCCAGATCGGCAATGGTTCTCGCTACTTTCAAAATCCTGTCATAGGCTCTCGCTGAGAGATTGAGTTTTTCCATAGCCATTTTTATAAGACCAAAAGACGTTTCATCCAGTTCGCAAAAAGCTTCCAGCTCTTTGGGGCCTATCTGTGCATTGCTACTTATATTCAGACTCTTATACCTTTCATTCTGTATTTCTCTGGCTTTAAGAACACGCGCTCTTATATCCTCACTTTTTTCTCCTTTTCTTTTTTCGGAAAGTTGTTCAAATTCAACTTTTTGTACTTCAATATGAATATCAATTCTATCCAGCAATGGCCCTGAGAGCTTATTCATATACCGTTGCATTTCGTAAACGGAAGAAGTATTATTGGGATCGTCCGGAAAGAAACCACTGGGACTTGGATTCATCGAGGCAACGAGCATAAAGCTAGCGGGATAATTGACGGTAAATCTGGCTCTGGAAATAGTCACTTCTCGATCTTCCAATGGTTGCCTCATGACTTCCAGAACGGTTCTCTTAAACTCTGGCATTTCATCCAGAAACAAAACCCCATTATGAGCCAGTGAAATTTCTCCCGGCTGCGGGTAGCTTCCGCCTCCAACAAGAGCAACGTCAGAAATCGTGTGATGAGGTGACCTGAAGGGCCGAACAGTCATTAACGAAGCTTCTGTCCCTATTTTCCCTGCGACTGAATGTATTTTTGTTGTTTCCAGCGCTTCTTTGAGCGTCAATGGAGGAAGAATACTGGGAACCCTTTTGGCAAGCATTGTTTTGCCACTTCCGGGAGGACCAATCAAAATAATATTGTGACCACCAGCTGCTGCTACTTCCATAGCTCTTTTGGCTGTTTCCTGTCCTTTAACTTCTGAGAAATCGAAAGGGAAATCATTGATCCTTTCCTGGAATTCCTTTTGGGTATCCAGAATCATCTTTTCAAGAGGTGTTCCTTCATTAAAAAAATCGATAACCTGTTTAATATTTTCTACTCCGTAGACATCCAGGTCATTCACAATAGCAGCTTCTCTGGCATTCTGAATGGGAAGGATAATCCCTTTAAATCCTTCTTCTCTCGCCTGGATCGCAATAGGCAGCACTCCTTTTATAGGTTGCAAACTTCCATCTAATGAAAGTTCTCCCATGATGATATACTCCTGAATTTCTTCAGCTAAAATCTGATCTGAAGCTGCTAAAATCCCGATAGCAATACTCAAATCATATGCTGAACCTTCTTTCCGGAGGTCTGCAGGTGCCATATTAATTGTGATTTTCTTTCCAGGAATTTTATAACCCACATTTTTTAGTGCTGCGGAAATCCTGTAGCTACTCTCTTTGATTGCATTGTCCGGCAAACCGACCAGATGATATCCTACTCCACCGGTATCCACATTCACTTCAATGGTGATTGTTTGTGCAGCCACTCCATGAATGGCGCTTCCGTAAATTTTTATCAGCATGGGGTGTTTTTGAGAGTAAAAATAACTAATATGCTATTTTATAAAAACAGTATTTATGTTGAGTTTATACAAGCAAAATAAAAAAGGTTTAAAATTATATTAACAAAAATATCATCTTATTTATTTCAAAAAAATAGATTAATCCCGTACTTTTTCGTTTTTGATCTAAGTCAAAGTTTTGCCTTTTTCTGCTCCATAATTTTGCCCCATCATAACATACCTATGGCAGAACTTGAAAAAATTATCTGGATTTCTATCATCTTAATCATCATTATTTCGGTAAAGGAAAAGATTAAACTAGCTCTTCCCATCTTACTATTGATGGCCGGACTTATTTTGAGTCTTACCAGGCTTGTCCCTTCCATAGACATGAGTCCTGAGATGATTTTTTATGTGGTTTTACCCCCTATTCTATTTGATGCCGCGTGGAATACTTCCATCCCCGAATTTAAAAAAGAGCTTTCCAAAATTTCCCTTCTTGCTGTAGGATTGGTTTTCCTAACCACGACTGTCATTGCAGTCTTTGCTCACAGCATTATCCCGGGGTTTTCATGGCCTCTGGCTTTTATACTGGGAGCCATTATTTCGCCGCCGGATGCTGTAGCCGCAACCAGTATTACTAAAGGACTGCCTTTGCCTAAAAAACTGGTTACTATTTTGGAAGGAGAAAGTCTTTTGAATGATGCTTCTGCACTTATTGCTTATAAGTGTGCATTGATAGCCATTGTGAGCGGATTTTTTTCATTTTCCAATGCAGGAATTCAGTTCATGAGTATAAGTGCAGGTGGAATTATTGTGGGGCTGGCTATAGGCTATATTTTTCTCAAATTACATAAGTTTCTTCATGGAAACAGCAATACAGAGACTTTTGTAATTATTCTATTGCCTTTTGCCACTTACAGCATTGCAGAACATCTGGAATGTTCCGGAGTCTTAGCGGTTGTTATGCTGGGAATGTTCCTTTCCTGGAACTCATTCTCACTCTTCAGCTCAAACAGCAGGATACAGATGAGCCATTTCTGGGATGTCATTGTTTTTATTCTGAATGGGCTGGTCTTTCTTATTCTTGGAATGCAGCTTCCTCAGATCATTGCAGACATTCCTCATCACGATTTACCTGTATTAATTCTTTACGGCTTGCTCATATTCGGGATTTTAATCATTATCAGGTTGTTTATTATTTTTACATTTCCCCTGTTCTCTGCAAAACAATCAACAAAAAAGATCGGATTTTTTTCGCAGGCAAAAAAAGAATATATCATTTTATCATGGTCCGGAATGAGAGGGGTTGTCTCATTGGCCGCAGCCCTTGCTATGCCACTACATGATAATAACGGAGCTTTAATTCCTCAACGCAGCACCATACTTTTCATCACTTTTGTGGTCATCATTTTTACCTTATTAATTCAAGGGTTAACATTACCAAAATTAATTAAGCTTATAAAGCCGGTGGAAAAGGATGAAAAAAATGAAAAGGAATTGAATATTCTATTGATCAACAGATCTCTTTCTTTTCTGGAAAACAGGAATACTGATCATCCGATGACGGAAAATATAGTAAACGGAATGATTAAAAAGCTGAAAAAAGAGGAAATGCAGCTCACGTATAATGAAAGTTCTGCACCCACAGATAGAATAGAATGGAGAAAAAAATATTTCAATATTGAACTTGAACTTATCGATTTTCAACGTACAGAACTCATCAGAAACTATTATAAAGGGGAATATTCTCTTGAAATAATCCGTAAAAAAGAATGGGAACTTGATTTCTGGGCAACTACCGTATATCATGAAATGGAAACCCTGGAATAATTAAAATGTATATCATCTTTTTTGACTTAAGTCAAAGTTTTTCATAGCTGACTTGACCAACTTTGCTTCACAAAAATTAATCATCTACACATCATCATAAGCAACAATCAAAAAAATGAACTCAACCGAAACAAAAAAAATACGTTCTGTATTTAGTGTTAAACGCAAAGAATATATAACTCCCCATTTTATCCGTATCATCCTTGATATTAAAGATGATCAGGTACAATTGATGACCCATGTAAAGTCTGGATCCAATAATAAAATATTTATTCCAACATCTGATTTTGACTCACATGATATCGTAAGAACTTATACCAACAGAAAAATAGATCTGGAAAATAAAGAGCTTATCATTGATTTTGTAGCCCACGGAGACAATGGCCCCGCCTCAGCTTGGGCATTAAGGGCTCAGGAAGGAGATTTTCTTGGGGTAGGAATGAAGGAAAGCTCAAGACCTTTAGTTCCTGAGGCAGATTCTTATTTACTTGTAGGCGACGCTACCGCTCTACCGGTAATTAATGCGATTGCTGAACAACTTCCTGCTGGAGTGGACGTAAAAATACTTCTGGAAACCTTTGGTAAAGAGGATGAAATTATTTCCTGTTCTGCAGCTAACGTAGATCTTGAATGGATCTATAATCCAACTCCCGAAAAGGGCAGCTTTCTTGCTGAAAAAACCAGGCAATTTGCACTTCAAAACAGTGTACAAAAAAGGTACATCTATATTGCGGCGGAATATACAACGGTAAAAAATCTCCGCGAATATTTCAAAGCTGACCCGTCTCTGGATCCTAAATCTCTTCACGCCGTCTCATATTGGAAAGCAGGAGAATCCGAAGGACAGGCCGGACTCCATAAAAAATAATTTTAAAGTATTTTTTTAACACAGGTCAAAGTTTTTATACTCTCAATACCTGAATTTTGATCCATCATTTTAATCATATGCCATGAACATTCAATCTATTGTCATCGCCCTGGATGAAAGCATTTTTTCTCCAATTATTGCTTCCCGGGGCTTTAAACTGGCACTCTTTTTTAGTGCAAAAGTGGAACTCTTATTTGTAAGGAGTAATACAGCCGTCATCAATGCATCTTTAGCCAATACTTCCTTGGAAGATACTGATTCTCAGGAAAAGATCATGTCCTCCATAAAACGAATCACCGAAAAATATAATTTGATAGAATATTCAACAACAGTCCTTACCGGAGATCCTCAGGAGCGAATAACAGATTTTGTTAAAAACAGCAATACAGACTTACTCATAGTCGGAACACATGGAAGAACCGGACTCGACCACCTGATTAGCGGGAGTATTGCAGAATATATTATACGCCACACCACTATTCCTGTTCTGGTTATTCCTTACAATCAGGAAATCCACTAAATCTCATTTATAAAAACCCTTAAAAATTAATGCATGCCTATCGCCTGCCTGGCGGAGCTATGCCTGAAAAAAATGAAAACATTAGAAAATTTATCACCATTTCTACGGAAACCTTTTCTACTCTGCATAGGAGCAGGAATGAGCTTCACCAGTATATATGCTCAGTCGCGTTCGCTGACTCTCAACCAGACGGTAGAAATGGCACTTTCCAACAGCCATACCCTGAAATTAAAGCGGGCTGCTGTAGATCTGGCCATTAACAAATATAATCAAGCCAAAGACCAGTCTCTTCCCACAGGAAGTATCAATGGAACATTTTCTCACACTGAAAACATAGCCAATCATATCAGACTGGGATCCCTGGACTGGATCCTTCCCAAAAGAGCCGAATCGTATGTAGGGAATGCGTCACTTAACGAAACCATCTTCAACGGTTTCAAATTAAAGTACGCAAGGCAATCTACCCTCCTCCTTTCTGAAATTGCGAAAACCGATGTGAATCTAACTGAAGATGAGGTGATTTATGCTGCGGTTCAAATGTATTTTGACTTGTACAAAATCTCTCAAAGCCAAAAAATTGTACAGCAAAACATGACCGCGGTTAATCATCTTATTCAGCAGGCTGAGCAGTTTTATCGCTATGGGGTCGTCACCAAAAATGACGTTCTCCGCTTTAAACTTCAAAAGTCTGGAATAGAGATCACAACCTCTGATCTTGAGGCCAACCGCAAAATCGTATGCTATAATATGACAGTCCTTCTGGGATTGCCGGATAGCCTTGACCTACAGACAGATTCGGTCCTTTTAAGGGATGAAGAACCTGCTTCCCTGGAGCAGTATCTTGATATGGCCTACTCCGGAAGAAAGGAACTGGAACAAAATACCTTACAATCAAGAATTCATGATTTTTCTTTGAAATCACTGAAAGCTGACGAACTACCAAAATTATCTGTAAATGCAGGAATTGCCTATAACCACGCCGGCTCTACGTTCATTCCATCAAGTGGAACTTTTATTACTCCGTTTTCTCTGGGAGCAACTATTTCATGGGATTTCTCAACATTATGGATGAATAAAAACAAAATATCAGAAATACAGATTCATCAAAAACAAACATCTATTGAAAAAAATATCTGGTCGGATAGAATCCGCACTGAGGTCAATCAGGCTTATCAAATGTATATCCGGGCTCTGAACAAGGTCAGACTCTTACATTCTTCTATCGAAGAAGCTACTGAAAACGACCGTATGCAGGCTGACCGCTATAAAAATAATGTTACAACGGTTACGGACCGCATTGATGCCGACGCCCGACTGTATCAGGCGCTTACCGACCTGGAAATTGCCCGTGCTGATGCGTCAGTTGCCTGGTATAACCTTCTGAAAGTATCAGGAAAAATTTCAATGATTAATCAATAATATATACTATGAACCCTAACAATACTATGGAAACTACTCCACCCAAACAAAAAAAATACATTGTCCCCGTCATTCTTCTTATTGTCATTGTAGCAGGAAGCATTTTCGGAATTAAACAATACTCATATCACCAAAGCCATGAAGATACAGATGACGCACAAATAGATGGAGATCTCAGCGCCGTAGTGACCCGCGTAGGAGGTTATATTGATTCTATCGGATTTGAGGATAATCAAAGAGTACATAAAGGTCAGCTTCTTGTGAAATTAGAAGATCATGAGTACCGCCTGAAGCTGGAACAGGCCCTTGCTGCCAGAAAAACGGCAGGTTCAAAAATCGGGGTTTCCGAAACTCAGATTTCAACTACCCATGCTGCTTCATTAGGATTTAAAGCCCGTGTAGACGAAGCTAGAGCCAAACTATGGCAAGTCAACCAGGATTATGAAAGGTATACTGCTTTGGTTAAGAATGGTTCTGTTCCGCAACAAACTTTTGATAAAGCTAAAGCGGAACGTGAAATTGCACAGGCAGCCCTTCAGTCAGCCGAAGAACAGTACAAAACTGCAGTGGCCCAAATAGGAAACAGCCGCTCTGAACTCAATGTCACAAATACCGCTACAGATCAGCATCAGGTTGATGTTGATTATGCTAAATTACAATTGTCTTATACTACGATTAAAGCTCCTGTTTCAGGAATTGTGACAAAACGCCGTGTCCAAATGGGGCAATTGCTGCAGGCTGGCCAAACGCTATTTGCCGTTGTTGATGAAAATAATCTGTACGTGACTGCTAATTTTAAGGAAACCCAAATGCAACATATCCGACCGGGGCAGAAAGCTGAGATTATTGTAGATGCTTATCCCAATGAGCGTATACAAGGAGTTGTGCATAACTATGCGGGAACAACAGGAGCTAAAATGTCATTATTACCTCCTGATAATGCGACCGGTAACTTTGTGAAGGTTGTACAGCGCATTCCGGTTAAAATAAAAATCAAGGCGACTCCTGAATTGCTTAAAAAGATCCGTCCGGGGATGAATGTGGAGGTAAGTGTTTCAACTAAATAAGTCAATGTAATGGCGGAGAAAGGATTTAGAAAATGGGTAATTACCTTTACAATGGTACTGTCTTGTATGCTTGAATTTTTAGATACTACGATTGTAAATGTTGCCATTCCTCATATTCAGGGAAATATGGGGGCCATACTAGAAGATGTTGCCTGGGTTTCTACCGGGTATGCTGTTGCCAATGTTATCATACTCCCCATGTCGGGTTGGTTGGGAAGCCGCTTTGGAAGGAAAAATTATTTCCTGTTTTCGATTATTGTATTTACCATAGCCTCTATGTTATGCGGTAATTCGCATACCCTTACAGAGCTTGTCGCGTTTAGGATTTTGCAGGGATTAGCCGGGGGTGGATTAATTTCCACAGCACAGGCTATTTTATTGGAAACCTGGCCACCTGAGGAAAGAGGTACAGCTACTGCGATATTCGGATTTGGAGCTGTGGTTGGGCCAACGGTTGCTCCTGCTCTGGGAGGATATCTTACTGATCATCTGTCATGGCCATGGGTATTTTATATTAATCTGCCTTTGGGGATTCTTGCGGCTATTCTCACTTATCAATATGTGAGAGCTACTCCCAAGGATAGTACCGGCAAACCTGTTGACTGGTGGGGAATTGTCCTGCTGACAATTGCGGTAGGAAGTTTACAGACAGTGCTCGAAAAAGGGGAAGAAAAAGACTGGTTTGCTACGAATTATATTACCGTATTATGTGTCACCTCTGTGATTGGTATTTTATTATTTATCTGGAGGGAGACAACGACTGATCATCCTGTTGTTAACCTTAAGTTATTCCGATACCGGAGTTTCTCTGCGGGAATGGTTACCTCATTTCTTTTTGGAATCGGGTTATATGGATCGGTGTTTATATTTCCGCAGTTTTGCCAGAGTTTATTAGGTTTTTCGGCACAACAGACAGGATTTTTACTGTTACCCGGTCAAATATTCACGATAGCATTGATGCCTACAGTGGGTAAACTTTTGAAAAAAGGGGTTCCTCCACAACTTTTTGTCATTGCCGGATTTCTTTGCTTCTTCATTTTTCCTATGATTATGAGTAAAGCAACGTTGTCATCCGGAAATACTGATTTTTACTTCCCTCTTTATTTCCGTGGGATCGGGATAGGACTTTTATTTGTTCCTCTTATCACTTTGGCCATTAAAGATCTGAAAGGTCCGGAAATTGGTCAGGGAGCAGGTCTTTACAATATGATGCGTCAATTGGGTGGGTCTTTCGGAATTGCAGGATTGGCCACAACTATTCATATCGGAAAGGGAAAACATCGCAATTATTTACTGGAAAACATCAATGAATATGGATCTGCTTACTGGGAAAGAACACAGGATTATATTGCAGGATTTATGGGCAAAGGATTTTCTCATTCCGATGCTTCTGAAATGGCATTACGGGCTATTGACGGGGTTATCAATAAACAATCTATGCTGATGGGATTTACCGATGCGTATCAATATCTGGGAATAGCGATGCTTTGCTGCATCCCGTTTGTATTGTTACAGGGGTTCAAAAAGAAAAAAGTAGAACTGCCGGCCGATGCCCATTAATATTTGAATTTAAAACAATTATATCATTTCAGAAACGGTCAACATGAAATCAGAACTAGACGATACCAACACAGGGGAAATTATCTTTTTAGAAAAGGTGACTTCTTTCACCTGGCATATGAAACTAAAAATTCCCTTTTATATAGAATTAGATATGGACAGTAGTCCTGGCTATATTATCCCTTTATTGATTGAAAATAACGACCTGGAAAAACCTGTTATTAAAAAATCTACTTTATGGAATTACGATATGGTTCGCAACATTCTTGAAGTCATTATTCATACCCAGAAAGACTACGAATTATGGTTAGAGGCTCTTTTTCCCGGAAAGATGATCAGGTATCTTACCCCTGAAGAAATCATTATACCGGGTTTAAATGCGGATCATTATTATTTTATAGGAAGTTCTCATACACAGGCGTTTTTCTATCAATTGAACCGAAGCCTTCCTTTTACCAACAGGTTAAACAGTTTTATCTACAGCAGGCATACCGGAGATTTTTTTCCTGATATTGACGGAAGCTACCCTCTTGATTATCATGTCATTTACCCATACAGTCCCGAACGAATATTGAGTCTCTTTATTTCTAATTTCACCAAAGAAAATGATGATTTTATTATTTTGCTATCCGGGGATCGCGAAGTCAACCGGTTATTATCTCATTTCTTCAAAAAGGATTGGGGAGCAACAGAAAATCAGATTAAAATCTTTAATTGTCACTATCCTCAATAAAAACGTTAAATAATGTATTCATTACTGGCCGATAAAATTGCCCAGATCACTTCGATTCATAAAAAAGATATGGAAACTGTACTTTCCTGCTTCAGACATTATCCCATCAAAAAAAATGAAATTCTGCTGAATGAAAAAGAAAAATCTTCCAGAATCTACTTTGTAGCAAAGGGTTGTCTTCGCATCTATTTTTTGCAGGCGGACGGTACTGAAGCGACCAGATATATCGCTTTTGAAAATAATTTTGCCAGCAATCTTGTAGGATTAATTACAGGAGAAGGTTCTGAAGAATATATTCAGGCATTAGAACATTCCGAGTTGCTTTATATTTATTTTAATGATTTCAAAAGCCTCTTAAGCCGGGTTCCTGGTTGGGAAAAGTTTTACATTTACTATCTGGAAAATGCTTACGTTAACAATACCCGTCATCTGATGAGTTTCCTGACAATGGATGCTATGGAAAGATATAAGCGGCTTCTTGAGCAAGACCCGGTTGTTGTTCAGAGATTATCCAACCGAATGGTTGCCAATTATCTGGGCATCTCACAGGAGTCTTTAAGCAGGCTCAAAGGAAAACTTTATAAATAGCTATTGATACAACCTACTTACGACATCCTTAATTTTTTTTGCCGGACCCTACATGGGTTCGGTTTTTCATATCAAAAAGATTATTCTGACAAGTAGTTTTTTATCAGGGAATTGGCAAGGCACTTCGATGAGTCGAGCAATCTGATATCACTCTCCCCTTTATTCATGACAACATTCAGATCTGTACAAGCTATGATGATGAAATCGACTTTTGGTTCCAGTTCTTTCAATAATGCATTCCATAAAATAAGATGATCAGGATGGTCTTTCTGCTTTTTTATACCCTGAATTATTGTATTCACCTTATTTTGCCAGTTTTCTTCAAAGATAAACTGATGACCTTGTTCTATAATTTTCTTCTGATATATGTGGGAGTCAAATGTCGTTTTTGTGGCAAGCAGTGTAATTTTTTGTGATCCCGATGGCAGCTGTCTGCAAGTTTCTTCCACTATATTCAGCAGCGGAGTATCAATAGAATTAGCGAGATGATCTGCATAAATATGAGCAGAATTACAAGGCATTGCAATAATATTTACTCCATTTTGTTCCAGTTTTTTTAATCCTCCAATAATTGTTTTTTCCATCAAATCATGATCCATAGGGCGATCAAGATAAAATGGAGTGGGAAGTGAATAAATGATGATATCAGGAAAGTCTTCATCCAATAGGGCATTATATTGCTCCTGACATTCGTCTAAAACCTGCTCCAGAAAAGGTGTTGTAGATCTAGGCCCCATACCTGCTAAAATACCCAGTATTTTTTTACTCATACCTATCAGCTTCTTGTATTGATTGCTTCACAAAGGTATGTATTAGAATATCATTCTTCCATTAGATTAGAATATTTTTACCAAAAAATCGGCACAAAATGAATTGTGCCGATAACCACTATTAAACTAACGAAAAGATTTAATCTTATTTTTTTATGAATTTATTTTTATATACGTTTTTTCCATCTGCACTTTTAGAAACAATCATGTAATTTCCTGGTACCAGATGACTAACATCAATAGCCTGATTATATTGGTGATCTTTTTTCTGCAGAATAAGTTTACCGGTCATATCAATGATAGAAACTTCTTTGTATGCTTTGTCGGATTCTTTACCAATATAAAGGAACTGAGCAGTAGGATTTGGATAGATTTTCAGGCTGTTATCCTTAACTGCAGTTTCACCTGTCCCCATATTTTCACAAAAGCCGAAGGTGCCGAAATTTAATTTTACAAAAGAATTTGTTCCTAAGAATTTGCATTGATCCGGGCAATATTCTGTACAGGCATAAAATCCATATTCACCGGATTCTGTTGCAATATGGGTATCTCCAGTTACTCCGGTTATGATACATGGGTCACCGGGCACAGGAGGAATATTAGATGGAAAACATTTGTACCACGTATGGACACCATATACTAGGGGAAAAAGATCATCAAATTTTACGGAAGCGCCTTCACAAACATTGATTTCCCCGGCACCAAGATCTTCATAAGTTCCCGGGGTAAGCGTGGTCATCATTGCAGGGAGTGCATACACAAATCCATCAGCCATAATCGCAGGGCTTTCTGCAGAACAATCTCCTTGCGTTACTGCGACTTTAAAGTAATACAGCTGATCATTTCCACTGATTGTCAATTGTTGTGAGGTAGCTCCTGAAATGGGTACCCACGGGTTATTATTAGGGGTTTGCCAGGTCCATTCCTGTTTGTACCACTGGTAAGTGTCAAATGCCTGGGTAGAAAGTACTTCATCCTCCGATTCACAGAATAAAATTCTGTCAGGCATTTGTACGCCAAGTCTTGGGCTGGTAATGGTGGGGTTACATTGTGCTTTCAGATTCAGCGCGCTGAATAACAGAAAAGCAAAAAATATTAATTTTGTTTTCATAGGTAAATATTTAAATTGATGTTATGTTTTATACTCAATCAAGTAATAACCTGAGTCCGAATTTTACATTGAACTGCAGTGGTTTTTCCTTGTAAATGGTGTTGGGTGCAGTTTCATCTTTAAAATGATAGCCTATTCCCGGCTCGGCATATACTCCCAGCTTATCAACAATCTTCAACTGAAATCCTACTGCCGTGTTGAGAGAGAACTGCAAAGGTTTATAATCTATATGTTCTTTTGATGTCTCTTTAATTACATCATCTACAACATAGGTTGTGGTAATGGTTCCTGCTATAGGTTTTTCTACTAAGGCTCCGCCGGTGATATATCCGGTAAATCTTCCTTTTTGCACTACATTATAATTAATCTGAACCGGAACCCCCAGATAATGAACAGACTGATCCCCTTTTATATAATTGGTATCGGTTCCTGAATGTAATTCTGAAGACAGCTTTGTATAATTCAATCCTGTTCCTATTCCCCATTTCTTCCCAAGATTATAATACAGTGAAAGACCGAAAGTTACCGGCACCTTATGTCTGATTCTCGCCTCCACCGGTTGGCTCTGATTGGCCAGCAATATAGCTGTCAACGGATTCTCGTCATACACTGAAGTACTCCAAACCTGTTCAATGTTCATGGGCTTTCCGCTTATGGAAGCATATCCCGGAAACTGTTGTTCAGCTGCACCGGAAGAAGCATTCCCTGTGAGCATGCTTAACATCCAGGATTGATCCTTCTGAGATTTCAAAGATTTCTTTTTGGAGAGATCAGCATATTTTTCCGTTGTTTTTTCTTCTTTCAGGACAAGGTTTTCTCTTTTTTGTTCGGTTGCAGGCTCAATTTTTCTTTCATTACCGGAAGACAAGTTTTGCCCAACCTTAGCTTCGTCAGGTAATACTGCTGCTATTTCCGGAACTTTGTTTATTTCAGATTCATTACCAATATTCCCTGCTTTATTTTCCTGTGTATTTTTAAGATTTTTTCTTTTTAAAAAGGCCTCCGGCGTAATCGCTTTCAAGATGTTCTGAGCTAAAGGAAGAGCTGTCTCATTTGCTCTAACCGTCTCATCAATTTCTTTTTCTTCTATCTTCAGGGAAGAATGATCTTCGGTTTCTTTTTTAATCTCCGGTTTTTTCTGAGAAATCTTTTTTATATCCTCATGATCTGAAAACCCGATTTTTAACATCAAAAAAAGCAACGCAATCGCTGCAGCAATACCTCCGACACGATAGAATAAAGTTTTTCCTCCCGCATTTTTCCCAACGTCTCCTTTTGGCTCAACAGCATTAGCCTCAGGAGAGAAACCGGCAATGGTATTATGCTCTTCTTTTTCAGAGAATAACTCATTGCTGATTTCATCCCACAACCCGTCAGGAACATCCTCTTCATGGTCTTCCATTCTGCTTCGCAGGTTATTTAACCATTCATTATTCATATTGTGCTTTTTTTGACGTTTTAAAATCTTTTATTTTCTGAGCAAGCAGTCCTTTTGCCCGATGAAACTGTGATGCAGAAGAATTTTCGGCAATTCCCAAAAGCACGGCAATTTCTTTATGGCTCTTTTTTTCAAATACATACAGGTTAAAAACAGTCCGGTAGCCATCCGGCAGCCTTTGAATCATCTCCATAATATCTTCACGGGGAACCTCTTCAAAATCAGGTTCATCATCATTCGGAATATCAGGAAGGTCATTAACTTCTATATTGGAAGTGAAATTTCCTTTTTGTTTGATATGTTTTAAAGCTTCATTAACTGTTATCCTTGTCATCCAGGCTTTGAGTGATCCGTTGCCCCGGTATTCGAATGATTCTATGGAGCGGAACATTTTGATAAAACTATTCTGAAGGATATCATGAGCATCCTCTTTTTCAGCAACATAACGGGAACAGACATAGGACAGATTTCCGGAATAGGCCCCGAAAAGCTCTTTCCAGGCCGACTCCTTCTTTTGCAAAAGGTGTTGTACCAAAATCTGTTCTTTAGTTTCTTCCATATATACAGCCGCCGTATCTTATCTATCGAAATTTCAAGGCAAAAATAGACTGCATCTTATAAAACGCAATCCATTTTTGGCATTATCTGTTCATTAATTTTTTATGCAGAAAGGAAAATTATAATTAATAACCTCATAAGGGGTAAGTTCTGTTCCATCTACACTAATCTTCTCTGCAATGATAGCGTATCTTAACGAATGATCCATTCCTACAAAAAATCCTTTCTGCTTAGCTGTCATTGTAACTTTTGTATTCTTATTTACTCCGTCTACCGGGATCTTCAGTTCCAGCACTTTAGGCGTAAATACCAATTCCAATACATTGCTGGCTGTGTTTATCGAAGCTTTATAATTAAGATCATATTTCACTTTTCCCATTGCTTTCAGTGCAGCTTCCGCTTTTACAGGATCTTTCACAACGTTTTTTACAATTTCAGCGATAGGAAACTCTGCAAATGCAATGGTATCTTTTTTCGCCGTAAATGCCTGGATTTTTTCTGTTTTAACTTCACCTTGTATTGTGACAAGTTTTCCTTTATAACTTCCTTTAATATCTTCCATCTTTACCGGTGGAATATCCGGTCCGTTATCATTATTACATGCAGACAAAGTAAAACCTGTCAACACGATTAAAAACACCATTAAAAATTGGGGTACTGTAAATTTCTTCATTACATTATTTTTTCATTAAACATTAAAATATTTTCGAGTACTCAATTATATAAATCCACAATTATTAAAATCTTGCATGTTTTTATGAAAAAAAAGTGATTTTTTTCGTAATCAACTGATTTAAAGATTAAAAAAACAACAACAATCATTCAATACTAAACAAAAAAAGGAAGCCACATCACGTAGCTTCCTTCCCTATATTTACCATTTACATTTATTGTACACCGCCTCCAAGCGCTCTGTACAAATCGACCTCAGCATTTAATCTCTCCAGGGTAACATTGATAGATTCAAGATCATTCTGTAACTTATTATTCTGAGCTGTAATGACTTCTAAATAAGTAGCCATACCGCTCTTATACAGCTTCAGCGCATCAGTGATGCCTTTATCTAAAATAGCCGTTCTCTGATCTAAAAGCTGTAACCTTTCAGAAGAACCTTTAGACTTTGCCATGGCATCAGAAACTTCTCCCACCGCTGTCATTACCGACTGCTTAAAGGTGATTGCTGCTTTTTCCTGTTCTATTAACGCCGTCTCATAGGCTGTTTTCAACTGTTTTTTCTGAAAGATCGGTGCTGCTAGATTGGCTGCAATAGCTTTAGTTATCGATCCCGGAATATCAAACCAACTGTTGAATTTATTAGAGTTAACTCCAATTTGCGGGCTAAGACTAATGCTTGGATACATCGCTGCTTTAGCCAACCCCGTTTTTGCATTCAGGCTGATGACGTTGAATTCCGCTACCTTCAGATCCGGTCTTCGGCTCAATAGCTGAGCAGGTAATCCTTCTGATAAAGTATTTTGAGGAATCATATTTTTAAGATGTCCTTCCCTCTCAATTTTAGTCGGATATTCTCCACACAGGATACTCAACGCATTTTCCTGAATGGAAATATTCTGTTTTGCTAAAGGAATCAATAGTTCTGCGGTTTTCTTTTGTGCTTCAGATTGCTGAACCGCCAATGAATTGATTTGCCCTGCCGTGAACTGAAGATTCATCATTTTAAGGGTATTATCACTCAGCTCAATATTCTGTTCAGCAATTTTCATTTGCTCATCCAGGCTGATCAGGTTATAATAAGCCTGTGCTACCTGAACAACGATTCTGCTTTTGATGGCATTCAAATTTTCTTTTTGGGCAAAATACTCTGCTGCCGCTGATTCTTTCTGCATTTTAGCTTTCCCCCAGATATCAACTTCCCATGACAGTCTAAGGGTAGCATTAAAATCATCAATATATTTCGTTCCTAAAAACTGCTCATTAAGAGATCCGTTAAGACTGTTTTTAGAAGCCCAGCTTCTGTTGGCTCCTGCACTGAAATCCAAGGTTGGCATAAGAGACAGCTTAGCTTGCTTATAAATCAGATCCAGTTGTTCTATATTCTTAAGAGCAACATTTACTTCATTATTTCTGGTCAATGCTTTATCAATTAATCCTACCAGTTTAGGGTCTTTGAAGAAGGTTTTCCATGGAAGCACTACGGTATCTCCCGTTACCTGCACAGATTCTTTGTACGTTTCAGGTACCTGGAGATCTGTTCTTGTATATTTTTTTCCTACGGCACAAGACACCAGTAATGATGCCATTGCGCCTGAAATAAGGAAATTCTTTATATTAAATATTCTCATTTGTCAATTGATTTTGGGTTACAGGATACTTCTTTTTGGATGAAAATTTCTCATCCAGATATTGGAAGAACATGTATAAAACAGGGATTACAAATACTCCGAGAATTACTCCACTCAACATCCCGATCGCAGCACTTACACTGATGGATTTGTTTCCTGATGCCATCCCTCCCGTTGAGATCATCAAAGGAATCATCCCTACGATGAATGCCAATGAAGTCATGATAATCGGACGTAATCTGGCTTTTGCACCTTCCAGTGCGGAATCAAGGATTGAGAGTCCGGCTTTTCTACGTTGTACGGCAAATTCTACAATAAGAATGGCATTTTTCGCGAGCAACCCAATCAACATAATTAATCCTACCTGTACATAGATATTATTATCAAATCCAATGGCTTTTATTCCCAGGAACGCTCCTACTACTCCCGTAGGAATGGAAAGCATTACTGCTAACGGAAGAATATAACTTTCATATTGAGCCGAAAGAAGCAGGTAAACGAAAAGCAGACACAATCCAAGGATGACAACGGTTTGATTTCCTGCTGACTTTTCTTCTAAACTTAATCCTGTCCATTCGTAGCTGTAATCGGAAGGCAGCTTACTCAGCGTTTGCTCCATTTTATCCATCAAAGCTCCGTTACTTACTCCCGGCTTCGGTACAACGTTAATGTTCAGAGAGTTATACAGGTTATATCGTTGAACCGATTCCGGACCGTATACTTTTTTCAAAGAGATCAGGGTATTAACAGGAACCATTTCTCCTTTATCATTCTTTACAAAAATATCGTTGAAAGCCTGTTCATCCATTCTGAAAACACCATCTGCTTTAATATTCACTCTATAGAACTTTCCGAATCTGGAAAAATTCTGAGACTGATCTCCTGAGAAATAAGTCTGAACTGTTCCTAAAAGTTGAGAAACACTTACTCCCAGCTGTTTCGCTTTATCTTCATTTACTTCAAGTTCAAGCTGAGGATAATCTGCTCTGAACATCGTATAGGCATAGGCCACTTCCGGTACCTGCATCAATTGTCCGATCAGGTCATCAGCTTTTGCTTTAAGCGTCTGCGGATCTCTACTCATACGATCCTGTAATACGATCTCTGAGCCACTGGTTACTCCATATCCTTCTACCGGCGGCATTCTGAAGCTTATCACGCTTCCTTCTTTAATTTCAGCCAGTTTTCCATTCACAATATTCATGATCTCATCGATATCCTGAACAGTTCCTCTTTCTTTTTTTGGTTTCAACTTCACAAATCCCATTGCATACGCCGGACCGGCACTGTTACTCAACAGGTTAAACCCTGTAATGGATGTATTTTCCTGAACAGCCTCTACCCCTTTTAAAATCTTGTTGATTTTATTGGAAACTTCAGTTGTTTTTGTCAGTCCCGTTCCTGGTGGCATACTTAATGAGTAAATAAAGAATCCGTCATCTTCCATAGGCACAAAACTCTTAGGAGTGCTTGTCATCAACCATGCAGATAATCCGATAATTCCGGCTATTAGTCCTGCTGCGATCCACTTACGTCCGATCAGGAACTTCACGCCTTTTGCATAACGGTTTGTCATATTATTGAACCCTGCATTAAATGCTACTGCGAATCTCTGTCCGAAACCTTTCGTTTTTCCACCTTCTTCTGCATGATGATTTTTCAAAAATACTGCGCATAAAGCTGGCGTCAATGTCAATGCATTCACTGCTGAAATGATAATTGCGATGGCTAGTGTATAGGCAAACTGCTTATAGAACAACCCAGCAGATCCTGACATAAATCCAATAGGAATAAATACGGCAGACATTACAAGGGTAATAGAGATTACTGCACCTGTGATTTCTCCCATCGCTTTATGGGTTGCATCTCTCCCCGAAAGGTCTGTGCCTTCCATATTACTGTGTACTGCTTCCACTACTACAATCGCATCATCGACGACAATACCGATCGCCAGTACAAGGGCGAAAAGCGTCAGTACATTGATGGTAAATCCTAATACCAGGAGGAAAAAGAATGTACCAATAATCGCTACAGGCACCGCAATAGCCGGAATGATCGTAGATCTGAAATCCTGTAAGAAAATAAATACTACAATAAATACCAGAATAAATGCCTCTATCAACGTAGATTTTACCTGACCTGTTGCTTCATCCAGTCTTTCTTTGGTACTCATTACCTTGGTATATTTGATACCTGGAGGGAATGATTTGGCCAATTGGTCGATGGCTTTATTAACGCCTATTTCAATTTCATTGGCATTGGATCCTGTAGTCTGCATAATTGCTACAGTAACAGCATTTTTGCCATTGGAAAGGTTATCTCCGGTGTTATTGATGGAACCAAATTCTACTCTGGCTACATCTTTTAGCCTGATTACTTTTGTGCCGTCATTTTTGACGATCATATTTTCGTATTGTTCCGGGGTATTCTTTTTTCCTTTATATCGGATTACATACTCCAGCGCAGCATTGGATTCTTCTCCCAGTTTACCGGGAGCAGATTCTAAACTGTGATCAGCAATTGCATTGGAAACATCAGACGGAACCAACCCATAGGACGACATTTTCTGAGGATTCAGCCAAATTCTCATGGAATAATCCTTGATCCCGAAAATCTGTGCCTGCCCTACTCCTTTTACTCTTTTAATCTGAGGAATAAGGTTGATATTGGCATAGTTCTGAAGGAATGTTTCATCATACTGTTTATTATCTTCTGTATAGATATTGAAGATCAATACCATACTGTTTTGTTGCTTAGAGGTAGTTAACCCCATTCTTATAACTTCCTGAGGAAGTATGGGAGTGGCCTGCTGTACTCTGTTCTGTACGTTTACAGCTGCCTGGTCGGCATTTACTCCCTGTTTGAATATAACGGAAATCGTAAAGGTTCCGTCATTACTTGCTGTAGACTTCATGTAGCTCATGTCCTCCACTCCATTAATCTGCTCTTCCAATGGCGTTACTACCGAACGGATCACCGTTTCACTGTTACCTCCAGGATAAGATCCTGAGACAGTAATCGTGGGTGGCGAAATATCCGGGAATCTGGTCACCGCCAGCTGGTTGAGTCCTATGATCCCTAAAATAACAATGATAAGGGATATCACCGTCGCCAATACCGGACGGTCAATTATCTTTTTTAGCATTTTCGAATGATCTAAGAATGATTATAAAAATTATTTTGAAGGTGTCACTTTAGCCACCACCTGAGCTCCGTCGGTAAGAGCATCAATCCTGTTAATGGCTATTTTATCCCCTGCATTCACTCCTTCTTTGATAAAGTAATCTTGAGAAGTACTTCCTGAAACCTTAATCTGTGTCATCTTCACCTTATCTTTACCTTCCAGTTTATAGACAAAGAACTTATCCTGAATGTCTTTCACAGAAGTTTTCGGAAGTTTAACCACACCATCTAATGCGTTGTGAATCATCACTCTTCCTGTTCCTCCTGATCTCAATAATTTATCCGGGTTCTGGAAAACAGCTTTCATCTGGATACTTCCTGTTGTTCTGTCGAAATTTCCACTGGCACTTTCCAGTTTTCCGGGCAATCCGTATTTGGAGCCGTCCGCCAGAATCAATTCAACGTTTTCGGCATTATTTCCTGCTATTGCTTCTCTGCTGTGCGCAATAAAATCAGCCTCATTCATTGAGAAATAGACGTTTACCGTATTGATATTTGAAAGTGTTGTCAATGGAGTTGCGTCAGAAGGACTGATCAGATTACCTACTCTATTTGGAATTCTTCCAATATATCCGCTTACAGGCGCTTTGATATAGGTGAAGTTAGCATTGATCTTTGATGAACCTAATGAAGACTGTGCCTGTGCTACCTGTGCTGAAGCTGATTTAAAATTAGCCTGAGCCGTTTTCAACTGCATATCGGAAACTACTTTTCCTTCTACAAGAGGTTTTAATTTTTCAACTTCCAGTCTTGCCGTTTCCTGGGCAGCCAAAGCGGCTTTTA